>OW203761.1:64145536-64366214 GCA_934045905.1 Leuctra nigra | reverse complement strand
TCATCCTTTTTTTCCATTACAAAGATTGGACAGATAGATGTTAGAAAACATCTGTTATTACGACATAGCTTGCTTAGGAATCTACATACTACCTACCTGAAAACGTGTAAACTATTATTTCCTTTCAATTCTAAATGGTGTCATTTAATTTTTTAAATGTAGAAAATTATTTAAATGTGGAATTATTCATTCCACCACATGTCTGTTGGGATTATGGAAGTTCCAATCTTGATACACAAGTTTGCATAATTTCCTTTTGGACTGCACCAACGATTTTCCAGAAATTTTAGTATACCCAAAAGTTACGGTGATTGAATGTGCCACGGAAATCGATTATTCCCATTATAATGGGAGGTCTCACTTTTAAAATTGCATTTTCAGTGGATTTATAAACAATAAGGGTGGGCACCGAAGGTGGATGGATGGTCCAAACTTCCTAAGTTTGCCCATAGAGATATACTAAACTCCATGGTTTGCCAAAGTTCCGAATCGATGTTCCAAAATCTCGAACTAAAAGTTTGGTAAGTTCATTCACGTTTAGAATTGCAAGTCGATCACGACGTTCATTGGTCGGTCACATGAACACTGCCCTGTCAATGGCAAGACTTTCTTCTTTGAATTATTGAAATTGTATAAAGTATGTGAAATACACACTTTTTAATAGTAGAAAATATTAGAAAACTTCAATAAAATTGATTTATCTATATCTACAGTCGTCTTGTACATATTCTTTGATAATTGATATTTACATGTGTAGGTTTACAAATGCTCGCTTGACTACAGTAGTACTGCACGGGTTTGCTATTCTAAACGTGAACGAACTTTACCTAGTACTCTAAATTCGCAGTCCAAATGTTTTCATAGTTTCCGCGGGAGTGATTCAGAACCTTGGCAAACTATGGCAGCTGAATCGACCTTTACAATGGCAGTCTACATGGATGATGATTGCTCACATCCTTTGCTTAGGCGACTTGATTACTATATCGTTCGAGCCATTTCACACGGTTTTTTCTTTCTTTCTCTCTACTCTATTTACGGGCCCTTTCACTTGTTTCTTGCCTTTTTGTCTTGTTGCAACCATCTTGGGGCACTTGATTGATTAATGAAATAATGTTGATGTTGTGGGTTCAAAAAAATAATGTTGTGGGTTGATGAAATAATTGCAATTATTTGAATAAATTTTTTTAAATATAATTCGCAACCTGTGCTTATACCTATACACTATTATTGACTATTGTATACAGACACATTCTCAACTAAAGCGAAGTCTTCTTGTTTGAATCTCTTCTAGTCTAAAACAAATTGCTCATCAGATGAAGTTGTACATTGTAATTGAGTCAGTTGTAAAAATCTGGGGTTGATGCAAAATATCTTGTAGTCTATACTAACTTTCTGGCTCCTATTTTGCTAAATTAATTACCTAGGGGCTGTGCATAAAGGACGCCACGCTTCAGGGGGGTGGGGGGGGGGGGGGGGGGGGGTGCACCAGTATGGGACACAGGGTGACAGGGGGGAGGGGGCAGGGTGTCTGGAGGCAGTAGGACGTCACGTTTTGATATAGATATTTTCAACCGTTTTAAATTTCAGTTGATATGTCGGGACAGGAAATTTCGCTAAAAACGATAAATTCTGATACATTTTACAGTCAAAATATTCAATGTAAGGGGGGGGGGGGGGGGTAGAGATAGATTTGTGCCGGCGTTTTAGGGGCGGGGGTCTCGAAAAATGTGACACAGCGTAACAAGGGGGAGGGGGTGGGGGGTCAAAATATCCCATTTTTAGCGTGACGTCCTTTATGTACAGCCCCCTACCACACTTGAGACATTTAACTTCATCAATAATAATTTAGCAACATTTTCCAAAATGAGGTATAAAATAAATAATCAATTTGTGCACCCAAAAATGAAATCAATTTTTCATTTCTTATTTGATGCTCATTCCTATACTTAAAATACAACCATCCCATCTGAGATGCCAGAGCAAAACCGCTAATCGATATGATAGGTAACTTTTTTGTTTTAAATAGATGAGTACCTACCTACTTTAATAATACCCTGCGGCTGCCTAATAAAACAAGCTGCCAACACACATCTCCGTCGGATCTCCTTTCCATCACATTTCCTTGCTCTTTCAAGGTCGTCTCCTCTTTCTTCCAGCTCTCTTTCACTGAATCCCCATTCCTAACTTAATTATTTATTATTATTATTAAGTCTATATTCTCAACAGAGCCAGGCTCCACTAGTGAGAATGTAATATAGAGAAGGGAGGAGAGGAAACCCGGTACCGGCATGTAGCCTACTCCTGACGAAAGATACCAAGGGGACCAACGGCTTAACGTCCCTTCCGAAGGACGGTGTAACATTCACAGCACGAGCCTCCACAACCCGCGCCGTCGAGAGACTGATAACAGGTGGAGAGAGGTCGTCACACTAACCCCCAAACACCCCAGTCCCTCTGGCCCAACGGCAGCAACCTGGCAAGGCAGAGTTGAATGGTCACCCATCCAATCGCTGACTGCGCTCAATGTTGCTTAACCTCGGTGATCTAACGAGAACCGAGGTATCCAACACACCAGCCGTCGGGTCGTAACACACCAGCCGTCGGGTCGTGCCGTACAGCTGTACTGAACTATGTAATTTGCTTTTTAATAAAGTACTCTGTATGTGTTCTTTCCTCATCAGAAATCAAAGAACATCCGAATGGCATTTCGATACTTCGAGGTTGCCGCACATGCCGCAGCATATAATCAGTTTCGACCATCTCCCCCCTTGAATCTTGTTACTAAAATGGTTAATTACTTAAAAATAAAGGTGAGAGAATATTAGTATAATTATATATTGCAAGCAAATGTTAGGTAAGAAACCTGCGGGCTGGATTCACAAAAACACAACCACAATGTTAAATAAAAATATTGTGAATCCAGCCCCTGGAAGCCAAATCATAATGTTTAAAATCATTAAAATCAAATTTAAACAATTAAAACTTATTGCGTTCTTGTTGTCTTTAGAACTTAACAAGTGGCAAATTCAAGATCACTAATTAAAGTGACCAACAGTCGATCTGTGGACTGGAAAAGGGTCATTTTATTTTCCCGCCCCTACTTTAAAGTTCGTTCACGATAAGAATATCACTGACGTTTTAGTCGATCACGTCGTTCATTGGTCAGTCACTTGAACACTGCCCTGTCAATGGCAAGACTTTCTTCTTTGTATTATTGAAATTATATAAATTATGTCAAATAAACTATTTTTTATAGTAGTTAATATTATAAAAACTCTATAAAATTGATTTATTTTTATCTACAGCTGTATTATACACAGTTTTGATTATTATATTGATATTTTACATGTTCACTTGACTACGGTAGTACACGCCGCCATTACGGCTTGCTATTCTAATCGTGAATGAACTTTACCTGCGTGCGCACCATGCCCCATTGTTATGCCGAGCTTTTTCTTGGGTTCGGCTCGCTAAGGGGTTCGTAAAATACCTGTTTTTCAAGAAAATCCCAATACACAGATCGCTGCTGGTCACTTTAGTTAGTGATCTTGAATTTGCCACTTTGTTAAATTTTGAAGACAACTATAAAATTAATTATGTACCTACCAATAAATAATGACACACCATGCAGTAGTGCTGATTTTTCGTTATAATCATATTTAAGATCTTTAAGTTTCGTGTGTTTTGATGAGTTACATTGTACACTCGGTAAACAAAAAAATGATGCGAAAACTGTAAATAATCTGATTAACTGAAATATAAAAAAAACAGATCTTAAAATATAAGATCGCTCCGTCAGAAGTCAGTCCAAGCAATCTCCTCGTCTCACTCAAGTAACGAGTTCTCATTTCAATGAGCATTAACAAGTTTTGATTATTAATTACAGAACCTGACCTCAGCAGCAGTCATTCAAATTTGTTCCGTAATCATTTTTTCTTTTGCAAAGTTTAATTACAGATCGATTTTAATTTTTTATAACTGTGTTAGCTTTTTTAAATTTTGCATTCACATGTTTTTCAGTGCAAAAACCAGTCATTGGCAATTGACGTAGGCTGTGGTGGAGGCCAGAGTACTGAAATATTGTCCCCGTTCTTTGAATCTGTCTTGGGCATTGATCCGAGCGAGGAGCAAGTGACGGAGGCTAGCAACAGAAACACGCTGCCTAATGTCACTTATAAGACTGGAAGTGCCGAGCATTTTGATCTGCCCGATGGTTCCGCACAGCTGGTGACAGCAGGTCAGGCTTGCCACTGGTTCAACTTGCCCAAGTTCTATGCAGAAGTTGAGAGGACGTTAGTACCAGGTGGTGTGTTGGCGCTGTATGGATACTTATTGCCAAGACCTCGATATGGGGAAATCCACGAGGAACTTTGCGAAATAGTAGAAAAGGTACAAATTGAGGCATTAATTTACCTTACAAATGGGAAATCTTACGTTTTTTATTGTTTCTACAATTTCAAGACAGTATCTTAATGCTGTAGACTGAAGTATTATTGGCATTGCAGCTAGTATCAATGATGGTATGTCCGTATATTCAATTTGATTTGGTATGTTGTACTGTTTAGGGGTGTGCAAATCCATAAAATTTCAAATCAAATCCGAAACAAAACCATTTTTTTTAATCTTTAGCTTTTGCCAGAAATTAAACTACAATGCTACAATATCCACAATAAATGGATCAATATCCATTGATCAATCATAGAATAATGAATACCTAGAACTACGACGGGCATGTTAAATTTTCTGCGCTCGAAATCAAGCAAAACACTCTCTTCCCCCTCACCGCGGCATGCAAGACATGTAGTTGGGCTGCCAACCGAGAGATGGCAGCACCAGGCAGCACTAACACATTTGTCAAAGTAGGGAGAACTCTCCTCTTCCCACCACTGCTTGGTAAACTTCCCCTCACGGCTCGCTCAGGGACGTGACAAACGTGACTCCGACACTCGATATGACTCGACCTTGGGCTTGGCTCAAAATGCTTTCATTCAAGAAGCTAGAACTGCCGCTAGATCGGTATGCGTGGGAGGTGTGTCTCTATGGGTTGTGCTGTGGGGGGGGGAAAGGTAGAAAATTATACATGTAAATGTATTTTTATTTTGCCAAAAATTATATTAAAAAATATAATATATTATTATATTATATTAAATTAAAAAATTAAAAATTAATTAATTTTATTTATTAAATATATTGTAGATAGTTTATATGTGTCTATATTTCTTTCCTTCTCGCAATTTATTTAGATTGACATTGCGGGACGTCAAGCAAACGTATAAATTTATATAGGTACAACTATATTACAAAATACGATAAATGAGTTCTACGAAGGTACTCTCGACAATTCATAAAACGGTATTTCAAAGAAATGGATTGTCTGAAAAAAATGTGATGGCATCATCTGATGAAGTCTATACTTTCTCGTCATCTACCTCTAGTATGTGAGCTCTGATATCATTGATAATAAGAAAGATTTCTTGTCAAGGAAACTGACCAGCAGCCAATCCGTTTGATGCAAAGTACCGTTTTTAATTGGTTTGTGTGTACATACTACTTTTTTGGCTTTTATTATGTTAAATTTTGTCAATTCGAATTACGCGTACGAAGTAAAACGTCCAATAATTTCTTTCAAGTTTCTAACGCTCTCACGTTTAGTAAGTCGGATGTTGAGTCTAGTATCATATTTAATTGATAAACAGTAGATTCTTATATGTTGTCACGTCGAGCCGAGGTAATTAGAGTTTGTTCGTGACAAATTGTCAGTGTGTTCAGAACCAACCCGAACTCGTATTATTTTCTTGCTTAACCCGAACCCGTAAACAATCTAGTTCGATGCCCTGTCAAAAGAAAGAATATAGGTGGTTCCATGCTAAAACGACCAAAGGAAAAGGCCGGTGCGCCATGGTGTTTCATTATTTTTAAAATACTCTATGTTGTAGTGGGTAACGACAAGTTGAGCTCAAATTCATTTTTAAATATATTGTAAAAATAGCTCGCGTAATTGCTTCTGCAAACGTCCGTCATTTCCAAACGAATCGAGATAGCGTCTTCGAATCAACGTCATCCTCTTCCCATCTATGATAAGGGTTGAATATTGAGTACCTTTATTTTTTAATTTGCTTCGTGTTTGACACTCAATTTACTGCAAAAGGGTTGAAAAGAACAAGTCAATTACTTTTGAAATATGGGTTTTCCTGGTAACCTCAATCACAAAAAATTAAATAATGGATTTGGGCTTTTCTAAAAACACATTAGGTTTAAATTACCTAATCAAAAATAAAACGGAAATATTTTTTCATAATTTGGTCGATTTTAAATAATTTTACAAAATGTTGTTCGGTCTGTACAAATGTGTAATTAAATAATTGCTTCGTGTCATAGTCACGAGTGTTGATGATCTAAGAGTGTTTTTTTTATTTTAATGTCATTTGTAATTGAATTTAGTAGCCCTGCCTACAAGCATTGTTGGTTTTTAACCTAATTTGCACCCAGATTGACCTTTAAATTAAGGATAGAATATTAAGTATATTTTTCTAATTTGCTTAATGTTTGACACTCGATTTACTGCAGAAGGGTTGAAAAGAACAAGCCAATTACTTTTGAAATATGGGGTTTCCTGGGTAACCTCAATCACACAAAAATTAAATAAGGGATTTGGGCTTTTCTAAAAACAAATCAGATTTAAAAGAATAAAAAATAATACGGCAACGATTTTTTCATAATTTGCTCGATTTTAAATGGAATATAGTTTAACAAAATGTTGTTCAGTCTGTTACAAATTGCTTATTGAAAAATTGTTCATTAGGAACATTATTTTATAAAATAACTATACCCATATAGGTGCTGAAAACTTTGACGATAAAATAATTATACAAAAATAGTATGTCATAATAATTATTTTATTTTCTAAATTTATAGATTACCTATACCTGCACAGTGACAACAGTGTACTATGAGTTATGACTCGTAATTCTTGCAGAACCAGTGGAGATTTTATACATGGATTAGAGTCAAATTTGGGACAACATTATCATAAATTGACTTTTGATTGGAATAAAATCATGTTTTATCAGAATAGATAGATCAAATTTATCCGAAGCCATGGCATAGTTACAAAATATTTGTAATGTTTTACATCTATTCCCTAATTAGTAATAGTTACTTCAAAATGCACTGCCCCTGTTCTAATTAATGGGTACTGTTTTACATCCAAATGAAAGAAATGTAACTTTTACTGGTGCATTACGCGCGGCCTTTAGGTAGTACATATTAATTTTTTAGGGGGTTATAGAATAAATAAATATCAATAAATTATTATGCTGGACGCAACATTCGCTCATTTATGAGGCGTGAGAGAGTTGGAAACTTGGATGATGGCAGACGCACGTATTAATTTCCATGTTTCCATACAAGTAAATCAAATTTAAAAAAGGCATTTAGCACAAAAGTATAGACTAGTAGTTATCATTTATCATGTATTTGTATTATAAATCATATTATATAAAGTAATAAAGGTTTGTTATTATCGTGTCGTTGGTCATGTGGTTAAAATTCGGGGTTCGGCTGCCCTCTAAAAAAAAATCGCTTCATTCCACACTTTTCTAATTGCCAGTGTCAGTCTAAAAACGACGGAACGATGTATCCGCAATGTCAATTTAAATAAAGTTGCTATAAATTTACTACTCTCTATAATGTGTACTTAATAAAGAATGTTTAGGAAAATAAAATTATGTTTATGATTTATGATAATCATCATCCCTTCTCCCACCGCAGAGCAGAGTGCAGACACAGCACCTGCTAGGGAACGGCTGGTTATATTCGTTCTCGTTGGCAACTGTTCTTATCTCTCTCTAGCCGGCCGGCTGAACCGAAAGTCGAGACGTCGAGTGTGTGTTGCAACTTGAGTCACGTAATCTCTGAGCGAGCTGTGAGGGGAAAGACTACCAAGGAGTGGCGGGAAGAGAGGGGCGTCCTTCTTGACAAAATACGTTTGCGCTGCCATCTCTCGGTTGGCAGCCCAACTACATGTCTTGCATGCCGCGGCGAGGGGGAAGAGAGTGTTTGGCTCGATTTCGAGCGCAGAAAATTTAACATACCCGTCGTACTTCTATGAACACATTTATTATTCTATGGATCAATCATTCAGCTCTTCGGGTTCGGATAGGTAATACAAGACCTGGATTCGTACTGTGGAACTTTTTCCACTAAAATCATCTTATTTATTTCAGTACTACAGCAAAACCTTGGGCGACTACGTTCTGCCAGAGAGTAAGGTGGCTTATTTAGAGAATTACAGGGGAGATGACTTCAGTAATATTCCCTTCATCGACGGCCCGATGATCCGAGATGACTCAATATATTCAGAAGGGAAAGCGAGCTTATACGATTTGATTGGTTACATAAGCAGTTGGTCGGCATATCAAAATTATGTCAAGAAAGAAGGACGGGACAATGCTTCGGAAATCTTAAGACAATTCGAACAAGAGTACGTATCATATTCTCACTCAACATAAACTAAAATTGATTTAAAAGTAACACAACATTGCGGTTTTGCGGAAAGAGTTTCCTACCATTTAGAAGATGCGGTTTTCTCGCTGCTCTGAGTATTTAGAAGTACCTAACCAACTTTTGTAAGAATGTAGGTTTCTGTGGAAAACTTCCATGGAGTCAGGATGATATGAAGGGATGTGCGTTGTGAAAAATATCCGACCGAACCGGGGCTCGAACCCGGGACCTCTCACTTGCCGGGCGAGAGCTCTACCAACTGAGCTATCCGGTTGGACGGACGGATATTAGACACAACGCACTGATGAGGGTTAGAGATCTCCAAGGAGAATGGAATGAAGGTAGAGAATGATCACTACGAACTGTCATACCACCAAATCAAACGATACTGTTACCCTGTCTCTTTGCACTTGCGTGCGCTACCCTCTTTTATCCTTTTTTACTTTTTATATCATCCTGACTCCATGAAAGTTTTCCACAGAAGCCTACATTCTCATCATTCGAGCTGAAATGCAACTCGTTAAGTCGAGTAAAAGAGGATTGCGCACGCAAGTGCAAAGAGACATGGTGACAGCATCGTCACCGGTGGTATGACAGTTCGTAGTGATCATTCTCTACCTTCATTCCATTCTCCTCGGAGATCTCTAAAGGTGGATTCACACGGCCGTTCCAAACTTCCGAATTGCCGTTCCAAAAACTCCCGTGTGAACTATGAAAAGTTTTGAACTGCGAAGATTGAGTTTTAAACTTTCATAGTACACACAGGAGTTTTTGGAATGGCGATTCGGAACTTCGGCAAACTTGGGTAGTTTGGAATGGCAGTGTGAATCCACCTTAACCCTCATCAGTGCGTTGTGTCTAATGTCCGTCCGTCCGACCGGATAGCTCAGTTGGTAGAGTTCTTGCCCGGCAACCCGGGTCGGTTCGGTCGGATATTTTTCACAACGCACATCACTTCACAACTTTTGTAACTTTTATAACTTTCCAAGGATTTTCCTTTCAGTAAAACTGCACTTCTGTGTTTGTGTGTAATTAGAATAAATACATTTATTTTATTTCTGTTTCTAATTTACATGTGACATATTTTTTCCAGATTTAAAAGTAAACTGGGTGTGACTAGTGTCTCTCAAGATATTCAATTGACAATTCAGTACAAATACTTTCTACTAATGGGTAGAAAAGCTTGACATTCCTATCCCACATAACAAAAAAATACCACGACAAAATAATTATTCAAAAATGAATTTGCAAAATTAATGTAAAACAAACAAAATTACTTTCTCTATCATATTCATATCCAACTGTATCAGATAATGCTACATTTAGATTAGTTAATAACATTGTCTACCTACTAACTTTTCAAGAATAAGAAGATTTAACAAGTTCATACCTAATTTATTATTAATAATTCGATTATATCACGATACAAAAGACTAAAGAGTGAGCAAATTTTGAAATGAATTCCTACATGCATTGATGGAATTGACTATATTTTCATGTTTCCATAAATAAATTATTTTCATCAAGGTGCAGAGTTGTTCCTTTAAAAAATTATCAAATCCTGTGCCCGTCAATCCCGTATCTCACAGAGGTTGCAAACCAATGCAAAAGGGAAAAGAATTAATGAGTATTGTGTTTTGAATTTTTTGGATTCTATTTTCAATTTTCATACATTCTATGCATGCATTGACTATTTGTTTTGCTATTTATTATTCTGCTAAAAGATTTAGTGGCTTGAAACAACTAGAGAAATTAAAATTCTATTTTCATCCCATACTGTAGACCATAATACTATCAGGTTGGCAACCTCTGTGGGATACATTCCTCAAGTTAATACCAACTTAATTTCATCCAAACATTTATTTGCTTCGTCCAGAACATCTGGGTTATTGAACTTTTTGCCACTTTTCCAACCAGCTTCACAATTCTTTTTGGACTCCAAATACAACCCCTCCTTCATGTAAATGTTACCGAGGTTGACGTAAACTGATCCTAAATCTTCCATATCCGGAAGTTGGCGACCAACTTCCAGTGCCTTCTCTAAATATTTCAGAGCTCCTTTAACGTCCCCCTTCAAGCAGCAAATCGTACCGAGATCATTCAGCAACACGACATTCTGTTCGTGGATTGGACCGTTTACACCGACGGATAAATTGTATGCTTTCTCAAAGCAATTGAAAGCTTCGTCAGAACGGTTCAAGTCAAGTAAGAATCTAGCGTACCAATCTAAGGTCATTGCCCAAAGAAGAATGGTGTCTTCATCATTCACTCCTTTATCGACTTTCTTTTGAAGACCCGTTATGCAAAATTTAAAACCATCCTCGGCTTTTGCAATGTCCTTCCTTGCAGTGTATATATTTGCTAACTTAAGACTCATATGAAGTATTTGATTGTCATCCGGAGCCACGCCGGCTTGTAAAAGCCGCTGCATAACACTTACAAAGAGTTTCTCTGCCTTGACAAAATCTCCTTCCTCGAGGGCTAAATTGGCCATGAGATCATGAATGTAGGTAATTCCATCTTGATTTTGCTCATCTTGTGCCACTTTTAATGCGATATGCAGCATTTGCTCCGCTTTCTTGAACTCACCTTTCTGAAATGATGACAAACAAATTTATTTAAATGTGTTCTTGGTGTTAGTTAAGGTTTGTTCGTTTACTCTGCCAAAACGTACCACAGCCTGCAACAAGAAACACCTAATTGGGATGATGTGTAGAAAGAGAAAGTGGCAGGTTTTGGCAGTGCTGGCAACTTTGCAAAAATAAATGAAATTTAGGTAGGGGCAGTGCATCACTTCAGGGGGGGAGGAGGGGATGCGCCAATATGTGTGACAGGGGGGATGGGGTGGGGGGGGGTGGCCTAGAGTTTTTGGAATGTCATGTTTTGATACATTTTCAGTTGATATGTTTATGTTGGGACCTGAAATTTCACTAAAACCGAAGCCTAAATTGATAAATATTAAATTTTGCAGTCAGTCAAATTCTATTTTAGGGGGTAGAGATACTTTTGTGTGGTCCTTCTAGGGGGGAGGGTTTCGAATAGTGTGTGTGACACAGTTGTGACAAGGGGGAGCGGAGAGTCAAAATAACCCATTTTTAGCATGACGTCCTTTATGCACAGCCCCTAGCTACCTAGTATTATGTACTGGAGTGGGTCTTCTAAAAATGATCATACCTACTATTGATGACATATTCTTCAACTTTCTAGATCTAGGTACCAATTAGGTATGATAATGCAGGCAGCATGAGTGATAATGCTGATGCTGACAATGTTTCACACAATGTTTGACAATATTTCAATATTGGTAAACATTTATCTATAAAAAAGTGTGTTTTTGTAATACTCGATACATTGTGTCAAACTTGCTGAAAACTAGGCCCTAGGTACACTGAACATTTATTTTGTCAAATTATTGTTTTTTGTTAGTAGGTACCTAATGAAGTACATGATCTGAAAGATATCCAGGCCAGGGGTGCGATCACATAAATGATAACTTCCTTGTCACGGTGACAAGACCCTAGATGGCCATGAATAACGCTTGTCACCGTGACAAGCTACTTCTCATTTTATGTGATCGCACTCCAGATTACAATTTCAGCAGTTTGTGTTGATAACTAAACTACGTTCTATGCAGTCTTGAGTCCTAGATAGCATGGGCAGGTATAGGACTAGACCCATGTTGAACAGGACTCAAGACTGCATGGAATGAAGTATAGTAAGCAGGTATAATCACAAATTCTCTTGAAAAGGGGTACCAGGGGAGAGGCAATAAGTAAGTTATCAGGGGTGGGATTACATAAAATGATAACTTTCTTGTCTCGGTGACCAGCTTCTCATCTCAATGTTATTCACGGCCTTCTAGGAACTTGTCACAGTGACAAGGAAGCTATCATTTTATGTGATTGCACTCCAGGTAGGTATAGAGTAATAGGTACCTATTTACTCCAGCATTTGTATGGTCCTCACACAATTAAGACGACTGGGTAGTGAGTTTGACCTTGAAGAGTTTTTTAATCAATTTTTATCTATATCTTTTACCAATGACGTAATTGTTAACAAAATAAGGCTTTATACGAGATTCAGAACAGTTCAATGAAAATAATTCCATGGCAGTAATAATTTATTACCTACCTATATTTACTTTGTCCTACAGACGTTTAGTGCCCGAAAATTAGTAAAATTATGGCACTAAACATCTGTTGGACAAAATAAAACTAATAACTTATTCCAAACTATGAAATTATTTTCATAGGTGAAGTATATTACCTAGAGAAGTAGGGGATGGGAAAATAAAATGATCTTTTCCAATCCACAGATCGTGTGCTGGTGACTTTACCTAAATTATTGTGTCCCGTGTTAGCCTTATGTAGGTACACTCAACAAATGATAAAACGGTACCTATTTGAAAGAAATGGATTGGCTGAAAAAAATTTGATGGCATCATCCGATGAAGTCTATGATAACTCGTCATTTACCTCTAGCAGTTGAACTTTGATTTCATTGATTAATAACAAGCAATTGATTGTCAAGGAACCTAACCAGCAGCCAATCCGTTTCGTTCAAATATCGTTTTATGATTTGTTGGGTGTACCTACTTAAAACAGAACTAAAAATAAACTTCAAATAACTGCATGTAAGAATCTTAAGAGGCCTCTCGATTGTAAAACAATCCCTATGTAAACTGTCAAAAGTACACTCTACTAGATAGGTTACCATGGCAGTGGGCAGTGCCTTGGTGATAATACCTACTACAAGTCTACAAATAGTTTGTTCGCCAACATCCACCTTACGGTGGAAGTTGGAGTTGTTAGAACCTTGAAAAGTTCTGTGATGCAAGTAGTGCTGCTACCACAACTGGATGCTGGCGAACGGTTTCAGTAGGAATAGTTGTGAAAATGGCAGCGGAATTTCAAAATGAATTAGAACAGGAGCAAATATGATTATATCATCATATTTTGAACCTGAAGATTCCAGCGATTCGTCTTCGGCATCATCATCGTCAACTTCTTCAGATGATGAAAATTTGAATTCTCTAAACGACCTTGTTTGCGAGTTGAAAAAGCGCGCTAAAATAAAATCTTCCACCCAAGAACCTAACCCATGTGGAGTTGGTGGTAGCACTAGGTCTGTTCGTCGGGGTGTTCTAACCTGTTCGGAACACACCGGAAGTCGTCACGGAAAAGTTTACTTATACCTATCCGTCGAGTTTTGATTCGTAATTCATGCACCTAACATATTCAGTGACATACTTCCGCCTGCTCCGAGCCGGTTAGAACACCCCGACGAACAAACCTACTGTCAGCACCAGAAATGTTGCCGAACACAATTTTTAATGTGAAGTGGGGCCGTGAAAGATGACATTTCGTTTTACACTAATATTAGATACTTAAGACACTGTAATAAGATTTGTATGATGTTTTTAGTTAGAATATATGCTATTCTTCATTACAGTTATTATTACACTTTCCATCACCTTCAATATTCACAAATACATCACTTATTATAGTACGTTTTAAACATTGATGACATGTCACATAGGAATTGAACTCATTACAGTCTTTAAATGAGTTTTAATGAGTTTAAATTCCAATTTAAGTATTAATATCCTTTAGAAGTCTGTTGTACTCTCAAAACTGTAACTAAATGTCATCTCAACTAACTAAATGAAACTATTTTACTAACTAACTAACTCTCAACTAAATGTCATCTTTCTCGGCCTAACACAGAATCCCACAATTTTGGTGTAACCAGTGTTGCTGGCGAACGCTTTTGGGTGCAAAAGGTGAAGATGGTAGATGTTGGCAAACAAACCTAATGGTAAAGTGCTAACCTAGGTGTGTAATGAAAATCACTGACCTGAATTAAAAGGACTGCTCTTTTCATAGTCATGATCAACACTTCTTCGTCGTCTTCCTTTTTCTTCAGTCCTAAAAAATGCATCAGACCAGCCAAATATAAAGGATGCACCAAACTGTATTGCGATCCTGAATCGTTATTCCAGTGTTTTTTACTGTAGGAGTTATAACATTTGAGGTTACAATTTTGTCGCGGAAGAATTATCTGGTTCGTCGAAATTATATTCAATCTACGATACATACATGATACAATGGAAAGTGTGCCGCTACTTTTACATTTTATTTTATTGCTAAATGAAATTCCAACGTTATAAGAACGCTTTATAACAAGAAAAAATATACCAGCAAGTGTCATTGCTTTCAAAACTTGGGTCAATTTCTGTCAGCTGCTAGGCTAGTCACCGCCTTCTAATCTAAGTTCTAACTTTTTTGCCAAGGTTACCAAGTACCAACCTAACAAATCAATTTTCCAGATTTTTATTACGCAACGCAAGGTAAAATGCAAACTTGACACTTATAACACTTGTCGTTCCTGTTTTGACATAAACTTTTAATTACGTCAGCTCTCAGGTAGGCGAAAAAGATTGATGGGGTATTGTGTCAATTTTATGCAAATATACCTACCTATTCGCAAGTAATCACAAGATAGGTTTGTAGGTCCTAACTCTACCTATCCTTTTAGTCTAGGCCTACTACTAGGTAGGACCCACCATGGGTAGGACCTACCTACCTAAGGACCTAGGTACTCACCTAGTACCTAGGTAGTTTTTTGAGGTCTAGGCCATCAAGGTGTGTCTTAGGTACAGGTAGGTAGGTTGGTGTCCAAGGTGCCTAACCCACTAAATACCTATTCCCTTGTCGATTGTTTCTTAGCGTTTAATAAAGATTGATTTTGGCTCAACCAGTTACCCAAACCAGAAAATTACAGACCTTGTTTCCTTGTTTTCTAGGAATCGTGTTATGATTATTTGTTTAGGTATGATTAATTGTTTATGCTGTTGTTGTTTGTTTTGATCATGAATCATTATTTGTAAACATGCTGCAGTAGGATTCAATTGGATATTGCTTAATAACGAATGCTATTAGGTGAAGCGACTACTGTACAATGAACACAAATGCACCTGCTGAAGACAATGTGTCGAGAGAAGCGGCACCGAGCAGTGGCTGGGTTCGCTTCGAGGATGAAGAACGAGAGAAGGCAGCTCAGTTGAGGGACGCATCTCAGGCTCAGCCTTCCGGATCAAACGGCAAAGAGTACCAAGGAGCCGTTATCAATCCCGAGACAGTCCACGTCAACTTGGAGCGAAGTTTGAGCCGATCTCCGGAGAAGAACGATGTGTCGAAGAACGATGGAGGCAGTTATAGTGGTGCTGTCATCAATACCGAGTCGGTTCACATCAATCTGGACCGAAGTATGAACAGATCCTTGAACGAAGAGCTCGGCCTGCATCCTGATAAACTGGGTCCTGCTAACATTGCGCAGGAAAAGTCCGTTACTCTGCGGTCCGTTGATCTGAACGACGTGACCAACGGTAGAACGACAACTGGCTCTACCACACGGGCTTCCGGTTTGAACAATGTTGGAGTCGTCAGACAAGGATTTGGTAATTATCAAAGACTATTATTTCATGGTCCAAATCAATGAAAAAGTACACATTAACTATGTCATTTTGACTTGAGTCACTAGGGCTGGAATTGATTCAATTATGCCATTGATAGAGAGCAAAACGGTATTTTATTCAATTTTGAAGTTTTATGGTGAGAGAAGAACTTTAATAATAATAATAATCTTTCTCCCGGTTCCAAGAGTTGGTTCGGGGGGGGGGGGTGGCGAGGCCACCATTTACTAGGGCCTGGACTCCTAAGCTAGCTGGCCAGGCTTGGCTCTTCCTATTCGTTCTTCTTCTCTACCAGTTTTTTCCACTTCTTCCTGTCTTCCCACCACCTTCCTTCATCCACTTCTTCCCACTTCTCCAGTCTCTCTTGTACATCTTCTGCTACCAGCTCTCTCCACTTTTCCCGCGGTCTTCCCACTCTCCTTTTATCACTTCTCGCAGCTTCGAACTCTCGGCGCGGTATTCTCTCCCTCTGCATTCTCTTCATGTGGCCAAACCACCGTAGCCACTCTCTCCCCATTTTAAATGCCAACCTCTCTACCTTCATGTCTCCTCTAATCTTTTCACTCCTGATCTTGTCCATCTTAGTTACTCCTTGTATGCTTCGTAAAAACTTCATTTCTGCTGCCTGCAACTGGCTCTCCTCCTTTCTTCCAATCGCCCACGTTACGGAACCGTAGGTGAGTATTGGCAGGAAATAGCTTTTGAAAAGGAGTATCTTGCATTTCTGGGGGAACTGCTCATTCCAAAGAAGTTTCCTGACTTACTGGTAAAATGTGTTAGCCTGTTGTACTCTTGATGTTATCTCTCTTCCTATTTTTCCATCCTTAGTTAGCCAGCTCCCCAGATACTTAAACTCTCCTCTCTCCGCCAGTTCCAAGCCCCGTAGCCTGATCTTCACATTTCTTGTTGCCTTCCTCTCCATTACTAGTGTCTCACTCTTTTCCTGACTTATTCGCATACCGTATTCTTTAGTCAAGTGGCTCCATCTATCAATCTTTTCTTGAACACATTCGCTGGTTCCTCCCCACACTACGATATCATCTGCATATACCAGTGTATTCGTCTCCTGGTCTTCGCGTGGTTCTACTTTTCTCAGCAGCTCGTCCATGACAATGACAAATAGTGTCGGGGAAAGAACGCTGCCCTGTCGAAGTCCTTCCTTCACCTCAAACCATCCTGACTTCCCCTCCACTGTTTGTACACAGCTCTCGTTCTTCTCATATGTGCTCTTGATTCTCTCAATCAGACCCAATCCCACCCCCTTCCGCTTTAGACATTCCCTTTCAATATTCAACTTTCAATATTGAACTTTAATGTGAATTAAATTTTTTAATTTGTTGTTATTCATTGAGGTCTACAAATACATTAAAACACAGTAGGTACCTGCGTAGGACATACAGTTGATGCAACGTATGTTTGAACTTTCAACAAATGCACTGACAGTCAGTTTTTCTGTTAGGCGGAGAAAGACTATATTGCGTAAGCGCGCAATGTAGTCTTTCTCGGCCTAGCAGAAAAACTGCGAGTGGCTCTGTCTGGTGAGAGTAGTATTCCCAGCGGGAATATTCCCGACGCTCGGGAATTTACTTTTTCGTTATAAATTAAAATGTATAATGTTCTTATTTTGTGGTACCTATGTCACTCATTACTCATTAGCTATAGTTACATGTAGTAATATTAATTTTTTGTCACTAATTTTCTTTTTATGACAGGGGCCGGGGGCCGGCAACCTTTTTTGGTGAAAGAGCCAATTTCCGAAAAATTTATAAATTAGATATATTAATGGGAGCTGCAGCAGGCAATCAATTATATTATACTCTGAAAATAATCAATTGAATTACACGTTTATTCTGCTATTTTGGCAAAAGACCCCTCCCCCCCTCTCCCCTTGTTGTTGCCCCTGGGCATTTTTTAAAGAATTTCAACTATTTAAAAGTGATTCTGGGATTCTAAAATGAACAAACTCAATCAAAGAACCTTCTAATTGTTGCCCCACAGGGCGTTTTTTTTTTTATCTTTTTCGAATTTTCAAATTTTTTTGATTCCAGATCTTTATTTATATTATAAAGAGCCATTCAAAAACCAGCAAGGAGCCGCAGATTGCCGACCCCTGTCTTATGACATCTCATAACATAAACAATGTTTTCTCTTAAGAGTCGACGATACTTGATGAAATCCATGTTTTATGAAGCACAAAAAGGCGGGCCCTACTTTTTTCTATACGGCTTAACCGATTGTCTTCAAATTTTCACAGGTTATAGATAAAGAGTAAATCTGTGTCTCTATTGGCCCCAAAGTTTAATTTTTTGTTTAGTTTTTTCAGGGCAGAGGTGACAAAATGACTCAAATATTGCCCATGTTAGCACTTCCTCAAAACGAGAAAAAACATTTTTTATAATTTTTTTCGATCACTAGAGACACAGATTTACTCTTTTTCTCTATGCTGTTAAATTTTGAAAACAATCGGTCAACCCGTTAAGAAAAAAGTAGGGGCCGCCTTTTTATGGTTTTTTGGGGTTTTCAATATTTGAATTAAAATAACTTACTTCACAGCAGTACATGCAACATGCAACACACGATTAAATGTCACAAATGTCACGTACAACCCAGTGCTAATGCATTTTCATGCATTTCTAGGATTTTTTTTACATCGGAATCGAAATTTTCTGCGAGTCCTGTCGACTCTTAATGTTGACTCATCCCTACAGTAAATTCCCAATAAATTCCCGGTTTGGGGAATATTCCCGAAAAAATAAATTCATGGGAATATTACATCACTAGGTGAGAGTTCAGACATACGTTGCCTCGACTAGGTAAATATATTCAAACATTTTAAATACCTAGATAGTTCCTAGGTAGGTAGCCTACCTACAATAAAACAATACGTACCTACACATAATTAGATACCTACCTACTCTATGTAGGTACTATTCTTAAACATTAATAATAATAATCTATCCGCTGGTTCCAATTTAATGGGTCAGGGGGTGGGTGTTCCCACCAACACTAGGGCCGCAGGACTACTGGAGACCAGCTGGCCACGCCTGGCGTCTCCTCCTCGTCCTCCTCGACTTCCTTAAACATTAATAATTAATATTATTATTATTGTGCGCTAGTACTTGTATTATTTTTACAGTACTAATTTTATATCCCATAGTATACCAATTTATGGTTTTGTGGCCCTTGGAGGCAAAAAAATATATTTTTAAACTGTTCTTGTCAAACAATTGTCAACCAATTCTATTTGTTGAGTACTCGGGTCTAGCATGTAGCACAACCAGTGAGTAAGCCATGTTACAGTTTATCTGACCTACTGACACTTACTTGCAGCCAACGGAGATATCATCGTGACGTTGCTTCCCGTCAACACTCGGTGGCCATGGATCACTCCCGCGCAGTTCCGTCCAGAACTCGTTCCTGAGGAACTCATGGCTCAGGGCTTGACTGTAAGTCACACCAGTGGTCCAGTGGTATGACACAGGGGCGGATCTAGCCTCGTGTCATGGGGGGGGGGGGGGGGGGGCGATCGCCCCTTCCGCCCCTCCTTGGATCCGCCCCTGGGTATAGGTACATCAAATCCAGGCACTGGAACCGGAACCGAAAAGAACCGTTATTTATTAAGGAACCGGAACCGTTATTTATTAAGGAACCGGAACCGTTATTTATTAAGGAACCGGAACCGTTATTGTTTTTTTAGGAAGATCCGGAACCTTTATTATTCTTTAATATTTTCGATTACATAACGGTTCCATAAAGGTCCTTTAATTAATTAATTTCGTCAAATTTTCCTTCATAGCCGACCAAAACTTAGAAAAACTTGTAAAATCGAGGGGCTGAACCATTCAAATTATCAAAATTTAAAAAATACGTAGGTATTGTTCTACTCTAATTTGTTTTTACCTTTCACTCGCATCATCGTCCATTGATCAGCGATAATTTTGACTCCCCCCCCCCCCCCTCAAAATAAAGTCTCTACGTGCCTAGTTCATAGAGCTCTCCCCTGGCAAGTGAGAGGTCCCAGATTTGAATCTGTAAATTGTAGAGTTGGGCGAACCTCTTTTTTTTTCGAACCGAACCTCGAACCGAACCTTAAACGAACCGAACCTTTTTTTCAGAAAATGATGTTTTCCAGATGTGTAGTAAAGATAAGCACCAGTCACCATTCTCCTCCCTCCCTTTCGCAAGTCAAGTGGTTAGACACTTGAAAACAGCTGTTTAATGGGGTGTTTGTTACTCAGATATTATTTTTATTTGTATCTATACAGAGACATTGACTTATAATAATATAAATAATTGGAACAAAAACGCGAAATATACTGCTCGAAATTTAAATATATTTCTTCCTCTCTTCAACGCCATAATGGAATTTCATTTCGAAAATACTTGCCCCAGTTGAGAGATGGTAATCCTGTGATTGTATACTCCATAAATACCACTGCATTTTTACGCGAAAATAAAAGTTCAATATTCTTCAAAAATTATCTCGTCATTGTCATACTATTTTTGATTTTGCATTGTGTTACAATGAAGTTTGGATAGCTCAAATATACACCATTATATTTTAACTTTTGCGTGATAATCTTCACTTCATTAGATCGCGAATGGTTTTCTAAATGACCACTATTATTTATTCAAATACCATAAACATACAATATTATCAAAATAAAATAAAATATGCCGTCAAGTCAATTTATTTGTCATCTGGATTACTGCGAGTTCGCAGACCTTTCAACAGAGACAAACAAAACAATCCTCCCTTCCGCAAGGGTCAGGTACCTGCTGGCTAGCAGATGCAGGACCCAAAAGTACACTCTGTTCCAAAAGTATTCGACACTAAAAGTTGCAAAACGCCACCTAGCGGAAAAAGTTAACATCTATACCACGAGTACTTGTGCTCATGCGCACAGGGCGCGTTCCGGCAAGTCACTTAGATGTAAATCGTAACGAGTTCAGTAAAAGTTATAATTACATCGCGAAATAACAGAAATTGATGAATACCTTAGTGTCAACAATCAAATACAATCGGCATATATCATTACAGCACACATTCATTCAAATTCTTGTGAAAACGAGTTGTCTATTCTCCAAAAATCACCATTTGACAGATGCAAATTGTTTTTCTCACGGCCTTCTGAACACACAATTTTCTTGACGCCTCGTTCAAACAATTGCAATCTGTCAAATGCTGCTTTTGGTGAATAGACAACTCGTTTTTACAAGAATTTGAATGAATGTGTGCTGTAATGAAATATGCCAATTGTGTTTGATTGTTGACACTGAGGTAAGCATCAATTTCTGTTATTTCGCGATGTATTTATAACTTTTTACTGAACTCGTTACTATTGACATCTAAGTGACTTGTTTGTAAAAGTACGCACGCGCTGAGATTGTACTCGCGTGAGCGGCCATCTTCCTGATATTAGCGCATTCTCTAGGTACTTTTAGTGTCGAATAGCACAGTTTAGATCGCAGCAATCGTATTATTTCGTTTTTATACTTCGAAAATTTTACTCAACAAGGAAATTACTTCGACTTCTAAACTGAAATCAATGCTACTTTGCTACTTGTGACCAAATAGCACTTCGAATTACGGCATGAAAAATTCGGTTCAACATTTATTTGAACATGGAACACCCTATAGTGTGGCAGGATTTGAGTTTTCTTTGATTTATGATGGATTTCGGCTTACAGGGGCTCTATTTACCAAGGTTTTACCATTTTACTGTACCCGTTAAGACAAGAGGTTGGACCAGTGACAAGAGGTTGGTCGCATTATTTGAATGAAAGAAGGCGAGAAAAAAAGGCGGGAGGTTCGAAAAACGAACCTTAGAGGTTCGTTTTTCGAACCTAGCTAGCCGGTTCGGTTCGGTTTGAAAACGAACCGGTTCGCCCAACCCTAGTAAATTGTAAATATCTCTCAACCACTGCAGGTGTCCAGGAAAGGGTTGTTTTGTTGTGATGACAAATGTAAACCATGCCGCTGAATTGATAGATTCAAACAAGGTTGTTTAAAATGGCAACAAGGGTGTGGCAGGTCACTCAACGGGATCTTGTCAGGATAACTTTCAACAATCTAGTGTTGGGACGTTGAACATTTTCATTTACAATTTTCATTTCGAACAAACAAAAGATAAGTGATGGAGCCACTTCATGACAGGAAACTTTTTAGATGCACTTTTTTATTTAGAAGTTCGTGCTTTCATAGGGCAGTGAAAAAGGAGAAACAATTGAAGTTTTGATTTAGTTACAAGTTTACATTTTCAGCCATAACAAACAACTTAAAGCAAATATAATATAATGTATTTATATAAATATCCCCCTTCTACACTCCATTTTAAACCCTATCTCTAGTACCAAAGAATCCACCAGAGGTCAGTCGTGTTCCTTGTTTTCTCGAATAGACAATAATAGACCACATTTTAAATTATCTACTAGTTAGCTCTGCTTTTCAAAAAATTTCATATGCAGTACCATGATCCTCATATCTAAGTATTAGTGTTTTTCAACAATGGATCATAACATGAATAGATATGAGGATCACGGTACTGCATATGAAATTTTTTGAAAATCAGAGCTAACTAGATAATTTAAAATGTGGTCTATTGACATTCGAAAATGTTCAAAAATATTTGTTTAAATTTCCTGCCCATTGGTAATGGAAATGACTAGAATTTCAGTCCTTGGTGTATTTACTACTGCATGGGTCAGGGTAGAGATCCGCATCATGGATAGGATAATGGTTATATTAGGTGGATAGGTTATATAGCCAAATCGTACAATGCGCACACTCCCACACAACACAACATAACGTTAAAATACTTTACTCAAATAATGGTAATAAGTAATAATAATGGTTTTATTTCCATAAATGTTACATACATAAACATGAACATAATGACCCCCTAAAGGGGGTGTATGGAAAATGAGGATAACACCAACGAGTAGTTGGAATGTCAGGACATATACAACATTGTATACATAGTTAAACACAAAATGCAGTTTAATACAATAAATAGTACACTAAACATATTACCTATATATATAAAAAAAAATGTTACTGTTCATTCCAAGCTACTAGGAAAACGCTCAGTGTAACGCGTTGATGAGCGAGCACAGAACATGCAACATCCCCAGACACGATACACGACACGGCACAAGATGATTTTCTCCGCAACTTTAAAATCTCCATATAAATACTCTGGATGAATATCAGATCCATTGTGTCGTGACTTTTCTACATACGTTTTCCAGCTTTTGACAACCCATACTAAACTCGTAAAATGGCAAATACTTGACTGGTTGGGGATTATGTTGGTCTTGATCACCATGCAAAACATTTTGATTGTTGACCAATCAGAAGATATTTTAAACTACCAATTGGAGGATTTGGCATTCGTACTGCATCCGATTTGATATGCGGTAGATTTAATTTCTCTCAAACAAAACTATAAAGTCCCTAACAAACATGAAAATTGCCAAATTAGTGTACTATGCAAACTTTGAATCACATGAGGTATGGAATAAGATTCTGGGGAAATTCTACTGATGCCCTCAAAATATTCACTGTACCTACAAAGAAAAGCAGTTAGAGCACTCTTTGGACTCAAATATAAACATTGTAACTCCTATAAGGAGTATGCACGAGAAAGCTCACGGCCTTCTTAACCGCCTAAATTTCGCCATGACAGTCCCAAAAAAACAAAAGTCAAACGTGACAGCCAGTTTTTAAATTGTATATTTTAGTATTTGTCTACTCTTTTACGTCTGCTTTCTTGTTCAAATGTTATCCCTAGTGTTCATATTTAATGGTTAGACTATTCAATCAATGATAATGGATTTTGATTGATTCCAACATTACATTTTCCAGAAGGTACGTGTCAAATTTCGCTGGCCATGTGACCACTGTCTATTATAAGAGGATTATCAATTAAATAAATGCCTGCATGTATGTTTGACATAAATGCAGACAAGCTTTAACATGAATAATGTCAAATATTACTGTCAGTTGCCCTAAAGATATAGCTTTTAAACTATTTAGACAAAATAAAGCTCTGGACAAGCTTGAGCCTACCCGTCATGGCGGCCAAAAATCAAAATCACAGATCACGTGCATACTCCTTATAGGAATCCTGCTCGTGACGTCACAGTGGTAGAAAAATGGAGGCTGCTATGGTAAGGGAAATGTGTCAAAGCTCTAAATAATAGCAATAAATCATATTTATCAGATGAATATTTAACTTGAACATGTGTAAAGATAAATATTGCGTATTATTATTAGCTTGTACTTACTTAAATATCTTTCTTTCACAAGTAATCACTCTAAATATGAGATTTGGATTGCCGCTGTCAGATTTGTTTATTCCGTATACTTTTGTATAGGTTACTATAGCAACCTTTTCTCACGCAGGATGCCTATTAGAATCTCTTTTATCAATTAAATCTAGCACAAATATTATTTCAAATAGCGAAATACATACACATAACACTAGGCAGACAACAAATATTCACAAAGATCAATACAGAACCAAATGTACACAAAAAACTTGCAGTATTCGACACTAAAAGTACCTAGAGAGTGGGCTAGTAAATATAAGATGGACGCTCCCGCGAGTACAATCCCAGCGAGTGCGTACTTTTACATACAAGTCACTTAGATGTCAATCGTAACGAGTTCAGTAAAATGTTATAAATACATCGCGAAATAACAGAAATTGATGCTTACCTTATGTCAACAATCAAATACAATTGGCATATTTCATTACAGCACACATTCATTCAAATTCTTGTGAAAACGAGTTGCCTCTTCACCAAAAGCAGCATTTGACAGATTGCAATTGTTTGAACGAGCGTCAAGAAAAATGTGTGTTCAGAAGGCCGTGAGAAAAACAATTTGCATCTGTCAAATGGTGATTTTTGGTGAATAGACAACTCGTTTTCACAAGAATTTGAATGAATGTGTGCTGTAATGAAATATGCCGATTGTATTTGATTGTTGACACTAAGGTATTCATCAATTTCTGTTATTTTGCGATGTAATTATAACTTTAACTGAACTCGTTACGTTGACATCTAAGTGACTTGCCTGAACGCGCCCTGTGCGCCTGTGCACAAGTACTCGTGGTATAGATGTTAACTTTTTCCGCTAGGTGGCGTTTTGCAACTTTTAGTGTCGAATAGCAACACAACACAATACTTCACAATGCTTTGCCCCATAAAATAAAGAAAATCGAAAAATACTATACGTTTAAACAACAACTAAAGCTATAGGCATCCTGCGTGAGAAAAGGTTGCTTTAGTAACCTATACAAAAGTATAGGGAATAAACAAATCTGACAGCGGCAATCCAAATCTTATATTTAGAGAGATTACTTGTGAAAGAAAGATATTTAAGTAAGTACAAGCTAATAATAATTGTCAAAGCTAACTCAGACCCTCCATACTATACAAAAGAAATAAAATCCCTTAAAAGAAAATGTCAAAAATTGTATAAGTCTCGAAGGTATAATAAAATAGAATTTAGAAATATGAGCAATCGGCTCCTTGCAGCAAAAAATTTAGATCATGACAAGTACCTGAAAGAGGAAAATAGAAAGTGGGAAAAGTATTATAAACACATAAAACAGAAAATAGGGTCCAACTCTACAATATCAGTACTCAAACAGGATCAGATATGTATCACAAATGAGAATGAAATTGCAAATGTATTAAACATACACTATTCTAAGATATTCAGTGAAAAGATTGAAGAAAATGAAAATGTGGACGAACCAAACGACGCTGATACATTTAGCATTAGTAACGACAGCATTGCAGAAGTAATAGGCCGGTTAAGGAAGAATAAATCTCCTGGAATAGATAATATTTCAAACGATTTCCTAAAACTATCGGGTGAAACTGTACCTTATTTAAGATGTATCTTCCAAATATCCATAAATAATAGGGAATTCTCCTCAGATTTTAATTTACTTTTAATTAATTAAATACAATACTAGATATTACAGGAAGACCAACAGTATATAACAGGTCTCTGAAATAAATGTATTTCAATAGTTATTGAGGTTTGAAAGTATGAGTTTATTTGGCGGGCTCTGAATGCCTCCCAGCTATCTGTGATTAGATGACGTCAGAACCTAGTTGATAAGCAGTGAGACCATCCAAGATAGGGCTAAACGAGGCATTTCCCTGTGTTTATCCAGTTTGTGTTCACTTCAAATGCATTAGATCCATCAGATCCATGCATCAAATTAATTAGAACCGAATTAGAACTGCATTCAGGAAACTTGGCTATCTATGTTCTGACGTCACAGCTGGGAAAGATGGCGCATTGTTGTTTCAAATCTCCATTCAGACAGCAAACGTTTGAACTAACATAAGTCGATAACAAGTAGATCTAAAAATATAAAAAAAATACTGTTGTATTTCTTTAGAAGCTGAGGATCTATTAAAAATTTAATAAAAACTGAGGAGAATTCCCTATTGACAAATACCATGTGCATGGAAAAATGCAATAAAGTTCGTTCACGATAAGAATATCACTGACGTTTTAGACGATCACGTCGTTCATTGGTCAGTCACTTGAACACTGCCCTGTCAATGGCAAGACTTTCTTCTTTGTATTATTGAAATTGTATAAATTATGTCAAATACACAATTTTTAATAGTAGTAAAATTATAAAAATTCAATAAAATTGATTTTATTTTATCTAAGCCGTATTATACACATTTTTTGATTATTATATTGATGTTTACATGTTTAGGTTTACGTTCACTTGACTACCGTAGTACACGCCGCCATTATGGGTTGCTATTCTAATCGTGAATGAACTTTAGTAGCACCAATTTCTAAAGGGGGGAAAAAAGATCTCCCAGATAATTATCGACCTATTAGCCTTACCAGCAGTATATGCAAAGTCCTTGAGACCTTAGTGTCCAAATATATCAGATACTCACTGAAGCAAACAAATGAATTTATATCAGCTCAACATGGTTTTAGGCCGGGATATTCATGCGAGTCACAGTTAACTACATTTCAACAGCTCATTACATCTCGTTTTATGGTATCCTGAAATTAAAATAACTATAATATGAACTTGATTCAGTGTATAAACTCGAGGAACACAGAAATACTTCAGTTTTGTTTACTTTTCGTCAACAATCGAAAATTGACGTCCAAGGTCTGGCATCATTGTTGAAAATTGTTTCATTTGTTTTTCATTTTGGTAAAATCGCAGTCGCCAACTCGCTTCCCAGGACATCGCGCTGCGCCCTGTTACAATATTATTGATGTAGATTGCAACGTCGCACTTTGGAGCTGTTTAATAACTTAAACAGATTAACTATGGTATATATTTGAAGAGATGTGTCGACATAATATTATAAATGAAAGATTGAAGTTAATGGTGGTGTATTGGGATTTTCTTAACTCTGTTTCGTTTACAAATGACCAGCAATCAAAGTAAGTCCCCATGTTATTTTCCATAAGAGGATTTTGAAAAAGACTCTGGAAGTACCTAGTGGGCGTGGCACTCTAGTACTCTATAAGTTCATAAGTTCTCTACTGGTTGGGCTAAAAATGTATGAACTTGATCTGAACATTTTGATTTTCGACCTATCAGATGATAAGTTGTATAATGTTAATTTTTTAACCAATCATTCGGCAGTGCTCAAATACAATCCCAGGCTAAATAAGAATGATGTTAGCATGTGTGCAAAATTTCAGCTCGATCAAAGTAAACATGTTACAACTAATGTGTCCTAACTTATCTGATGAGTGAGAAGTATTTGCTGAACTGAACCCTTCCAACTGAAAATGTGTAGCTTTTTGGTTAAAAAGTCACGTGATATACAGCCACCTAAATTCCTTGAAAACTATTCATCTCACAACAAAAATAATACCATATCTGTGTTCAGCAACATCTTAACTTTCATAAAATAACTTATTCTGAAATCTAATTTTAAGGAGACTTCCCTATTATTTTACTCATTTGCAAGGAATGAAATTGAATGAATTGAATTTTCCAGAGTTTAATAAAAGCTTATTACTTCTGAACCACTCATTCATTTAACATTAAAATACTAGTGCCAGCTTTTGTCGACAGTTTTGATAATGATGATTCCCTAATTAATTGACTCGTATCTCAGCAAATAACTCAGTATTCTCAATTAAAAGTGGTAAGGCTGAGGTCCAACCAATTACTGTTAGCAAAAATAACATAGCATTTTCGGCATACTGGATCTTAAAATTGGAAAATCTCACATTGTTGCGAAATATCTTAATTTCGAGCTACCTACACCATGCTACACCCCACCACATGTTCGAAATTTGCGAGCTAGAGGGCCATGAAAACAGTTAAATTACACCCTTTCATCTCTCAGACGATCAGGAAACGTCGCTGTCAGGGCCACAGCCTAAACTGCTGAACCGATCGATCTGAAATTTTTTTCACAAGTGCACTTTTGGCCTCTGATGTGTCTTTTGTTATGACTGGTTTGATGCCGCCATTTTGAAACCGGAAGTGATGTCATACTCATATCTCAAAAACGGCTAGACCGATCGGAACAAACTTAATTACGCCAATCGATTTAGGCGGTCATCTAGATGGAATATTCAATATCCATAGTGAAATATCCTATCAATAGGTAGATCATGGATAGGATGCATGGCTAGGTCTTAGGTGTGTGCGAATATTCGAAAATTTCGAATACCTACTTCGAAAATATTTGGTTTGAATATTCGATTCGATATTTGAATACAAAGTATTCGAAAATTCGAATACTTCGAAAGTTCAAATATTCAAAAATGTTCACTTATTTTTCAAAAATTAGGCTTAATATGTTTTGTTCAATAATTAGGTACCTTGGCCATCTTCATTCTTGGAGTACCTTATGAAAGAGTTTGGTTGACTATTTTTATTTGATATTATGTATTTGAATATTGTACCAACTATTCAATATTCGATTTGATATTCGAAATATTTTTGTCAATTATTCGATATTCGTATTCGAAGTCAAAAATCACTATTCGCACACCCCTAGTAGGACTACATACATACCCATAAATTTAAATGGAAATCAAATACAGGCCATATACTTAAATGCAATGATTTATGTATAAAATAAATAAATATGCATTACCTACATTCAAAAATAAAATATTTCAGTTTTTAAAAAAAATTCAAGAATTTAAAAATTTAAATAGTTTTGGTGTAAACCTGATCCCAGAAAAAACACTCCGTGTAAAAATACCGTCAAAATCGGTCATGCCGTTTGTAATATATGACGTCACTTCCGGTTTCATTTAGTGGTTCCTGCCGCCATTTCCGGTACCATTAATTTATTTATTCATTTTTCACAATTGATTTTTCAAATAAATAGCAGAATGAATACGCAGGAGCTAGTTCAGTTGCAATCGGTACAGGCGTTTTAGATATATGACGTCACTTCCGGTTTCAGGAATGGCGGCCGAGAACACTGCTACCTTGAATATATAAATTGTATTGTCTATGTTACAATGTAAGTTAATTATGTACGTATTTTAAGTATAATTTGTTGAAATAAGTTAAATATTGCGTATTTATGACGTCACTTCCGGTTTAGAAAATAAGAAAATAATATTTTTTTTATTGATACTTCATATAGATGACCATCTAAATCGAATGGCGCTAATTTCGTTCTAATCGGTCCAGACGTTTTTGAGTTATGACGTCACTTCCGGTTTCAAAATGGCGGCTTCCGGTTGGTTTTATAAAAAGGCACCTCAGACGCCAAAAGTGCACATGTGGTAAAAATTTCAGGTCGATCGGTTCAGCCGTTTAGGCTGTGGCGGTGATAGCGACGTTTCGTGATATCATCAGAATCATCATCATCTTCAGAATCAGAAAGTGGTGTAATTTCACTGTTTTCTCGGTCCTCTAGCGCGCAAATGGCATAACCTATTGTTCCCAAATTTGGTATATGTAGTGGGGTGGGCCATAGCTCGAAATTAAGATATTTCGCAACAATGTGAGATTTACCAATTTTGAGATCCAGTAGGCCGAAAATGCCATGTTGTTGCTTACAGTAAAAGTGTTTGGTCTGCTCCTCAGTTTATTAGGCATTTACGGTATGTTGAGTGACTGTGAGTGTATAGTACGACTTGGCTGGGTGGAGCGACCGCTCCACTAGATTTCAGATTTCCAAGATTTCTGAAGATTTCTGTAAAGATTTTAATGATTTCTATTGATTTACAAAGATTTCCTGGGATTTCAGCAGATCTTACAAGATTTCACGAGATCGCTAGATTTCACAAAATTCCCTAGATTTACAAGATTTCCTGGATTATTTGAAGATTTCAGTAGGTTTCCAGAGATTTTGAAAGATTTCCAAATATTTCCAAGATTTATAAGATTTCCAAAGATTTTGAAAGATTTCAAAGATTTCCAAAGATTTCCAGGCTAGGTACCCACATCTGATTTCCAGAGTTGTTAACCCCTCAACAATACGTGATGTTTCAGCTGACTGTCGAGGACTACGTGCACATCATGGAGCTGCTGACGAACGACGTGCGCTTCAGCGTCTACAACGTGTGCTACAAGCGCATCCTCGTCATCTGGATCTTCACGGCGTTTATCGTCCTGCTCGGACTGCTGTTCTCGGGCGTGACGGGGCTCACGCTCTTCGGACTCGGGGTCATGTGGCTCATTCTCAATGCGGCGGCTATCTTCTTCTGCATGTGGGGCAAAATAAAAGTGAGCTTTGTCACGTTGCTTGTAGATTAGATTGCAGGATAATGGCTATGTTATGACAGTTAAGATTTGCCTAAACTTAATTTTTTGCTTTTTCCCCGGGATAATGTCAAGTTACTCTCTGCTTTTCGATCATGACCGAATAGCAGAGAACACTCCAACCCAAGTGCCAAGGACACTTCAGGGTCCTTTGAATGACATTCAGAAATACATCAATGTCTTTCTCTCTGCTTAAATGTCATATGAAATTTCAATTTGATTTTATAATGAATGAGTATTTTACTTATTTTGAGGGTGCAAACTTTGTATTAATATTTTTTGTGTTGAATTTTACACATTTACTGATAAAATGTCATGCAACTTCCCTATTTGATGATGAAATGTGCTGTAATGTTTTCTGTTTGTGTGTGTCAGTTGAACAAGAACCTGGAGCGCTGCATGGCGCAGGTCAACAAACATCTGCTCAGACACAAGATCATTCTCGGCCTCGATGATCGAGGGAAAATCTCCTGCCACAAAGTCAATCTCTGCTTCATATTCTTCGACACCACAGACTGCGTGGTAAGTCCTCATTATCTTTATTCCTGATTCACCTCAGGTGAGTTTTAAACTGATTGTTATTTTATGAAATAAGATTCGGACACTTTATTTGGACACTCCACTTCATAAGTCATCGTGATTGAGTGATTTACCATTTTTAATTTTTTAGCTTCGCTTGTCTGATTTTTGGTGTTGGTTGCGTCGCAGTAGATAAATTGTTACTACTAGGGCTGGCAGTGCCTGCTCGCCGCTGTAAGCACTCATGTTTGTTCATACCATAGATACACAAACTGCAAATTGCAATAAACTGGAAACTATACATTTGGGGTGGGGTTATTCTCGATCTCGAGGGTAAAAAACATCATGCTTGATCTCGCTCAACTGTTTTTAAATAATCTCAATCTCGCGCATCCCCAGTTGAGTGTACGTCGTTGACATGCGGTTGTATTGCCACAGAAAAAGCTGCAAGAAGTGATAGAGCGCGAGGAGCGTGACGGCCGCCCGGTGAACCGAGAGGAGACGGCAGAGGAGCGTCGACAGCGCACGCAGTTCCAACAGCGCATGGACATCGAGGACGGAGACATCATCATCCAGGGATCCAACACCACGAGACTCTCACGCAAGCAGGTAATGAGTCATCAACTATACAGCGATTAACGCGCTCTTCTATTGACACATGGTTATTGTTGGGACTCTGCTCTGTGTAGCGCGTTGATGAGGAAGACCTCTTATTGCATGCAAATTGATTTGCGTTTTCAAGTTTTACATTCCTTGGAATGAGCCGAAACAAAATGCAAAATTTTCTTCAAAAATTTTACAAATATTTCCAATTGCACATAAAATATTCTTTTAGGGCCGGTCTTTCAATGCCTTGCTAACTTTTTTACAGTCAATTAGGACTATATTGCCATGGAACAACCAATGACATTCTTAGAATGACCACTAACTAACTGTTAACCCCTTCTCTACTTATGACGTGTCAGACCCGCCAAAATAAATAATGCATTGAGGACCAAAGACGTGTCCAGCCCGCCAATTGCCTCTATGATTCAAATCATTCTAGTTCACTTGATTCCTCATAGATGGTGTTAGGAGTATTAATTGTTGTCGTTGAAGTGTTAGAGAATGGAACTAAGTCACTGTTGAGTCAGTAAAGTAGTGTTTTACTTTATAATCCAAGGTATTTAGATTAATATTCAACACATCCTTCAAATTAAATGGAATCTTTTGGGCAAAGAATTTTCAGAAAAATTGAGTAGGGAAGGGGTTAAGAGCTAATTGAGACTTTAGCAGAGTATTGAAAGACCGGGCCTTAATGTCAATAACTTTTGAAGATAACAACAGATTAGTCTAAAAATTGATACAAACACCTAAAATGTTGGTCCCGATGATCATGCTAAATTTGAACTTAATTGGTAATGAGGGTTCCAGTTTTAATTTTCAAAAAAATCATAGAATCCTGTTCAAAATCTTGATACAAGTCCACTTTTATTACATTACATTAGTATGTGTTAAGGAGTCTAGATCTAGTTGCGTGCGCCGCCCTGGTATGGAGTGCCTACCTTTGAAAATTTAAACACCCAGAATCTTCGAAAACCAAGAAAAAATACTGCCACTTGGATACATATGTGTGCTTGTTCAATTGACGGCTACTACGGCTCAGTCAGTAAAACAGCAACGATTCTAGTTCAGTTCAGTTCAGTTTATTTCCAAAATCAAAAGTACATTTTAAAGAGGTACATTGAAAAGACCCCTATGGTTGACACCATTTAACGGGGTATACGGAAAGGTTACATCGAACTAAATCTAGTAACCTAGCATATTATAATTAAATAGCATTGAAATTAAAATAAATTAATATCTATAGATATGCTACAACTATAATATAACACATTTAGGTAAATATTATGATTATGATATTGATATAGGTACTAGAATATACTTAAGTTGAACATGTTATTATACAATTAAATAATTAAAATTTGTCACTGAGGAATTCGTCAATCGAATAATATATTTTACTTATTAATAGTTCTTTCAGTTGTTTCTTAAATTGTGAGTATTTTTTAATTTCTCTTATATTTTTAGGTAATGCATTAAATAGTTTTGTTTTGAAAAACATGGAATTTTTTTGGGTACACGTTGACCTGTGCCAATCTATATGAATGTTATTTTTCTGTCGGGTGTTGTGGTCATGTATGTCACTATTATTTTGTGTTAAGTTTTCTTGGGATCTAATAGCAAGTATCGACTCTAGAATGTAAAGGCAGGGTACTGTTAAAATTTTATGTTTTTTGAAATGTTGTTTGCAATCTGGTTTTATGAAAGTGTTATTTTTATATTTTAGTCCAAAAAGAGCTCTGATTGATTTTCGTTGAAGTATAAATATTTTAGGGGCATCAGTTGAGTTGCCCCAGAACTGTATACCGTACCGTATATGCGATTCAATATTTGCATAATAAACTAGTTTCGCCGTTTTAGTGTTTGTCAAATTTACAATAGTCTTTAAGGAGAAGTATGCTGAGTGGAGTTTACTTAGCAATTTGGAGCAGTGGCTTTTCCAATTTAGGTTTTTATCGATAGTGATTCCCAAAAATTTAGTTTTATCAACACCCCTTAGATTACTAGTTTTGTTTTCATTAGACAATACAATTTTAACTGGAGTTTCATTTATATCATTTTTTAATTTAAAATGCATAAAGTTAGTTTTTTCATCTTGAATAAGCAAACGATTGTCGTTAAACCATTTTGTTGCATTTGAGAGAACATTTTTTGCATTTTCTTCAAGATTTAGTTTAGTTTTGCCTGTTATTGTTATATTTGTGTCGTCTGCATAGATTTCTGAAGCTGTGATTGTGTCGGGAAGGTCATTTATGTAGACTATAAATAACAGTGGACCTAGGATTGAACCTTGTGGAACACCATTTTTTATAGTCTCGGAATTTGATAGATATTTTATTTCTTGTCTGTTTTTATTCATATGTGTAATTTCTACCTGTTGCACCCTATCTTGCATGTATGATTTTAGCAGATCTAGGGCAGGTCCTCTAACTCCGTAATATTCAAGCTTATTTAATAGAATTTTGTGGTCAATACTGTCAAATGCCTTTGTTAGGTCGCAGAAAACACCAATAGTTTGTTCTCCATGTTCCAGTCCCTTAATTGTGTTTTGAATGAAGTTATCTATGGTATTTGTTGTCGATTTATTTTTCCGAAATCCACTTTGGTTATTTGTGAGTAGTTTTTCTCTCTCAAGGTATGATGATAGTCTAGTATGTATAAGTTTTTCAAAAATTTTCGATATACTTGGTAAAAGTGATATCGGGCGATAGTTTTCTGACCGATTTCTATCCCCTTTTTTATATAGCGGTATAACTTTACCTATTTTTAGTTTGTCTGGAAAGGTGCCCTTTTCAATGCAGTCATTAAATATATGCGCTAGTGGTAGAGAGATAGCCGTAACAATTTTCTTTAATATACAAGTTGGTAGGTTGTCTATCCCAGCTGACCTTTTGTTTTTTAGCTTTGATGTTATTTGAATTATTTCTTTTTCACATGTACTGTCTATGAAAAATGAATTTACAGGTTTCATAGCTTTGGTAAGATGATTATAAAAAGAATTTTGAGATGAAGTTACATTAAGTTTTTGGGCTATGTTAGCAAAGTCTTTGTTTAAAGTATTAGCAATTATCATAGGATCCTCGATGGTCTGGTTTTCATGATTTATAACAATGTTTTTGCTTTGTTGAATTTTTGACTTATTCGTGTGTTTTTTTACTATCTCCCATATGGTTTTTGCTCTATCAGAACCTGATTTCTCCTTTATTTTTTTGTTTATTTCCATTCTTTTAGCTGCTTTTATAGTTTTTTTGTAAATTTTTTTATAGAGTTTGTATTTTGCTTGTAATGTTTCTGTTTTGTAGTGAAGTTGTAACTGATAGAGACATTTTAGGTTCTTTGCTGAATTTTTTATTCCCGGCGAAATCCATTCTTGCTTTATAAATTTATGGTTTATTTTCACAGATTTTTCCGGGAAACATAGTTCAAAATTTTTACTGAGGATTGATGCCATTTTGTTGTATTTTTCATTTGGATCATTCAGTTTATACATTTCCTCCCAAGATGTATTTTCAAGCATGTTTTTAAAATTATCAGTATTTTCCTTATTTAGTTTTCTTATGTTAATGGTCTTGCTTGGAGGGTTGAACTTTGATTTTAGTTTTATAGAAATAATTTGAGCAGTGTGGTCTGATAGGTTATTTTCAGTCACCTCTGTAGTGAACATATAATTGGGAAGATTTGTAGCTATGTTGTCGATTGTCTTCGCTGTATTGAATCGAGAGTCTATTCTAGTCGGTTCTTTTATTGTGAGTTTAAGATTATATGCTGCGCATAAGTTTATTAGTGCTTCACTCTCCTTTGATTTTGTTGCCGTATTTATGTTAAGATCGCCTGTTATAACTACGTCTTTTTTCTCTGAATTAATTTTGTCTAAAATGTGGTCTAGAATGGCTAAGAAGTTACTTATATCACCTAATGGGGATCGGTAGGTGGATAATACTACTATGTTTGAGTTATCTAACTTCAATTCTACTGCTGCTATTTCAATGTCGAGTTCTTTACTTAAATTATTTATGTCACTTCTACATTTGATGTTTTCTGTTCCTAATTCATTGTTGACAAATATAGCTGACCCTCCATGCTTGTGTATTACTCTACTGAAGTTACTTTTAAGGTTATAGTTACAGATGTTTGTCGACTCTAAATTCTCACTACTTAACCAGTGTTCTGTTAAACATATTATATCTATTTTATTTCCTTGGTCATTTTTAATATCTAGAAAAGTCTCTAGTCCTATTTTAGAAGTTTTTATTGCTTGAATATTTTGATGCAATATATTTATTACAACTTGTTTAGAATGTGAAAAATTAGATCTTTTGCTATTTGATTTTATGTTAAATGCTTCTGTACGTTTTTGTCAGAGTGACGGTAAGATTTTTGCTTTGATTATTCGCTGAGGGCGTGGGTTTGCTACTTTTTTTATAGCTCCCTGGGTTTTACCAGGGTTGGTATTGTTTGTGGTAGATGTGACCACTTTCACATTGCCGGGTGAATTCAACATTTCACCATTAGTCGCACAATTAGTCGGTGTCGTTGACTTTCGTGCAGCCCCGGTCGGTGTCGTTGACTTTCGTGCAGCCCCGGTCGTTGTCGTTGACTTTCGTGCAGTCCCAGTCGGTGTCGTTGACTTTCGTGCAGCCCCAGTCGGTGTCGTTGACTTTCGAACAGCCCCGGTCTTTGTTTTCGAGTTCTGCGCACTGATGGTGGATGAGCTCTGCTCGTTGATGTTGTGTGAGCTCTGCGCAATTATGGTGGATGGGTTCTGCGCGTTGATGTTGTGTGAGCTCTGCTCATTGATGGTGGATGGGTTCTGCGCATTGATGTTGTGTGAGTTCTGCGCATTGATGGTGGATGGGTTCTGCGCATTGATGTTGTGTGAGCTCTGCGCATTGATGGTGGATGGGTTCTGCACGTTGATGTTGTGTGAGCTCTGCGCATTGATGGTGGATGGGTTCTGCGCATTGATGTTGTGTGAGCTCTGCGCATTGATGGTGGATGGGTTCTGCGCGTTGATGTTGTGTGTGCTTTGCACATTGATGGAGGATGGGTTCTGCGCGTTGATGTTGTGTGAGCTCTGCGCATTGATGGTGGATTTGTTCTGCACGTTGATGTTGTGTGAGCTCTGCGCATTGATGGTGGGTGAGTTCTGGGCGTTGATGTTGTGTGAGCTCTGCACATTGATGGTGGATGGGTTCTGCGCGTTGATGTTGTGTGAGCTCTGCGCATTGATGGTGGATGGGTTCTGCGCGTTGATGATGTGTGAGCTCTGCGCATTAATGGTGGATTTGTTCTGCGCATTGATGTTGTGTGAGCTCTGCACATTGACGGTGGATGAGCTCTGCACCTTGATGTTGTGTGAGCTCTGCGCATTGATGGTGGATGGGTTCTGCGCATTGATGTTGTGTGAGCTCTGCACATTGACGGTGGATGAGCTCTGCTCGTTGATGTTGTGTGAGCTCTGCGTATTGATGGTGGATGAGCTCTGCTCGTTGATGATTGACGGTCTCGGCAAGTTGATGTTGGGCGGTCTCGGCAAGTTGATGAAGGGCTGTCTTGGCTCGTTGATGATGGGCGAGCTCGGCGTGTTCCTTATCACATCAAGAATCTCGTGGCACAATTTTCTTTTGCCTCTCTTGCTTAAATGCAAGCCGTGTTTAGTGAAATGTTCTCTTCGGAGTGATCCTACATCTACAACAGTTACTTTAGTTTTTGCAGTTTTATTAAATTCGTCTGTTAGTTCAAGGATTTGTCTGTTTGTGAATGAAATGGATTCTTTTAAGTAATGGCCTTCTGGATCTTGTCGGTTTGGAATATTTACTACAATTATTTTTGCTTCTATTTTTGATGTAAAGATTTGATTGAGGGCAACTCTGATTTTATTAGTGGTTCGTTTCGGAATATTGTTTGTACCTGCCATGATTATAAGGGAGTCCTCCTTCTGCAGGTTGTTGTCCATTGATGTAATCACTTCCTCAATGGGTGCACTTGGTTTGAAGTGGCATTCTACCTTGGTGTTCAGGTCTTTGTTGTCGCACAGCTGCTGCAGAATTTTACCTAATCCTCTTCCGTGGCTGTCAGCCAATACCTGCATTTTCTTTGTTGATCTTCTGGGGGTAGGCGTTGCTTTATTCTTTGCTATTTCTACCACCGTGGCAGGAGTGGTTCTGCCAGAAGTGAATGGTAGCACCACCTGGCGTGATGTTTCACGAACAGGTGCGCTGGATGGTGGTGGAATCTGGTGTGAGCTTAAGGTATTACTTGAATGCACATGGTTTTGGTTTTTATTTTCTGTAATTACTTCATTTTGCGGTAGCTTATTTCTAATTATTTCTTCAAATTTTAGTTTCAATAAATTTAGTTCATTTACCAGTACACTGTTGATGGCTGCCTGGTTTGCTGGATTGTTGTTTTCCACAACTAGCTGAAGGCCTTGGCTTCTCGGCATCTTGCAGTGTTGGCACATGTATATTTCCATTTCTTGATTATATTAGTTAAGAAACACTTAAATAAATTGAACAAGCACGAACTTATAAAAACCACGCAAATTTTTACACTAAAATATATTTATATAAACTAGAAATTCTGTAGAAAAAGAGTAAAAACTACGCACGAAAACTATAGGCATCTACTCTATTCCGCCATTTTGTGTCAGAACATGTATACTTGAATCACCGTGAAGTGGAAACGAAACACTAACCTAACATGTTTTGTTGACATTTGAAGGGATTGACACTTTTTGTATGTAATTATGTAATTATTTTGGTTGAATGGTTTGACCTGGGTACTGCTGGCTAAAGCACACAGAAAAAATGGAAGTGGCATAAGATTCCCGTAGTAATGCCAGCCTAATAATGACCCAGCAGGTTATTTGCACACTGCAATATTATATTATTGAATATGATTTTTAGAAGTATATTGATCAGGGTTGAGTAGTCCAGTAACTTAACGAAAGTAAAGAAAAAACAAAAACCCAACATAGGCACAACAAGAAAATAAATACAAAAGTCGATTGGCAATGGTAGATGAAACATCCTACTAGTATCTGTAAAAAAATCAGCATTTGAAAGTAGTCAGTAGTCTAAGAATGGTGCTCGAATGGGTTGAACGGTGTTCTATTATTAATTATTATTGTCTTTTTCCTTCGTTTGACTTGTACATAATATTATTGTATTTAATAAGCACATGCAGCTTAGCAATCTAACAGGCTCATAATCATACTCTAAAAGAGTAGGTACATGGGTAGGTGATAGGAATTTTCAAATTTGTTGTGATAGAGGAGGAGGATGAAACGTCAGGCCTGGCCAGCCGGTTTGGAAGAGATCCGAGGCCCTAGACCCAGTGGGAGCTCCCACTGTCTGACCTGACAACATTGTCGGAACCAGAAGAAGATTATTATTATACTCAATGTAACCAGATATAGGCAGTGCAGTTGTTATTTAGGACAAGCAGCCCATGAACACAATTTTGACTTCTTAACTATGAATGTAGGCAAATCTAAGAAAAAGTAAAACTCATATTTCTATTCCTGGAAGATGATTGCAAGTGTGTGTGCAGTTGAGCTTGTGAGTGAATTGTTCGTTCTGTACGTGTATCAGGTAAGAGGCGAGCAGTTGCTGGCTCGCTACTTGCAACGCTGGTCCAAGGACTACTTGCGTCGCCGGCTCGACTGGACCGTGGACGAGGCCGGCGGAAACCCCGTAGACATACGGCACTTGAACTCCGCACTTTGCCCTTGCCAATATATTGAGGAGTACTTGCGGAACAAACCTCGCAACGACCATCGAGCTTTCTGTCCGTGCTTCAACTCGTGGTTGTCGGAGAGAGGCGTCGACTGATCACAAACATCACTCGCTGTTATAAACCATCATGAAACCACTAGTTGATTCAAGGCAATAACAGGACTGAGCAAAGTGCTTCAAAGACTTGTTTCAACTATGTCTTGACACCGATCAGTTCACACAATTCAAACTTTCTAAATTAAATATTGACAACACTTAAATATGTACACTCAAACCAATTAAAAACGGTACTTTGCACAAAACAGATTTGCTGCTGGTCAGGTTCCTTGAAAATAAATCCTTGTTATTATCAATGAAATCAGAGCTCACCCACTAGATTTCGATATAATGCATTAGCACAGACTTCATGGGATGATGCCATCAAACATTTATCAGACAATCCTTTTCTTTCAATTTCAATTTCAATTTCAATTTATCTTTATTGATTTCTTTTACATCAAAAGGCGACATTCAGATTTTTAATAAATATTCACAAATTATGCATAAATAAATACTCACATTTTCTGATCTTCCATGCAACCATAGATTATTATAATAAGATAGTTAATGATAGTATATTTTCTAATAACAAATATGGTAATTATCAAGCATCTAAAGTGATGATATTATGATATTGAGAAGATAATAAAAGGAAGGAAACAATAAGTTGTCATCATAACCAACCTTACTCGTAGTACCGTTTATTATTTGTTCAAGTGTACCTACATTACGACCAGTGTGTGGCATTATTTGGTTTAGTTTAGTGATCATGAATTGTGCGAAACTACTTGAATGTTGAAAACTTATTAGTGTGAAGACGAAACTGGACATTCAATCTGAAGGACGATGCACTGTTACCTTCTAGGCTATTAACATGCGATGTAGTCTTGTATTGCCATTGTCACATATTGTGATTCTGATCACAATGTGTAGGTCTGAAATCTGACAAAGTTTTTGTGTTCAAATTAAATATATTAGGACTTTTTTTGTAAATATTAAAGTAAAAAAATTACTAAAGAAAGGACCAATTGTAATTTCTATTGGTTTTAGTGGCAAGAATATAAAAGATAATTGTGTATTATTGAGATGTATTTACAAAAGACATTTTATTTTAAATGTTTCTGGCGTACTAACTTCATCTCAGTTACTACGGTTCCTGTAAAAGTCAGGGTTTTAAGCAAGTTAACTACCTTACAGCCTCATGCTCAAAAGTACACAAGTACACAGAGTCTACTTGATTCTGCCCATAATATTATTAGCAAATGGTCATGTGGTTTTGTGGACTGACATCGCAAATACAGTGGAACCTCTATAATACGTTTCTCAATATTGCGTTTTTCGCGTTAATACACTTTATTTTCATGGTCCTGGCATTCTTCCATATGGATAAATGTAAAATTATTTCATTAGTACGTTTCTCAATCACACGTTTTTCTCGTTAATGCGTTCATTAATTTAGTCCATTGATGTAAATAACTAAGATTAGTACGTTTTTGCGTCGCCATTTATTTAAAAAAAAAGATTGCGGCTAGAGCTAATGTTTTTACATTGCACAGTAGCAGCTGGAGCAAGGAATGTGCAGAGCGAATGGAAATCACAGCCTTGTATACCTAAGATGAGTAGCGTATCCACTGAACGCAAAAACATGTAACATTTTTTGAGAATAAAATATGACCTTGAATTTTCTTTAAAACGACGCGATCCTGGCGGCATATGGGAGAACTACATAGTGTTAAGTCTTTATTATCTAATATCTTATTTACCCTTTGTTATTGCATTTATTAAACCAGAGTTGGTTTATTTAAATAATAATAAAATAATAATTCATAATATGTTCCTAAAATGGCATTTTGAATGAGAAATTATATTAAAATTTCCTAGTTGAAACTTTGACCGCAGCGTAGACTAGCGCTGCGATCGAAAGACAATCAAAATCATCTACACTCGGCCCAATGTTAAATGCGTTCAGTGGATACACTATTCATCTTAGGTATACAAGGCTGTGATTTCCATTCGCTCTGGAATGTGGTTGGGGGAAACTGGTCGTCCTTGAGTAGGGGGACTTGTTCTCTGCCTGCCTGCCTGCCTTGGGTTAATGACCTGTTTGCAGCCCTTAGTTTTGCCTGTGCTCAGTTTTGCAGTTTTATTATGATCATCATGAATTACCATTTCATCCTCAGCTGTCAGTTCAGAACCCAGCCCCTCCTCTCATGTCCCATGTTGCGTGAGGAATTCAATGGCTTATCTACTGTCAAGTGTCAAGTATTGGTGCTTGAAATATGTGAGATACATCTTTTTAATGGTTTTAAATGGACACATGGATTTTTACCGATTTTTCAGGCTTCCTACAAGGATATTAATTTGTATATGGCTGCAGTCCCTAAACAAATATATTGTATTATTTTAGACAAGTGATATTTTCGAATTCTGAGCTCTATCAAGTTCCAATGTGCGTTTTTCACGGTAATACGTTTTTTCTTCTGGTCCCTTGAAAAATGTACTAATGAGGTTCCACTGTATCTACTTACGGACGCAACTTATTTTGAGCACCAGGCCCGTAGTAAGGCAACATTCAAACCTTTTCTCTAGAAGCTAACAATTGTGCATTCTCTTTTATGTTTTTCCTGAGTATTAATGATTCTTCCAGCTTGGTTTCCTAATCGATAGTCTTCATGGTATTGGTAATAATATTTGTACTACTAATTACTTTTCTCTTCGGAACAGATGCAGCAGAATCTTCTTGCTTTTCTTCCCATTGTCTAGATTTCTGTGGGTTGTGGTGCATTTGGGACATGCTTTATGTGCTTTCTTGCCGTTACCTTTATTTGGGAAAAAATCATTTTAAGAAAAATTACGTTTCAGCGAATAAAGAGGCTCTTCTTTTCTGTGATAAATTTATAATGGGTTTTAAGTTTCATACTTACATTTCTCTGAATTTTATTATTTTTCTTAGAACTGGTTTTATGAATGCAAACAAATATTTCGTTTGAAGCATAATTCCAGACTCAATTAGCCAGCCCATACTCATTTGAACAATAGGAAAAAATGTAAAATTCAACAATAGATTGCTTCAGATGCTAGTTTAAATAAAGGACAATTATTATTTCTCATCAATTTACACTCTGATTTTCTAAAGACCCCAAGCCTTAAAGTTAACGGACAAATCAGACACATTCCAAACCCCTTAACGAATGAAGTAGAATAGAATCGGCTAACTGACTAAGGTGGTGGGTGTTTATTTGTGTGCACAGGATAGAGCCGAGATGGTTTTCCTCCGCTACTCGCACCGCTGGGCTAAAGAGTTTGTGCGCAAACATCTCGAGCTGTCGGTAGACGGTGCCGAACGTTTCGGACTCTCTCGAACTCCCCCGCGACACTGCGTGTCGGCCCGATGTCCTTGTCAATACATAGAGGAACACCTCAAGTACAAACCCAGAGGCAAGTTGTCAATTAAAAAGTTTTGCTTTCTTCCTAATTTTGGTTTTAACTAAGGATCTGCAATTTGGGATTGAACAAGAAGATATCTAAGGACTAAGGAGATGTTAATGTGATATCTAAGGACTGCTGGTGAATACTAAATACCGTTTGCAATTCGCTGATTTTGTCCAAGACTTTTACGAGCATATTATGCCAAATATTATTTCAAATTATCGCAATCATTTTGTTACATAAGGAAATGAGTTTGTAAACTATTTTATTAGAATTATGCAATTAGAGTGGAGGTAGATAAATACAGAGATCCATTAGAAAGTTACTAGTTTGTCGGGGATTGCAAAACTGTGAGTAGAACTTGAGAAAATAACCAGCGGGAGGTACTCGGTATTCATTGTGGCACAAATGAGTTCTTATTGCGGTACTGCGGTAAATCAATCAAAACTGAATACGTACCATCACTTAAAAAAGAAACAGAATAAGACTCAAATTGCTTGGCAATCCACTCACTCAGAGGCATAGGTAATTTATTTCCAACTCATTTTATACCCAGTGTTACATGTTGATACATTGTCTATATTTGATTAATTTATTGATATTATTTCTGTGCAATCTTCTAGTAGATCTAATTTACACAAGAGCATATCATTGTTGCATTTTCAAAATGTTTTGAACTTTGATTGGATTTATGGCGTTTTCCACTGGCCGCACTGGGGTTGCACTGAAATGACGTCACCATACAAAACTCAGTGCAAATTTCGAACAGAATGCAGAACTAAAGTCATCCGCAGTCGATCTGTGGATTGGAAAAGGGTATTTTTACTTTCCCGTCCCCTACTTTACCTGCGTGCGCACCATGCCCCATTGTTATGCCGAGCCTTCTCTTGGGTTGAGCTCGCTAAGGGGTTCGTAAAATACCTGTTTTTCAAGAAAATCCAAATCCACAGATCGACTGCGGGTCACTTTAGTGCAGCTTAGTGCGGCCAGTGGAAAACACCATTTGTCTTATATTTAGAGTGGGATAGTTTAAGAGTTTTAGATCCACACTTCCAGTCTCATAACTCGGCTTTGTTATGGTTATCCTCAGTTGAGAGGCTATTGCTGGAGGATAGTCCAAGACTGCCTCCTTCCCTCCTCCTTACTCATAATCATGCACAAATGCAGTTGACCCTGGTGACGTCATATATAATAAATACCACTTAGAAAACTGATGAAACATTTTGGATTTGTTCTCCGCAATGAATTGCTCTTGAAGTGAGGTTTGGTGCTTCACGAATCTCAACCTGCTTACCTATTTTATATTTAGTATTCTTATTTTACTAGTCTTTGGTTGTGGGTCTTAAAGAATTGTTCCTGGCTGCAGCTCTACCTATTAACATATTATCACATCTGCCTGAACAGTTTCTCGGATCTTGCACTCGATGTAATGGCACTTCGTCTTTGGTTGTGGATGCACTGTGTTCTACCTTTGCAGTTTACGTCACCCCTGCACTTAAACAGTGCATTTCCTCTGTGATAGTAAAATCAGTGCCACATTCATATAAATGAGACTTCTACATAGAAGTGATCCTGCCAAGTCAAAGGACATTGTATCAGTCAAGATTTGTAATTATTAGTTCATCTATAGTTCGATGAATTGCCCAGAGTTTTAAAACTACGGGATGTAGATAGAAATTAGAGATCACAAATTATTCAATTAAATCGTATTAATAAGATGCACATTAGAGGTCTTCCGTCCAACATGGCAGCTAGGCTACTGATCTGGTTTCAGGACACAAAACAATTAGTTGAAGTTTGAGGACTGTAGTATCAAAACTCATGCTCCCGTAGAAAACAAAAAGTGTTTCCGAGTGTGATGAATGATGATATCATTATTAATTAATACTCTAGTTTGTTATTAAAAATACAATATAATTAATATTGCTATCAAATCAGATATGATATGAGTTCTTCAACTCAGCATCGGCCATTTTTATCATTAAACTATACTATTATGTGTCATCAAAAATAGTTATTTTATTTTCTAGAAAAAGAAACTTGAGCAAGGAGGTCAGTCAAATGTATGCAAATGTATATTATAGTACACTATTTCATATTTTATTAAAATGTATAGTACCTACTCGACTATCTACTTATATAAAGATTATTAAGATTATTAGGTATTTGGTAGCTTACTAGCTGTCCAATGAGATGCAAGCGTATTTGTTGTTGTGTGAGAGATCGAAACTGAATGTTGTAACAAACATGCTGTTCAAGTATGCACTTCGTACTTCATTGTTACATAAATATACTACATACCAGAGATCTTTTAATTCCGTCCTTCGTATATAATGTTTTCAAATAATTAGGGTTAAGTATACAATGGCAATATTTACTATACATTTTATAATAATTTCATAATCTATTTATGGCCTTTTTGGCTGCTGGTTGAATTAAAATCAAATTAATACATTGTATGTAAAATTTTATTATGAATTCATTTTTAGCTATTGCTAATTGTGAGAACGTTGAGCATTTACATGTATTTGATCTTGAATACAGTACTATTGATCTGAAATGAATGTTTCTTCCCTGATTCCTCCGTTTTAATGTGTGTGGTGGTTTCTTGCATGCAGCTATTGGGGTGAAGCCACACGTGGCTCTTGTGGAGACAATCTGAAACACTCGTGAGTATTCCGCTTCCATTCCGCACACTTGCGTTGCCTTGCGTATACACTGTAATACGTCATGACTTAGTCTTCGATCTTACCAAGATACATTGTGGTGACTGTATAACTTGATTGATTTCTAAAGAATTTACATATTTAAACTTAATAAGTGTAATTACCATTTATTATGTACCTAGGTACTATACACTGCAAGAAAATGCATGTTATTTTCTATCGTGCTACTTTATTGGAGTTGTCAACTGTTCTAATGAATTTAGATGCCTTAAAAGCCATCTGATATACAGCACATCTTCTAAATAATTTCACTAAAAATCTTAGAGTTAAGTCACACTACAATTACATATTTTCTTAAGGTATCCTAACATGGCAATTGTCGTGACCTACCAATTGGTAGCTAGCTAATCAAAGTGAAGAATGTTAAACACAACTTTGTTCAGTGAACCTCTAGATATTTTGTGTCTGAAAATAGAGATACATTACTTCTGAATAAGTTTTGTTAGAATGCAGTGTTTTAACGTCGTGTGATAATGGACCACTAGTCATTATCTTGCTATGTGACATTACGAAAAAAACAGATGACAGAAGGATGTGGGCCGTGACCGTCAAGAAGGCTGTGACTGCACAGTAATCAATAGTAATCAAATAGCAAATGGATCCATTTTGAAATTCAACTGTGTTTCCCCCACACGTTTGATTGGCTCCCTCTCCCACTATATGGACAGTGCTGCTCTAGTGTGAGTAAAGAGAACTATTACGCTACATTGACTCCTCCCATCACCATTGGTCCATACCATGGAGGTATCTTTGGACAGGAATATGAAGAACATATAGAATTTATTAAGAAAAGTTGGCTTCCACTTCACATAAATTAAAATAAATGTAGAGATTATAAAAGTAGGTAGACCTACTATCTGCAATTCAGCTTGTAATTCAGAAGTTACTGAATAGTTGGAGCTTTGGCTAAAATACACATTTATAATTTCATAGACTGACTGGACCAAATATAATATTTTATCAAATAAAATAGTTTTTAATTTTCATTCCATTTATTCTATCAAATGTGTAGCAGTTTAAACATTTCCACCAATCGTCGTTGATTGCGTCACTGTCACCTCTTTTGTTTGTGCATTCTGAATGGCGGGAATATTTTCAGAATAAGAAGTTATCATTTTTGTAAAATTGACATTCTTTTACATGGCATGGCAGTCAAGTCAGGTTTCATTACTTACTTTAGTCACAGCTTAAATATGGGACTGGCATTGTTCCAAATCTCGATTAAAGGGACTACAAATTTGGCCTTGAAGCGATGTGTGCTCATTTCCAACTAGAATGTCGGGATTATTGAGGTGCATTTGGTCTCAACCCCCGATTGTGTTATGTATATGACATGTGCACTGACTCAGCTTATTAGCTAGAAATGTCCCAGTGACATCACATTGCATGAAACAGCTGATTCTGTTCACAAATCAATGGAATTACTTGCCTTGAATTCTTAAAATGTGTTCAAATTAAACTAATATTTAAATCAAAATAAATCTCATATCCATTGCAACATTGTGTTGCATGACGCACAGAAAAATATTTCAAGCAGACAAAAAAATTTCTTTCTAGCGTTTCTCCAAATGTCATCCCACACTCTTTAAAATAAAATAGCAGGCACCATACGATCCAATTTAACTTTATGCTTGTTTGGAACTTCTTGGTATTTGCCTCTTAAGTGACTTCTTAAAATGAATTGATTCGGTCAATGTGCCTTCTTTTCACCACTCAAGTGTCTTTCTCTAGCTTCTACTAACTTTGTAATATTCTTCTCTATAATGCACTACAGGGCTGAGGTAAACAAAAAAACTTAAAACTAAAATATATTAAATGTAATATTTAAATATTGCTAGGTCCACTGATTGAATAATAATTGTAGTAAGTTGGATTGTTGCTGATTTGATTTCAGACCAGCATGCTTGCAGTATTTGTGCCCTGATGACCGATCGGGAGTTCAATTTTCGATATTAAAATTGCATTCACAAATGCGGGCCTTTGCTACTATCATGCACACATTGTACCAGCTATTATATCTGTAGCTAGCTCTTTGCAATAAGTAGTTACATACCTATACTAGCTACTGGTTGTTACTATTGGAGTAGCCAATGCTAAACAACATATTCCGTCCTTGAATAATACTAGATCGAAACTCGGTGCACAAAAAAATACAAACTTACTTACGTAGGTACTTAGTTAAAGATATTATTAAATAAAATATAATAAAAGGAGGTAATTAAGTAATAAGTATTTCTCTCATAGAATATGCACAAGGCCGTGGTGCCAAACGTTACATTCTAATTAATCATTACGTAAACACTAAACAGTTTATAGATCTATATGTGGCCTATCTTGCAGTTAACTCAAGGTCAACAAACTGTATTAACTTATTGAGGACTGCATACTTCTTTGAAAACTCTGTACTTTGTAGTAGATTATGCTTAGGCAGAAATGTCAGTAGATAAAAACATTTTTTGTAGTTTTTAAGCACCTATTTTAAGTAGGGAACCACACTATGTGCTTCTAATAGTTTGAAGTATGGTGTATACTAGTCGAACTTTATAATCTAGGGCACATTCAGCAATTTCTTGCAACTTCTACAAAGAGGCTTCGCATTACTGACGTTGACGTGCAGTTTTTGTCGCTAGTCGACTGGCAGTTTGTTTCGAGATCATTCGAGACAAATTTCATACGGATTCAAGACCATCTGTCTTGAGACCATATTGAATGCTATTTAGTTTGGAAGGACATCACTTTGACATCACACTCAATTATACGAGCACTCGAACAATCTCGAAAATAGGGGTCCAGGTTAAGGATCTTTTTGTTTTTGTACAAATATATATTTCAGTTTTGTGTCTAAATCTTTTAAGGTGGTAAAACATGGACTGTGAAATGGCAATATCAACAGTGTAGGTTGTCTTGACATGTGCCTTGGTTTAGTTACACTTGGAACGAAACACCGAATGTGCCCCTGGGTATCAAGTCCAACTATACCGGATGTATTGAACAATTGTGCCTTAGGTGAAGTGAAAAATTAATTATGTAATACAAGTGTACTGCAATGTTAGAACCAAGTCTTCAATTCTTCTACTATATTACTGAAAAATAAGTGATTTAGATAGGTAGGTACCTAGAGAGAATTAGGGTGCATTGTTATAATCTGTACCAATTGTAATGTGAGACTCTCTGTAGTATTAAATAAAGAGGTAGGTAGGTAATAGGCCTAAGCTCGCTGAATTTCCAAACATGGTATACAAACAATGCATTTAATCGATTGCTTTTAAAGTAGGATATACAATATATATATTGTGTAAGAGTATTGAATCAATTAATTAGTATTACAATATCTGGAAATAATAAAACATGTGAAACATAAAAGTGTAATAAAATAAATTATTGTAACTTGACATTTAAGTACTGCAGCTTCACTTGAGTGCATCCTGCGCTTGTTTTCTTATATCCTCCGCAAGTCTTTTCAACTCCCAATCACTCACTTGCAAAGACTCGTTCTGTTCTTGTAAGTGTTTGATGACGTGTTGTAAACTTGCATTCGCCTCCACAAAACTCTTGACATTTTCATAAATGTCTTGTGGACGTCGGGTTGCACTCGTGCTGGTGATGTCGATGTTATCACTCAACAGCTTGTTCTCTTCTTCGGTAATACAGTTCTTGTGTTGCACTGTAACAGGCAAATTTTGAGTTTAAGCAACAAAATTTCAGTCATCTTTTTACTTGCAATTTGCCCAACAAAAGTGCAAATTAAAAGAAGGGCAAGTGAAATTCATATTACAAAAATGAAAGACGAGATTTTCTCAAGCCAAATTTAAAGTAAACTACCAGGGAAATAAACCCAAGCTACTGTTGCAGTGATGTCAACAAAACAAACTATTGCTGCACATCAAGTCTGTGTCAGTGACAATATGTTTGCCTAATTTTGATTCTGTAATTTACCTAGATTGGAAACTAAAGACATCTTTTTTATTGGGGTTTTACGTCGCACTGTTCTGCAGCGAGTAAGGGAAAATTTGGATACACTGAACCATCACATCGAGAATATATATTAGCATCATTTGTCCAATTTTTGGTGTTGGTTGCGTCACATTAGGCTAAACGCCGTAATAAATGTCATGACGACTGTGCATTGAGTAGCTGCCAGTGCCTGCTCAACACTTAAAGCTATGATCACCACACTTTAAAGGGATTGGAAACGGTCTGACATGGGCCTGGTCCCATGGAACAAAACAATCATAGAACAAGTGGCTGTGATGTCGCTCTCGTGACACAAGTCTTTACCTCCCGCAGAACAGAATTCAAATATTCGACAATGCGCTATCATCTCTAACAGCGGCAAGTTTGAGAAGCTCTTTCAAACCTGGCGGCAATTGTGTGAATCATATTTAAACACCTGTGCAAAGCTCCAAAAGCGTACTTTTTTTAAATTTCGCGGGTCACCGACCGGAAGTAAACAGGTGCAGGAAGTCATCAGGTGCAAATCGGCAAACCAGAACCTGGGCCACCTTCATTTAGCATTGGTCTTATGGGAGAGTGACGTCACAATGCGCAGACTGTTTCCAATCCCTGTAAAGTGTGGTGATTGTAGCTTAAACCCAGTGTTGGGACGTATCTAGATTGGTACATGTATCTAGATACATTTTGTGTATCTATATCTGTATCTAGATACAAATATGACTGTATCTTTGTATCTAGATGCATAGATACATTTCTTTCAAAAATTCTTAAAATTTCTCATTTGCTTTTCAGTTCAGTGCAGAAGAATTTAAAAAACTAATTATCAGTGTCATACTTTCGGTTGATAATTATTATTAGTACCTACCCATTTGCTGTTCAGTTCAGAAAAATTTACAAACTAATTAGGTTATAATAATCAATATCGTATGCTGTTCAGTTAATACATTATCAGTAGTAGGTAGGTACTCATTTGATGCTCAGTTCAGAAGACATTACAAAATAATTGACATTATTTGCTGTTGTTCATAAGGTAGGTGGCTGGAGCGATCGAGGCATAGTCTCAGATCTTCATAATTTTTTGTGTGCTTATTGATATTCATGCCATACACAATCCCTGAAAAAATTATACGCTTCTGTGTCTAGTTTCTGAGATAATTTGAGTTTTCTCCCCTAGGCAAGGCAGCCAAGTAAAATCATTAATCAATACATTTTTAAGCTATAATGAAGTTCTAATTTTTTTGAACCGAGAGATTTGAACAAAATACTTTTTTTCTTGTAGATATACGCACGTACTATCAGGAAAAAAATTGAAAACAATACCAACGTGTGCTATTTTAAAAGTTAGAAAATAAATTCAAAATGATTTTACTATCCCTCATCATTCTCTAATAACATAAAATTGAAACCTCATTTTTGGACTGGAGTTGCAAACTAGAATCTTTTATACCTACTTAAATCAAAGATAATTAAAGCAGGAAGATGTTTCATGTATTGTTAAAATCTGTCTGTGAGAATTTGCAAAAAAATCAAAGTCCCATGTCTCATAATAAACCTCACCAATAGATGTCTCTGATTCATATATGTCTGTCTCTCTCCCACTTATGAAATTGGACTTCAAAACCCTCAAATACAATGTTGCAATGTCTATCTAATACAATTCACAGTTTACCTTGAAGAAGTCCAAGCTAGTTCTGAAGTTACTTCAAGTTTCATGGCTCTGGTAATCGTCATTGACTAATTAAATGTATCTTTTCATATACACAATTTTGAGCTGAATAAAATGCAATTGATCTCATGTCATTTCGTTATGTATTGAGAGAGAAATTTAATAAAATCTAAGCTATCATGGCAAAAAAGTCCAAGTGTGTTTGATGGCAGGAGCAACAAATTGTTTTATTATATTGTAAAATGTTTGCTATTTTTAAATTTTAGCAGGCTATAAAATATTTCATAAGAAAATGCTGGTACAGTTCGTTTTTCCTATGTTTGAACTCTCTACAGACCGAGACACCGTCAGTTGTTCTGTTAGGTCGAGAAAGACAACATTGCAAGGTGAGCGCGCAATGAAGTCTTTCTCGGCCTAGCAGAACAACTGACTGTGGCTCGATCTGGTGAGAGTTCATACAGTAAAAAAACAGACTGTAGAGATAGTTAAAAACAGTATGCACCTTGAAATCTTGAAATACAGCGCTGCCAGAATCATCCCCAAACACAGAGACATCTATTGGTGAGGTTTATTATGAGACTTGGGACTCTGTTTTTTTTCGCCAATTCTCACAGACAGATTTTAGCATTACATGAAACATCTTCTTGCTTTAATTATCTTTGCTTAACCCTCTTAGTGCCAAGAGCCGATATATCGGCTCTGAGAGTTTGTGCGAAACTTGCCAAGGGCCGATATATCGGCTAAATTTTAAATTAAATCTCGCGCCTCTTAGGCTGCGTTTCACCAAGATTCCAAACCCGGGTTAGAAGCGGTAAACCTGGTTTAGGAGCCTCTAAACCAGGTTTACCGCCTCTAACCCGGGTTTGGAATCTTGGTGAAATGCAGCCTTAATGTCTTTGGAATGTTGAACTGCTTGATCGACTGGGTTGGTAATAGTGTGGTAGTTTATTGAAAAAATGTTTGGTGGCGGTAGTGTACAGATTTCTTACTATTTTGACGCAAAATGACATTTTTTCAATTCAAAATGGCGTCTACTTTTGCTGGTATATATTTTATACATTATTTCATAGCTTCTGTAGTTTTAATCACAAAAATATGAAATTAATCATGAGTGTTGAGAAAATATCAGTAAATCTAAAAAATATATTCACTTTGTTGGGAAAAATTCATTACAAAATTTGTGGCATAATTAACATTTTTTTTTTTGTTTTTTTTTATAATCCAAATAAAAAAATAAAACATGTACAATAAGAATAATCATGAACTAAATTTTTGTCCAAGTCCTCATTATACTTTTACCACCATGTAAAAAAAAAATCAACAGTTTTGGTGAAGCACAAGCAAAGATGATCAACTTTTTACTGTAGGTAACTCAACAATTTGTGAAAATATGGCCTGGCATTCTTCGCATATATACAGGAAATAATGCTGGCACTAAGAGGGTTAAGGCCCGGTATTACCAAAGTTAAATTGTGCTGGATTAACAAACTTTTGGATAAAATTCAACTGTTTCAATCATTTTGAGGTATCTGATTGGCTTTGCCACCAATTTAGTCCAAAATTTAGTTAATCCGGCTCAAATTACCTTTGGTAATACCGACCCTCAATATAGTTGATAAATTGTAAAACGGTTTTTGAAAAAAATTATCAATTCAATTGTTTTTAGTTCAGCGAAATAAAAAATTTCATTATCCTACACTGCCTTGAAAATGTATTATGTATCTACAGTTGTATCTAGATACATATTTTTGTATCTTGTATCTGTATCTTGATACGATTTATAATTTGTATATCTATATCTGGGTCATTCTCCACTAAATGGAATATTCTTGTCCTGTCCATTTTTAATATAGATATTAAAGAAAATATCTATGCTTTTATTTTTTTTATTTTTATATAGATGCCACTTGACAATTACAGCCATAGTGTAAGGTTAATATCATGCACATCTAAGAGCTACAGCCCAAAATACCCCCCAAAAGTCATTCCCCTAGCTTGTCCCTCACCCTGTTTTCCAGCATTGCTTTTGCCATATATCTTAAAGTACATTAATTAAATGTACCAAAAATAAATGTTAAGCTTATCAATAGTGTATCTTGACATATGTAACAAATTCACATTCATATATTTATAAAATGTTATGTTTTAACTGTAATTAAAACGTGTCCCGAGTTTTGGCATCTTTCTGAAGCCATTTTAATATATTTTTTTATTATTATTTGCAGTTGGTATTTAACATGTGTCTAAGTGTAGCAACTAGCTTGATGGTGCTGACAAGCCAGGAACACTCGAAATATGTGAATTGAATGATAATTGTGGCTATAATAGCAAAAATGCTACGATTTTCAGGGGCGTATGTTTTCTCTCCATCATTCCCCTATTCGATTATAATTATGTACTTATGTTGAAATCATACTTATTGGCAATTAAAACGTGATAGTAATAGTGACCCAAACATAACCTCAAAATTTCAACTCATAAAATGTATTACTAGAGATTTGGCAGCATATTTAAACTCGGTACGTCATTCCCCTAGCACTCAAATTTCGTCATTCCCCTATGTTTCACTAATCTAATTAACACAGTAAATTATATTATTTCATTTTGATCTCAGATGAGCAATTAATAATACTTCAACAAGTATTTTCAGAGACCCCATGAAATAAAAAGCAGAAAAAATCATATTATTTAAAAAAATATTTAGCTTCTTCAATATTCCATTTAGTGGAGAATGACCCATCTGTACTAGACAAATATCCACCTGCAGTATCTGTATCTAGATAAAAAAAAACAATGTACATCTGACCCAACACTGCTTAAACCACAGACACTAAAACTACAATAAACTAGACTAGAAACTGTACAGTTGGAGTAGGAATCACGTCGGTGAAGATTCATGCTGTGACCACAAGTCACTGTTCTTAACTTCTACTCATTATTGTGGGACCGCCGCGATGGACCCGATCACCTAGAACGCACACCGCATGCATTGAAGCACAATGGTGTAATGCGTAATTGTTCAAGGACACGAATTAGGTTCATTATGGGCGAGATGTCTCCACGGCTAACGACTATAAACCTGACCAGGTAAATGAAGGGAAATTAAACTTCTGTTCTGTGTGTGATCTTCCTTCAGAACTCGACTACTACCTAGCAGTGTTGCCATATCGGATTTTCGAAGCGTACTGGATCGCGGTTGAAAAAGGTACTAGATTGGGTAAAATAGTACTAGATTTCAAAATCAACGTGAAAATGCCGGAAAATGCCCTCAGATTGCAAAAGCAATCTGATTTTTCGGTCTAAACACACCCACACACCCCTACAAAACGCCAATCTATATGTTGTCAACAAGTGAATTTTGTTGAAAAAAAACATGGAAAAGTGAAAGAATATTTTTTTAAAAAATCGCATAATGCCACTGTTTGAGATTTGGAATAATTTGAGAATAGACTATCATGTCTACGATTTGAGAGCTACACGCAGGAATTTTTCTTAATTTTAAGGACTTTAAAAATGATTTTATTGCGTATAAAACACACATTAAAATGCCGCGCAGCGAATTTTTTGAATTTTGGGCCTGATATTTTGTCTAATTGATTTTTTAGGTTTAAATATGCATAAAAAACTACATTTTTGGAATAAAACGAAAATGTACTAGAAAGTGATGATTTTGAGAAAGAAGGACTGACGTACACCAAATAGTATGAGAAAGCCCAATTTATTAAATAAAATAATGGAGGAAGAAGTTTATCTATTAGGAAATTTCCTGTGCTTTTCCTTTATATACCTGATCATGTTTCTAAACTGTGCAGACACCTCGTCCATAATTACCCAGGATGCTAAACAATTAAAGATTAGCTGTTGCAATGTGCGAGTTTGATGCGATCATGTGAATTACCTATAGCTAGGATAGTTATCTGAGCCGGTCCGACTATGACGGTGGGACAGTTTGTAGCAAATATTTTTTACCTAGTTAAAGGTATTAGCTAAAGGAAAAGTTGACTGCAAAAACAGGTCGTTTGTTTTGTAGACAGACCAAAGATAATAGGTAGGTAGGTAGGTAGGTATACTTACTGAAGGTTGGGTTGTTTTTCATTAGAGTAAACACAGCATCAGTGGTATTTGTGTTCTCAAGATCTTCCAGCATGTGATTTTTATCGGGTGGTTTTGGTCTTGATAGTGTGTTGGACTTCTTTTTAAACATTTTAATTGTCAGCTACAATTCAGAAACACACGTCAAAGCAGATTGATTGTTGCCACCACAAACATAACCTAACTCTTATTTGTTGACTGACAGTGACACTGATCTTCTTCTTCTTCTTCTCGTGTTTTCAATGGCCTTGGACGTGTTCGTATAGCGGCCAGCTGTAGTATTGAGCGGGAGATCTTTTCGCGCTGTTAGGGTTTGAAAGAGTAGGTTTTAATACTGGGACACAGGGATCTACTCGCTAGCGACCCACCTTCACTTTTACATTTTACTCGTACAGACCGGGTCATTAGGTTCCCCCACGAACCAGGAACCCTGGAAAGTTGATTTGTTTAAATGTGTATTATGTGTGTTTTGTGTATTATGTGAATTGATTGTGAGCTGGTGATTGTTCTATTTTGATTTTATATTTTTTTATTGGATTTGTTGAGGAATTGAATTATGATGCTATTGATTTTCTCAGATTCAACCGATAGCAAACTAACAATGCTGCTAGGACTCTGTATCTTCATTCTTCTTAGTTCTGATTCCAATTCTAGTCGAGGTGTGGTGTAGTTTGGTTGATTGCAGCTAAATAAAATATGATTGAGTGTTTCTTCTTCATCGCCACAGTCGCAGATGTTTGATTCCTCTACTCCTATACGTTTGAGGTGTGATTTCGTGGAACAATGACCTGTTCTAATGCGAATCATAGTAGTTATGTTGGCTCTGCTTGTTTTCATGTGCTTGAACCAGGGGGTCCATGATGGGGGGGAGTTGTTGATTTTTGTATAGTGAGATATGTGATTGGATTTGTATTTCTCCCATTCGTTTTTCCATTCGTTCATGATGTCCTGTTTGATCTTGGGGAGCATGTCGGTGTGAGCTATCTTTATGCTGTAGTCAATCTGTAGTTGTTTAGCTTCCTTTGCCAGTCTATCTGCGGTCTCATTGCCGTGAATGCCAATGTGCGCCGGAATCCACATAAAAGTGATTTCAAATTGTAATTTTTGTAATTCTTCGGTCTTTGCTCTGATTTCGAGTATTAGCGGACTGATTTTTGTGGAAATTATGTTTGATTGTAGGGCTTTAATGACACTTAAAGAGTCTGTCATTATGAGGAATTTTCTTGATTCTAAGTGGGATGAGTTTTGTTTTAAGTGCTGTAGTGCTTTTATTATGGCTGTGGATTCCGCTGAGAAGATTGACGAATGTGGATTGATATTTATGTTTTGTTGAGCTCCTCCTCCCTTTATGTAGAATGCTGCTCCTACAAAGTTATCTTCTTTCATTTTCGAGCCATCTGTGTAGATTTGGGTGTGATTAGGAAAATGTTTGATGATGGTTTCTTGAAAGATTTCTTCTCTTGAGTTGAAGTCCCTCGTTTCTAGTGTTTTGATTCCTTCATCATGAATTATGTTGAGTTTTTTTATTTGGCTGGAGAATGTATTGTTGAAGCAGGGGTGTTTTAAGGAGGAAATAAGGGATTTTTTGACTGGTAAAAGATCGTTCCAGGCTCTGGATAGGGGCGTGGAAGGGGGGCGATGTTGAAGGTCTGTCATAATGGTTTTTTCTCTTATTAGCTGCACTTTGGCTGATAGCGGGTTGATAGTGACTATAGTTTTAGTTGAGTATTTGTAGGTGAGCCATTTTCTTCTGAGCCTGAGAGGCTCGATACCTGCTTCAAGATGTAGTGCTTCAATGGGGGTGGAGTTCATAGCCCCAAGCGCAGTTCTTAGTGATAAGTTTTGTATTGTATTGAGTTTCTTCAGGTGGGTTTCGGCGGCTCCATCGTACAACATGCAACCATAGTCCATCTGGCTTCTTATGAGAGACTTGTAAAGCATGAGTAAGGTGTGGGGGTGACCTCCCCACCACACTCCTGCTACTGATTTTAATAAGTTGATACTGTTGTTGCATTTGTTGACAAGGTGATTAATATGTTGTTGCCATGTGTTTTTTGAGTCAAATATGATTCCTAGGAATTTTGCTTCATTTACCTTCGGTATTGCTGTGTGGTCTATTTTTATGGAAATGTTGGGAATATTTCTTTTCCTGCTGAAAATTATTATTTTACTTTTGGTCGGGGAGAGTGACAGTCCTAGTTCGTTCAGGTCTTTATTCAATTTGTTTAGTCCTTCTTCCACAGAGGTAGCAGCTGTTTCGACTAAATGATGTGATGAGTATACGATGATGTCATCTGCAAATTTCAGCATTCTGGTATCACTTTCTCCAGGACCTAGGCATGCAGTATATATTGAGTATAGAGTGGGGCTCCAGACCGATCCTTGGGGCAGGCCTATGTTAATTGTTCTTGTTCCGCTTAAATCTATTGCGTTCTTGATTTGGGTTTGTCTGTCCGTAAGTCTATTTGTAATCCAATTAATTAATTGAGATGGGATTTTCAGTTCTTGTAGTTTGTTGGTAAGGATATTAATTTGGACTTTGTCAAAGGCAGATGCAATATCTAGGAAGGCGGCAATTAACGTTCTTTTTTTGTGTATAGCCAGCATGATGTCTGAGTGAAATGTATTTAAGCTATCGAGGGTGCTCCTGCCTTTTCTGAATCCGTATTGTTGAGGGTCCATAACTCTGTGTTTTTCCAGCCACCAGTTGAGTCTGTTCAGTAAGATTTTGTCCATTACTTTTCCCATCGTCACCATCAGTGCTATGGGTCTGTATGAGTCTGCTCTGGATGGGTCTTTGTTTTGCTTGAGAATGGGGATGATGATCTGTTTTTTCCATGTGTCGGGGGTTACATTTTTTCTGTATAATTCATTGTAGATGTTTAGTAACTCTAGTCTTCCTACTTGGGGAAGTTTTTTGAGCATGCTGTTACTGATTCCATCGATCCCTGGTGCGGTGTCCTTGAGGGTATGTAATGAGCTTTCTAGCTCATCAGTGGATATTTCCATGGTAAGAGTCGTCTCTGTGTAGTCATTTGTAACCTGGTAATTATTTGTGTCCCAGGGTACCCAGTCTGGTGCTATAATTTGATGAAATTCATCTGACCACTTTTCTTCTTCTGGATTCCTTTGTTTAGTTCTGTTCGAGTTTCTGAATTTGTTAATCATATTCCAAATTGCTTTTGTCGGTGTCTCAACGCTGATTAGGCTGCAGTAATTTTTCCAGCCAATGCACTTTTGTTCTTTTAGAATTCTTTTTGTTTCCATTTCTATTTTCTTTAATTTGTGGTAATTGTCGTAGTTCATATTTTTCCTGAATATATTTGTGGCTAATCTTCGTCTGGCGACAGCTCGTGAGCATATCTCATTCCACCAGGGCGTTAATTTCTTTGGTGGGTTTGATGGCTCGTGGTTTTGGTTGTTGAATGGGCGCACCTTTTGACCTCCTATTGGTCTGGAAGCTTTAAGGGCTGATTTGATGATCAGTTCCTCGAATTGTTTGTATCTCTCCAGGACGTCCAGCTGAATCCCGCCATCCCGCAGTTCTCTGTCTACTTCATCTTTGTATTCATCCCATCGAATTTTATGTGTGTTGATTTTCGGATTGGGTTGGGGGGTTGTGTCTATTAGTCTTGAAGCCCGATCCCTAGGAGCCGTGATGAGTATTGGTATGTGATCGCTCCCCATGGCATCGCTAGTGACCTCCCACGTCAAGCAGAGTGCGAGCTCCGGCGACACGATGGTGATGTCCACAGGTTCCATTCTTCTGTACGGGGATAATTGCATGGTGTTGTCGCCGTTGTTCATTAGTATGAGGTTGTTGTTGTTGAGGAATGAGATCAATTGTTTTCCCTGAGTGTTATCGTTTGTACATCCCCATTGGCTGTGATGGCAGTTGACGTCTCCTGCGACCATTATACATTCTGTCTTGATTGGGTTGATTAGTGTTTGCCAATCGTCTTGTTTCGTTCTGTGTCCTGGAGGGCAGTAGATTGAGAGAATTGTGGTTTTCTTTTTATTTATTAGTGTTTCGACTCCTATTGCTTCTATTTTAGGTATTTGGTGTTGAATGTGTAGTTCTTTATGGGGTATGTTGTTGTTTATGATAATAGCTACACCGCCTCCTCCGGCGTCTCTGTCTTTTCTGATTACGTTAAATCCGGTGATTGAGAGTTTGTTGTGAGGCTTGAGCCAGGTTTCACTGAGTAGGATGATGTCTAGTTGTTCTTTTTCTATCTTGCGTTTGATGTCTGCTAGGTTCGCATAGACGGACCTGCAGTTCCATTGAAGGATTTTAATATGTGTCGCTGTCAGATCCATTTTGTTTAGAGTTGGAGTTGAGCTGTGTTGTTTCATTGTTCTGAGTAGTGATAGTTTGCAGGGCTAGCTTTAAAATTGATTTAAGTTCCGTGCTGTTTGTTTGATTAATGCATGCTTGAATTGTTTGTTGAAGATGGATGTCTGTTGTTTCTCGGGGATTGTTTTTCTTTGTTGATGATGTTGATGGTTCGCTGATTTGTGAACTATAGAATACTGCTGAAGTTTTGTGAGGATTATTTTTGTAAATTAATGGGGTCCAGTTATCTGGGCCTTCATATGGCTGATTTACTTGGATGGGACTGTTAGGTCCATTGTTTTGATGTCTTACGCGCTGTTTTTTGGGGGTTCGTGGACCACTTTGAGAGGTTGATATCTCTATTTCGTTATCTATTTCCGGTAATATGTGGATTGTGAGGTTTCATTGTGGGTGGGGCTTTTGGGTGGATAATTTTTTGGGATAGAGGTTCGTGGTATGTATCCATCAGGGTTGGTTGCGGCTATTGTTGAGTATTTCTGCTTCTGTTGTGTGGGGCGCAGATGTAATTTGACGATTTCCTGATATGATTTGTTCTCCGTAGCCATTAGTGTTTTAATGTTTTTTTGCCTGGTCCATTCCTGGCAGTTGACTCTGTCCGTGGCCATGTGTGAGCCGTCACAGTGAATGCATTTGTAGCCTTCTTGTGTTAGGCGAGTGCAATTTGTTTCGTGATGATCCCCAGCGCACATAGAGCATCTGAATTTGTTGGATTTGCATTGATTGGAGCTATGCCCGAATCTGAGGCACTTAGTGCATAGTTTGACTGGAAGAATGTAGTGTTCGACGGGTAGGCTGTTATTGTAGAGATAAACCCTGTCTGGGAGCTGTTGAGAGTCGAATGTTAAGACCACATTCCTATTTGGCAGGTAGTGTACTTGTCCTTCGATGATATTCCTTGATTTTAGTCTACGCGCACTTGATATGGTGTAGTATGATGTGGCGTTGTTGATTATTTCTTCTTCGGTAATGTTCGTATCTACGTTTTTGATAACTCCGAATCTGGTTGTGTAGTAATTGGGTATGTAGCATTCCATACCGTTCTCAGCGAAGAATGAAGATTGTACCATGTTGTTGGCAAGAACTGCTGATCTTAGTTCGACTGTGACTCGTGATCTTCCTGATTTATTGATCAATCTAATGCCCTGGAATTTTTTGTACAGTAATTTGCCTATAAGTAGAGGGTCGATGTTAACAGTAGAAGGGTCTGCCCCTGCTACGTTTATTTTTTCAATGATTACTTTGAATGTTTGGTCTTTGTCGTAGATGTTGTAGAGGTTTATCTTTTTTTGTTCTTTGTTTTTGTGTTGAGTTTCTTGAGAAATACTTGGGTCCTCTTCTAGTTGTCTCTTTTTGGGATTTTCTGGCGGTGTGTTAGTTTGTGTATTGTCGTTTGTTGTTGTTTGATTGGCTTGTGAGGAGATCAGGTTTTGGACTGCTATCATTGTTTCGTCATTGGTTGAAGTTCCATCACCAAGGTTCATGACCTCAACTCCACCACCCCCTCCATCAAATGGGTTACCGAACTGGTCGGTATCCATTATGTCAAGAGGATTAAATAGCGGATTACATGAGTATTTGGTAGGGGTTTTATATAACTAGGTAACTATTTTCTAAATTGAGATAGAAAAATTATATATAGCTAAATGTATTAGGTACAAGTAGGTACTCTAACTACTAGGTGGTAAACTAATTACTAATTACTAATATATATGAAAATAAATGTTTATAGGTAAGTACTTACATCTTAGCCAAGAGGAAGTAATATAAGGTAGGAATCAAAATAATCTACTGTTAGGAGAACACGTATATTTACTGGGAAGTAAGCTGAACACGTCCGTCTCGTACCGAAGTCCGCTAACGAGGACACTGATCTTCACTCACAATCAAGAAGGCTGTGCTTTCTGCTGGTGGCGCTGCTTAAAAATTGCGGCAAAAGATTTAAACTTTTCCCGCCTATTTATTTTTCCCGCCAAGACCGCCGCACCATCGACGACAAGACGTCTTTGCAAAGCCGTGTTGAAATTTTTGTGATTATCGTAATGATTAATATCATTTTTGGTAACTTCACGTACTGATTGCAAGCAAACATGCCCGCAATTACAACGAGAGATGTCGTGTTGCCAGATGAGGTGAAAGAAAAGTGAGTATGGGCAAAAGTTGAGGAAAACTTAACCCTATATTTGAACAAAGGAGCCTACATTCTACCCAGTTTAATCTATCAAGCTACCTAATCAAGCTAATAGTGCTACTACCTACATGCCAAACTCCTTGTCCAACACTGGGGCCTCATTCACAAAACTTTTTGACGGTGTTACCGGGGGCGGCCAATGTTATTTCATATGGGACTACGAGCTAATCGAAGCTAACCCCGCTTTGTGAATGAGGCCCCTGAAGTTCATGACTTGTTAAATGCTTTCAAAACACCACCTTCAAGTCACCAACTTAGATGGCAGTGGCTGTCAAGAAGACAGGCTCTACTAAGAAGTGCGACTGCACTTGTTCAAAACCTATGTTTACCACTAGTCCGGATGCCTTTTCCCTGCTTCTAGAAGTGAACTCCGATAATACCTAGTACTCTAGCCTGGTAGACTGATCAAGCGGGCTTCATTGCTTTGGTTTTGTTCGGTCGAAACAGTAAACCTGTCGGGGGTATTGGAATGCACTCGAGGGCAATAATAATGTGCTGGTTTGTTCGCAAGGTCTTGACGAGCCGGCTCCAGACCCATATTGTACAGTATTGTTGGGAATACCTACTTGATGACATCAGTTGTGAATCCTCCACCTTCTAATATGCCTAGAAGGTGTTTCTAGAGATTTTCATCTCATTCCTTCCATCCAAGGACTCCTAATGAATATTCAATAGCAAACTGTAGGTACATTGATAATTTGGATAGTAGGAATGTACATTAAAGATGCCTAGTGTGTGTTTACAACCAATTGTGAGTGTGGGGAGGGGAGTGGGAGGCCGACTTATGTTTACGCAGCACGAGCTGCGTGCACAGTGAAGAAACTCTCCTCTAAGACTTCATTGTGTGTGTTTTTCCTCAGACTACAAGATTTGGAGAAAGATTTTGAAGAAGGCGATGTAACAACGAAGGGTTACTGTAAGAAGAAGTGGAAGCTCCTGGAGGGCCATGTGTCCCATTCCATTGCAGAGAATGTCAGGTCACTGCAAGTGAAACTGGAGACCAGCAAAATATCAGAGGTACCTTATGCTGTACTTCTGTATGTACCAACCTACAACCAACCATAGAATCACATTAAGTTATACCCTCTTTACACTGAGGATTCGATTGTGATCCAATATCTCAATTGCATTCGAAAATGTGTGTGAACTGAACTCAATCGAATTCAATCACGATTCAAATCACGATGGAGTTGTAACAATGCAATTGAAATCTGAATCGCGATCGAACTGGATTGCAATCGAATCCTCAGTGTGAACAGGGTATTAGATACAGGCTTGGAGGACAAACTGACTGTGTCCAAAAATGTCGAACTGAGATAATGGTGATGTTATTATTGGGAGTAGGTAGTACCCAAGGAGAAGTAGGTAGGTACCATAACAAATAGAAAAATATTGTACTCACAAATGAGTTTAGTATTTATTTTAATTTATTATTATTATTATTAAATTAGGGTTGGGACCTGACATCGATTTTTCGATTTGACATCGATGTCGAATGATATTTTGAGTTTCGAATCGACATCGATTTGAATTGTTTAATCAAATAATCGTTTGACATCGTTTTAAAAAAAATCCGAGAATTAGCGCGCAGTATTGTAGCACTGGCGGCACTGGCAACAGTGCCGCGTGCCCCTCAAGATCAGCTGAGTGGCCTGCTTCCGCTCTTCCTGCATACCGCGTGTGCAGTTGAGGGTGTGTTGGTCAGTTGTCCCTTGCCATTCAGCGTGTGTTGTTTTTATTCTCTAGTGAAAGAATGTTGCTACGCAAAAAAAATAATAATCCCACCGAAAAAGTGTGCAAAGTGTTTGGATTTGAGGTGAACATTACGGGCAACATTGCTAAAGGTTGTTGAATGCAGACAATGTTATGCTTCCCGGGATATATTTCGGCAACAAGTCTAATAAAACTACGAATTTGTAACTGGACTTGCGATTAATATTTTCCCTAATTGATCCCTTTTACATAAATAAATGCTTGTAGGTTATTTTAAATGAAGAAAGTACTTTGTTTCAATCATTTCCTCGTCAATTTTTGCCGCGAGGGGGGTGTGAGAGGGAAATCTCTCGCGCTAGGAACATGGCCTTGGGCAGGCGCAACTGCAGTGTTGCCAAATTTCGCCGCAATTTTTTCGATGTGGCCTATTTTTACAATGTCAAAATTATTTCGATGTCGAAATCATTTGATGTCGAAATCATTTCGATTTGAAGTCGAAATTTTCACTTTGACATCGATATAGCAATTCAAATCGAATCCCAACCCTAAGTATTATTAAATTACTACTCGTTCCTTTGGGGTTCCTAATAACATTATCTTGAATAAAGTTTAAGCATTATTTAGTTATTTGAGTTTAATGGACCACTATGTAGTCATTATCTTGCTATGTGTCGTCACGAATAAAACAGATGACAGAAGGATGTGGGCCGTGACCGTCAAGAAGGCTGTGACAGCACAGTAATCAATAGTGGTCAAATAGCAAAGAAATTCAACTGTCTTTCACCCACATGTTTGATTGGCTACCTCTCCCACTATATGGACAGTGCTGCTCTAGTGTGAGTAAAATGAACTATTATGTTACATTGAAGTAACGTCTGGCGGCAGCTTGTTTTAGAATAACCACGCCCCTTTATTTCGCTGAATACAAGTCCACGCTTCAGAATGAAGGAACATCTCACTTTGTTGGCGAAAATTACAGCTGGGCAACCTAAAAAAAATAACTCTATGGCTAGACAAATTCAAACTTGCGCAAATTCAAAATAAAAAAAACTCGTCGGGGACGGGAATCGAACCCCGGCCTGCCGCACCGAATGCTAGCGCACTAACCACTGCGCTGCCAAGGCATTGCTGGAATACGCCGCTTTTGGACTACATAACTCAACGTTCTATAAAACAGATGCGCGCGCATACAAACCCAACTAAAACATGCTCTCTTCAGACGCTTCTTTACATTGACTCCTCCCATCACCATTGGTCCATTGATCATCCAATTTGCTCCTATACTAAATTAACTGGTATTTCTGAACACACAGACTTGAAAAATGTAGTATCATGTAGCTATCTCTTATAATAAAGTGACTTTTTCTCTAATTAGTAATTTTTAATATAAAAAACGTTTTTGAAAAAATTGGACTTCTAGGCAGTTTCTCTTTTAAGCCCATGATAATCTATACATTGCATTTGCTTGAGATGTGAAGCTTGGAAAAGGTTGTATTTTTTACACATCACTACTTCCTGGCCCCCAAAAGTTTTATAATTTACGTTACTGAATACTTTCCTAGACATGCAACTATTCCCCGGCGATAGTGTTTACACGGAACGCTAGATGGCGACAGCGAAGGTGTCCAATCACCGTGTTCGGCTGCTTACTGCATGGTGATTGGGCACTCTCGCTGTGTCTAGGTATCTAGCGGTTGAAATAAACTCCAACCCTCACCCCTGCGTGAGGCACAGTGGGGTGGGAGCTGCGGATTATCAACCGCAGAAATTGTGCCATAAGAATTATGTCCAGCAAATTATTCATTAGTGAAGGTTATATTTTAGGGTTGGGACCCGACATCGATTTTTCGATTTGACATCGATGTCGAATGATATTTTGAGTTTCGATTCGACATCGATTTGAATTGTTTAATCAAATAATCGTTTGACATCGTTTTTAAAAAAAACGAGAATTAGCGCGCAGTATTGTAGAGCTGGCAACAGTGCCGCGTGCGCCTCAAGATCAGCTGAGCGGCCTGCTTCCGCCCTTCCTGCATACCGCGTGTGCAGTTGAGGGTGGGTTGGTCAGTTGTCTCATGCCATTCAGCGTGTGTTGTTTTTATTCTCTAGTAAAAAAATGTTGCTAAGCAAAAAAAAAAATCCCACCGAAAAAGTGTGCAAAGTGTTTGGATTTGTGGTGAACATTACGGGCAACATTGCTAAAGGTTGTTGAATGCAGACAATGTTATGCTTCCCGGGATATATTTCGGCAACAAGTCTAATAAAACTACGAATTTGTAACTGGATTTGCGATTAATATTTTCCTTAATTGATCCCTTTTACATAAATAAATGCTTGTAGGTTATTTTAAATGAAGAAAGTACTTTATTTCAATCATTTCCTCGTCATTTGTTGCCGCGAGGGGGGTGTGAGAGGGAAATCTCTCGTGCAAGGAACATGGCCTTGGGCAGGCGCAACTGCAGTGTTGCCAAATTTCGCCGCAATTTTTTCGATGTGGCCTATTTTTACGATGTCGAAATCATTTCGATTTGATGTCGATATTTTCACTTTGACATCGATTTAGCAATTCAAATCGAATCCCAACCCTATTATATTTGTATTTAACATGAATTGATTGTCTTCTTAGCCCTTTGGATTACACCTAGGTCATCGGTTCAAGTCCACTCGGAAGTCAATCGTTTACATTTTCAGGTTCCAGAGGCTACACTGATGAGCTAACATTATGTTACATTGTTACCTCTGTCTATGCATTCATTGTTCAAATTACATTTTAAAAAATGTGTGAATGTTGAAGTTTGGAACCATGTTTCTTATCCTCCATCATGGCACAAAAAGATGAGGTCAACTGTTGGCCTGGCACCCCAGGACCCAGAACCCATGGGCGGCTCTTCCTTTCAGAATTGTCTCATGAATCTGTTATACATACCTACTACTAGTTTGTTCATTTCAGGTTGATTACTGCAATAATATCATGACAATTCTTGAACTTACACATCTGCAGTCCAAGCCAGACAATGGCAATCTTCCAGATAAAAATGAACTAAATTCACCTGAGAAAATGATTGAGAATGATAGCAGTTTCACTAAGAATGCCTCGAGGAGGTTGTCGAATGCGAAGAAGCCTTCCGGGCCGCAAATAAACTTGACTTCTCCACCAACTCGTTCCACGCGTCAGAGCTCAGGGAAATCAGCCAAGACCAATCAGCCATCGTCGTCTAACGGAAAGAAGAACGGAACTTCTCAAGCCTCCATCGAAGCATTCTTCAGCGCTGCGTTGAAAGAAGAGCACATTAAGAGCGAACAACTGAAGGACGGAGATGACAGCGAAGAAGAAATAGAATCACTTAAAGGTGTTCAGGACAAACAGACTTCAAAGAACGGAGAAACAAAAGTAAACAAAGAAGCTGAGATAAAGAAAGAGGCCGTTGTTTCTGACAGAGAAATGAATTCGGATGAAAGCGAAGATGAAACTGACAAACGGAAGAAGAAGAGAGTGAAACTGGATACAAATAAAAGCGACGACTCCACTATGGTATGTAAACCACCTAAATCATCCAAGGTCGCTCCGACCAAGTGCACAATCTGCCACCAGCTATTGAACGACGCAGACTTGCAGCTGTACCAAGGTCATCCAGACCAAGCCGTCGAAGAGTTCATCGCCCTCACCGATCCCAAACTGTCGCTGTTCACCGGCGACGAGGCCATGGTGAACGAGAACGATGAACGACCGCAGAACAAGTTGACCTGCTTCAGTGTGTACGACAAACAAGGTCACTTGTGTCCCTTCGACACTGGCCTGATTGAGAAGAACGTCCTGCTGTACGTGTCGGGCTACATCAAGCCGGTATACGAGGAGAGCTCGGACATCGAAGGCGGCATCCCGACCAAAGACCTCGGCCCGATCAACGAGTGGTGGGTTTCTGGCTTCGACGGCGGCGAGTTGGCTCTCATCGGCTTCTCAACTGCATACGGAGAATATTACCTCATGGAACCAAGCAAGGACTACGCTCCGTTCATGACGGCCATTCGCGAGAAGATCTTCCTCAGCAAGGTATGTTATATCAGCTTGGAACCTACTTTGTATTGCATGCAAGTTAAATGCTGTATGAGAGTTGCTATTCTGGTAATATCAGGTAATTGGTTGCTAATTGTATGTTTGTAAGTGTGAGGTAAGAAATAAACTCAAATTCTCAGTAAAATTGCTTTCTCAATAAATAAAAAATGAGAGATGAGAGAATAAGAGATTATGTTCTTGACTAATTTTCTTGAAAATTTATAACAAAGGATAAAAAGTTGGTCCCCTAATGAATGACCATGCAAAATTTAAAATTGATTATGAATGGTTTGTTTTCATTTTTCAACCAATGATATTGATAGACCACTGATAACTGTAGGTACTTGACCCGAATAATATCGGCAACCTGATACTTGGGCCTGTGTGCCCTAGGGGCGTATTCTATAACGAGAGCGAAATCATTCCGGCCTGGAATCATTTCACGGCCAGAAGGATAACATTGATCAGAAATGATTCCAGGCCGGAATGATTTCTCTTTCGTTATAGAATAGGGCCGCCTGGGCAGTGCAGGCAGATAGAAAGCAAACAAACCTTCTCTGCTTGCTAGCAGCATTGTGTTGGAACCGTGTTGACATCTGCAGGTGGTGATTGAGTTCCTCCTGGACGAGGTTGATCCGCCGTACGAAGACCTGCTGAACCAGCTGTCGATGATCGTTCCTCCCAACGGTCTGGGCGTGTTCACTGAAGACTGTCTGCTGAAGCACGCGCAGTTCGTGTGCGATCAGGTGATGAGCTTCGATGCCGCAGCCGCTGGCGACGAGGCTTTGCTCATCGTCACGTCCTGCATGCGAGCGCTCATCAAACTCTCTGGCGTCTCCTTCGGGAAGAGGCAAGGACATGCAATATTACTTGATTTACTTGATCAATTTTATTGGGATGTAAAACTTGCCTTTTAAAACCCCTACATCTACTTATTTACCTACAAGCTGCAGAATAACGATTGTCGATTATAAATAAAAGTTAAAGAGTCTCTGCGGTTGCTCTAAATTTAGCCTACCATTAGCCCAAGTTATCAAGTCAGTGACTTCGTTAAAAATTTACAAATCAATTAAATAAATATTTGACAAAATTGGTTAGGTACAGTTGGTAACAGTTGGTACAGTTTGTAACAGTTGGTTACAATTGGTAAATTAATGATTTGTTTTGTAATATTTGAATTTCTATATAGAAATAAGTTTATTTTTTTCAAAGATAGGTAGCTAAAAATATTATGGAAATTGATGTTATTGCCAATCAAGCTTGTGGTGGAAGTGCAAAGAATATTTAATATTTCAGAGCAAATACGAGGGCTGTTCAAAAATACGCGTACTGATTTTATTTCTGTGCAACCATCGGGAGCTGAAAGTTGCGAGAGATGTCATATGTTGTAGTAAACCTTACTGCACATGCGTGATTTTTTTCAACCTCGCCTGATAAGTTGGGCGTCATCAGACACCCGTTGAACAATGTTGCCTAGCAGCCGCTCGTCGCAATTTTAAATTTTCATTTCCACTTCACGTGCGATGACGTAACACGACATCATCAGCTTGGAAACTGCCGGAAATCATAAGGAGCAATGCCTGTAGAGTAGCGGGCCAGTCGAACCCCGTTTTTAGCTTGAAATCTTAGACCGGGGGTAAAAAATGTATCCGAGGGTTGTGATGAATTAGTGACCAGTTCCTGTCGGTCACAGGTCCGGCCTCTTGCATTACGACTGCATAACGAACACAAAGGAGAACTTCTTGATAAGACAGTTTGAAGTCTCTCGGATGATCAATGATGATCTTCGATCACCAAATGATCATCTGTCACGATCACTTGGGAAATGCCTTGTGGTTTACGTCTCGTTGGCTGCCTGTCTCAGTGTCAACAGAAGTGCGGCCATCTTTAAACCGGTTAAACTAGGTTAAACCATTATTTTAAGTGTGTAACCTCTAAAGCATCTTTGCCGAAAGTCTGCTGAATCTTAGGAACATTTACACGAAGCATTTGACAAAGCTTAAGGCTGTAACGATGCTCAATGCGTTCAGTCATCGCGAGAGAAAAAGTGAAAATGCGACGAGCGGCTGTTAGGCAACATTGTTCACTGGCTGCCTGATGGCGCCCAACTATCAGGCAAGGCTGAAAAAATCACTCATGTGCAGTAAGGTTCACTCGCCCAGAGCTCTCGCCCGTAGAGCGTAGAGCTCTCGCCCGGCAAGTGAGAGATCCCGGGTTCGAGCCCCGGTTCGGTCGGATATTTTTCACAACACACATCCCTTCATATCGTTCACTACCACATTTGGCACCTATCGCAACTTTCAGCTCCTACTGGTTGCAGAGAAAAAAAACAGTCCGCATATTTTTTGAACAGCCCTCGTACTGCCAAAACATACCGTTCATTAGCCACCAGCTGTCAAAACTACTTTTTCTTTGCTTAGTTCGATTTATTTGCCAGCAGGAATGCCACATTGAATACTTTATACACTTACTTCATGAGTTATTATTGACAGTTGGAAGAATATAAATATTCAGCCTGCTCTGCACATGTTGAAATCATTTTGATCTAGCTTTAAGCATTCTAATCTTGTGGTACCTTGCTACATATGGGTACTACTTTATAAATCTGTGACTATGTATGAACAGTTTACTCATATCTGATGTTCTCGATGTCCAGACGAACGATGCGTCACGCTGAGAGGAAGAACTTCAAGGAGCGCAAAGCCCCGGCCAAGTGGAGCAAAGCGACGACGACGGAGCTGGTGAAGAACGTGTTCGAGATGTTCTTCACGGAGCAGCTGGACAAGGAGGCGGAGGGACAGAAGGGGCCGCGCCGGAAGCGATGCGGCGTGTGCGAGGCCTGCCAGCTGGCCGACTGCGGCACCTGCATCAGGTGCAAGGGCATGGTCAAGTTCGGAGGCCCAGGGACGTCCAAGCAGGCGTGCGACAAGCGGCGGTGTCCCAACATGGCCATTCAAGTGAGAACCAACACGCACCTTGTATAATTGATAGGAATTGGGGCATTTCCGGCATAAAATTGTGGGTGTCTTTTAACACAATACTTCCTACTACGAATAACTCATTTTATTTACAGTTCGAAAATTCATAATAATATGTATGTCTAATGTATTAGGTAAGTACTTACCTAAAATAAAATGTTCACGATTTTCAAGTCCCAACACTACTTTTTTCTTAGTAACTTATGAATTATAAAGTTTGCATTCATTCATTGTAAAGTTGTGAGATAATTTTTGTTCTTTGATGCTAGCAACTTGGTGTCAATTGACACCAAGTTCAGAACAAATGTGATTTCGGAGATGTGATTGCGGGGACGTGATTGTGGAGACATGATAGCGGAGACGTGATTACGGAGACGTGATTGTGGAGACGTGATAGCGGAGACGTGATTACGGAGACGTGATGGAGGAGACGTGATGGAGGAGACGTGATTGTGGAGACGTGATAGCGGAGACGTGATGGAGGAGACGTGATAGCGGAGACGTTATGGAGGAGACGTGATTGTGGAGACGTGATGGAGGAGCAAGGATGCGAGCAGAATGCAAGGATCATTTTGCCGCCACTGTACAGTCAGTGGTTAATTAGGGGGCAGATGCGTACCCTCACTCTTTTTTCAGAGTGGACGCCGTCCGCCCACTTATTTTTCATAGAAGTAAAAATTGGCTTAAAATTGTGTACAAATAGCGTAGAAAGGCATTAAATTTGGTCCTGAAATTCAATATTTTCCCGGGGCTATGCGCCCCGGACCCGCATTGTATTGGGGGACTCCCCCCCCCCCTCATTGTTTTTGTAAGCAAATATGTTTCCCTAACAATAACCGAGTGTCCACCCACTTACTATTTTACAAATTAACCACTGTGTACTGTGTCTGTGACATGTTGTCTGTGACATGAGTACTGTGACATGAGTACTGTGACATGAGTACTGTGACCTGAGTACTGTGACATGAGTACCGTGACATGAGTACTGTGACATGTGTACTGTGTGACATGAGTACTGTGACCTGAGTACTGTGACCTGAGTACCGTGACATGAGTACTGTGACATGTGTACTGTGTGACATGAGTACTGTGACATGAGTACCGTGACATGAGTACTGTGACATGTGTACTGTGTGACATGAGTACTGTGACCTGAGTACTGTGACCTGAGTACTGTGACATGTGTACTGGGACATGTGAACTGGGACATGTGTACTGTGACATGAGTACTGTGACATGAGTACTGTGACATGAGTACTGTGACATGAGTACTTTGACATATGTACTGTGACATGTGTACTGTGACATGTGTACTGTGACATAAGTACTGTGTATTGTGTCTGGGACATGTGTACTGTGACATGAGTACGGTGACATGTGTACTGGGACATGTGTATTGTGACATGTGAACTGTGACATGTGTACTGTGACATGTGAACTGTGACATGTGTACTGTGACATGTGAACTGTGACATGTGTACTGTGACATGTGTACTGTGACATGTGTACTGTGACATGAGTACTGTGACATATGTACTGCGACGTGAGTACTGTGACATGTGTGCTGTGACATGTGTACTGTGACATGAGTACTGTGACATGTGTACTGTGACATGTGTACTGTGACATGTGTACTGTGACATGTGTACTGTGACATGTGTACTGTGACATATGTTCTGTGTTTGCAGGAAGCCGACGACTCTGAGCCCGAGGAAGAAGGCGAGGAGGAGGGGGACGTGGTGACCAACACGTGGGTGGAGAGCCACCGCAACAAGCGCATACGCAACATGAACCGCCTGGTGGAGTGGGTGGGCGATTCCGTCGCCGCCGACGACCGCAGGACCTTCTACACGTCCATCAAGATCAGCGACGAGATCGTCAACGTCAACGACTGTGTCATGGTGGAGACAACCAATCCCGTGGTCCCCTTCGTCATCGCCAGGGTCATGTACATGTGGGAGGACAAGAAGAAGGGCAATAAGTGGTTCCACGCACAGCTGTTCTGGTATGACCCAAATAGTGCTTCCTGCACTTATGTGTTAATAGCATTCAGTTTCTTAATAATTGCAATCATATTGAAAATATTGTATTTTTGGTGCATTATTTCCAAAATTCTGGATATACCTACCTACAATGTAGCAACGTGAAACTTAGAAAATTAGAAATCATTTATAAAACTTATTTAGCGAGCGTAGCAAGCGTCACCACGTTAGGTACTCTTATGGCACTTTCTTTTTTTTTTCCTGCACTGCCCAGGTTAAACCGCTCAAGTTTCAACCAATCGATTTGAAATTTTGCACACATACTTACATAATCTATGCGGTCTCTGGGATCGTTTTTGAGCGGGATCCTGTGATTGGCTCAAATTTAAAAAAAATATCTTTCGATTGGTTGGTCCAATCAATTTCAAATTTAGCAAAGTCATTACCACCAACATTGCCCCCACTCTTACAAAGTTTCAGCCAAATCCTTTCATTGGTTGAAATTTTAAACCATCTTTCATGTGACTGTTTAAATTTAAACTAGAAACGATTGACTGATCAACTTAAAACTTTGCATGGTCATTGAGACCAACATTTTAGTTATTTTTACTAATTTGAAAAGTAATCTGACGTTATTTCATTTACGTGATTGTCATTTAGGGATATTTTATTCTATAATCTTGAAATATTTGAAAAATATATACTAAATTTTCATACTAGCTTTCTTTAAATGCTTCTGCTCCAAGGCCTGTAGAGCAGCTTATAAGTGTTAATAATACCTTTGGCTGATACTTGCAAACGCATCAAATCGGGTGCAGTACAAAGGCTTGCTCATCAACGCATTACACTGAGCGTTTTCCTAGTTTTACCAATAGGGTGTTTTTGTTTTGTTGTGTTTGAACACCTATTTTATTGACACAAATAATAATAATAAACAATGAACACTAAGTCCCTTAAAGGGACTTATCTGTGGATTAAATTAGAGATGGGCCGATTCCAAAATTTCACGATTCCGATTCCGATACCGATTCTTAGCTCCGATTCTTGCGATTCCGATTCCGATTCTTCACAAATACCTACAAACCTCACTGTATTTATCACCCTTTGTATTTTGCCCTCAGGTAAGTAATTAAAAAATCAAAAAAGTGGTAAGAAAACAACATTTAATGTATTTTTTATGTGTTAGATCTTTAATTTTGTTGGAAAGTAAGTTGTAATACTAGGAATTGTGCTTTGGCGATGTTTTTAACTTAAAATATGAAGCTAAAAGGGCGGGATTTTCAAAAAGAATCGGAATCGCTAAAATATGGACAGGAATCGGAGAATCGCGATTCTTCCGATTCCACTGGAATCGGTGGAATCGCGAGAATCGGAATCGGCCCGTCTCTAGATTAAATACAAAATGATAATATATACAGTACAGTTGATACTCATACAAAAATAATACAGGAAAAGAAATCACAATCATCAAATCGAACACAAATAAACATTATTTAACTTCAAATTTAAAAGGATGCTACGGATGAAATTTTTATTGCAGCAAAAAAAGAATTAATATGCGATTAATATAATAATTATTAATTATTATTTCTTTTACAAAGTCCTGTTCTTGATTGTAATTTTCTAATTCTTTTAAATTGCCTGGTAATGTGTTGAAATTCAAGTGATTCCTTACCAAACTTGTTGGTATGAAGGGGGATAACATAATTACTGAGTAAACTATGTATGCCGAGTACTATTTAAAATGATGGCAATTTACTTGTTTAAAAGTTTCAGGAAAATAATATTGATAATGAATTTATAAAAGTTTCGAAATAATATATAAAAGTTTCATGTCGAAAAGGCTTCACGTTCATTGGTGGAGTGAGAATACCTCTGCTATAGTGTAAGTGTATATCTATATATATATCTCTGCCATGCTTTAGCCAGAAAATGTACCAATAGATATGGTAAATTTAACATGGGAGAGATAGGGATGTTTATGTCCCCTTAAAGCTGAACTTGATAATTATTACATAATATATATATATATATATATATATGTAGGAGAGGACGGAAGGACTGCGAAGAGGTAATGGGACCACATGGCTGGGGTAAAAGAAACACTGAAGGAGTGAAGATGTTCGAGTGGTGTGCAAGAACCTCATTGAAAATCACAAACACATGGTTTATGAAAAGAAGAGCTCAGAAGATAACGAGATATGGATATGGAGCTGATAATCAGAGATGGGAATCAGTTATAGACTACATATGTGTCAGCAGAGATATGGGGAGACTGGTGAGAGATGTGGAGGTGCTACCATCAGTCGCACTAGGCAGCGACCATCGATTGCTGGTGGGAAAGGTAGAAATAGAGCGACGAAAGAGGACCGTAACGGAAGTCAAAGCACCCAGGATAAAGGTATGGAAGTTGCAACAGAAAGAAGTCAGGGAAGAGTTCAGAAGAGAGATAGCAGAGAGGGCACCAGAGGGAGCATTAGGTGGAGTGGATGAAGAATGGTGTGCATTTAAAGCAGCTCTAGTGGACATAGCTGAAAAGACCTGTGGGAGAGCTGGAGGAAAAAAGAGAAGGAAAGAAACACCATGGTGGAATGAAAGGGTGAGAGAGGCAGTGAGGAGGAAAAAGGAGGCATGGAGAAGGAAGGAAGAGTCCCATACGGAAGAAAACATCAGGGACTACGGGGAAAGCAAGAGAATTGTAAAGATGATAGTAGAGGAGGAGAAGAAAATATCAATGCAAGAGTTTGCAAACAGGTTGGAGACAGACTTTGATGGAAATAAGAGACTGCTGTACAGTCTAATCAAGGCGAAACGACATACGGGGGAGACTCAAACCATAATGAAGAAGGAGGATGGTGGTTTCACAAACAGACCGGAGGAGATAAAAACAATGTGGAAAGAGTACTTTAAGGAGCTACTTCAGGGAGAGGCAGTACAAAGGAAAGACAGAGAGACAAACCGAAGAATGGCAGAGGAAAGCGAGGGGGTTGCGGGTGAAATACCAGGACAGATGGAAGTTAAAGAAATGCTAAAGAAGATGAAGAATGGAAAAGCCCCAGGAATGGACGAAGTCAGTGTCGAGATGCTGAAAGCGTCAGGGCAGAAGGGAATTGAGTGGCTCTGCCGGGTAATTCAAGCAGCATGGACCCAGTGTGATGTCCCAGAAGATTGGGGGAAGGGAATACTTATTCCTATCTTTAAGAAAGGGGACAGAAAGCGATGCTGCAACTACAGGGGAGTAACTTTGATGTGCCAAACAGCTAAATTGTATGAAAAGATCATCGAAAGGAGGGTGGCTGAGAGTATTGAGAGTAAACTAAGAGAAGAACAATACGGTTTTAGAAGAGGACGGTCAACGATTGACCTCATCTTTGCAGTGAGACAAATCATGGAAGACCGATGGGAGAAAGGGAACGGGATGAGAATGATATTTCTGGACCTGGTAAAGGCGTACGACAGAATGCCAAGAGAAGAAGTGTGGCGGTGCCTAGAGAAGAAGGGTGTGGACAGTGGAGTGATACAAAGAATTCAAAGTATGTATAAGAAGAACAGTAGTTGCGTGCAGACGGGAGTGGGAAAAACGGACTGGTTCGAAGTGAGGGAGGGACTGAAGCAAGGGAGTGTATTGTCACCAACATTATTTACAGTAGTAATGGATGAGATGCTGAGAGAGGTTGAGCCGGAGGACCAAGAGGACACCCGCACACTCATATATGCAGACGACGTTCTTGTGTGGGCAGAGACGGAGGAAGAGTTGCAAGAGAAACTCAACAGGTGGGAAGAAGTGACAGCAAAATATGGACTAGAAATCAGTAGAGAAAAAAGCGAAACCATGGTTATGGAAAGGCAACAGAAGACACGGTGCCGGATGCAGATGCGAGGAGAGGAACTTACAGAAAAAGACGAGTTTAAATATCTAGGCAGTGTATTGGCAAAGGATGGAAAGGTGGACAGGGAGATCGAGAGGAGGGTGAGAGCAGCAGAAGTGTTTTACCAGAGTGTAAGGAAGCTACTATGGAATGAAGATGTACCACAGAGGTGTAAGATATTACTGTACAAAACCTACTTTGTACCAATCTTAATATATGCAGCAGTAACTTGGCCAATGGGAGGGAAAGAAGAAATGAAGATGCAGGCTGCAGAAATGAAGTTCCTGAGAAGTGTGGCAGGAGTGACGAAGATGGACAAGGTGAGGAGTGCAAAGATTAGAAAAGACGTAGAAGTGGAATCTCTTAGATGTAAACTTGGAAAAGAGAGGCTAAGATGGTACGGACATATGAAGAGGATGGGAAAAGAGAGGATACCATGTAGAGAGGCAGAGCGTGCAGCCATGGGTGGCAGAAGAAAGGCAGGAAGACCTAGAACTAAATGGATCAACGGAATAGAGGCAGCTGCAGAAGAAAGAGGAGAGTGTTGGGGAGTAATTACAACAGAGAAGTGGTGGGAAGACAGAGAGAGATGGAGGGAGCTGGTGGAAAGAGAGGAGGCTGAAGAACTGGAAGAAGAGATTGAAGAAGTGTGGAGTGTCGGACTTGGCAAGTCGGCTCTGAGAACACAAGTGCCCTAGAACATTGGTGGGATCATCCCACCCCCTGACCCGACAATAGTTGGAAGCAGGGTCGCGATATTTATTATTTATATATATATATATATATATATATTTGATTATGAATATTTTCACAGCCGAGTCGGGTCGGAGCGAAACTATTAGGTACCACCACCTGCTCGATCATCCCTGTTCCCTGCCTGGCAACTAAGGGCTATTCAATGAAATGGACCAATGGCCGCCGTCTAGACAGTGTGTATTGCTCAGCGCTACAATAGGGAATTCTCCTCAGATTTTAATTTACTTTTAATTAATTAAATACAATACTAGATATTACAGGAAGACCAACAGTATATAACAGGTCTCTGAAATAAATGTATTTCAATAGTTATTGAGGCTTGAAAGTATGATTTTATTTGGCGGGCTCTGAATGCCTCCCAGCGATCTGTGATTAGATGACGTCAGAACCTAGTTGATAAGCAGTGAGACCATCCAAGATAGGGCTAAACGAGGCATTTCCTGTGTTTATCCAGTTTGTGTTCACTTAAAATGCATTAGATCCATCAAATCCAAGAATCAAATAAATTAGAACCGAATTAGAACTGCATTTAGGAAACTTGGCTATCTATGTTCTGACGTCACAGCTGGAAAAGATGGTGCATGGTCGTTTCAAATCTCCATTCAGACAGCAAAAGTTTGAACTTACATAACTCGATAACAAGTAGATCTAAAAATATTTAAAAAATACTGTTGTATTTCTTTAGAAGCTGAGGATCTATTAAAAATTTAATAAAACTGAGGAGAATTCCCTATTGCTTTTATAATAATCTTTCTCCCGGTTCCAAGAGTTGGGTCGGGGGGTGGCGAGGCCACCATTTACTAGGGCCCGGACTCCTAAGCTAGCTGGCCAGGCTTGGCTCTTCCTCTTCTTTCTTCTTCTCTACCAGTTTTTTCCACTTTTTCCTGTCTTCCCACCACCTTCCTTCTTCCACTTCTTCCCACTTCTCCAGTCTCTCTTGTACATCTTCTGCTACCAGGGGTGGGATTACATAAAATGATAACTTTCTTGTCGCAGTGACAAGAAAGTTATCATTTTATGTAATCCCAACCCAGCTCTCTCCCCTTTTCCCTCGGTCTTCCCACTCTCCTTTTATCACTTCTCACAAATGAGTATCTTGCATTTCTGGGGGAACTGCTCATTCCAAAGAAGTTTCCTGACTAACTGGAAAAATGTGTTGTTTGTGTACTCTTGATGTTATCTCTTGAGCCAGTTTTAAATGGTGATTTTATTTCTTAAAATTCGTTTTTAAAATCATCAATTTCGTTTTTTGTGTTTTTTCTGGAAGAGTGATTTCGCGATTTTGTGGTGATATTAAATTGGTTATAAAACACATTGTAATAGCCCCCAGAAACCATAATTTGATGAAAAACATGTATGCCACTTTGGAGGAGGGATTGGAATGGATTGGTCATGCACTATTAGCACTGAAATAGGCTTGTCTAGAATGGCGTCTTTAATGCTCTGTACTGTCTTTTCCCCAACCCACATTTTCTCTGTATAGATGATACATATTTAAAATTTCATGACGCAAAATGTATAGTTTGACAAGATATTTTCTTTCCCAATCCAACAATTTTCAGTGCAGTAATTGTTCCAAAATATCCTTCTGTGTAAGTAGACTATTGATAAATAGTTGCGACTGGTTGAGGGTGGAAGGGGGGTTGGGAAAACCGGTCGACCTTGAACAGATGGGGGCGCAAAACAAAGCAGCCTGGAGGCATCATCAACTGGTTCGACTGGTCTGGTTCACTTTGAGGGTGGGTAGCAAAGTGTCTGGCGAGGGGGAGGGGGTTGAGTGAGTAGCACATGGAAAGAAACTGGTTTCGTTTGTTGTTGTGTGACCTGTTAGGGGGATAAAAGCAGTAATTTTAATAGAAAACCTTTATTTCGTGGTCATTTCGCGGAAAATGTTGAATATCGCGATCAGGGTTGGATTTCGTTTTTTTCGCGATTTAAAAATGGTAGATTTGGGATCTATACACAATAAAATGGATTTTAGTAGAAGAAAATAGTGCAATCAGAACAATTCGCGAATTCGCTCATCACCATTTAAAACTGGCTCTAGTTATCTCTCTTCCTATTTTTCCATCCTTAGTTAGCCAGCTCCCCAGATACTTAAACTCTCCTCTCTCCGCCAGTTCCAATTGCTTTTAGATGGAACTAATAAGCTCACCTGAATTTTTGTGTACCACCATTTTCTTATTTCCTTCTAGTTTACATTTTCACTTCCACGCAGTAAAATGTCGCACTGAACTAACTGTTCTCTTGCACACACTTCAGGCTACTTTAGAGTAATTGTTTACGGTTCCTTTAAGTACTTTTATAATGCTGATTATTAAGGTACGTTTACAGCTTGACGTTCGGCGCTCGACGCTCAGCGCTAGCGCTGAAAGATGAACATGGTTTATCTTTGACCTTGAACGCCAGCGCTCGGCGTTGGCCAATCATGAAGCTCAACGGCGAGCGCTGAGCGCCGAACGTCGAACGAACGCCGATCTGTAAACGTACCTTTAGGAATAATCTGAGTGATAAATAATGCTTTGGCAATGAATGTATTTTTTTCAAAAAAACAATCACTGCCTACTGGGTCATACCAAAACTAAATGGCCCATCAATGGACCTTGACAGGGAGCATGCGCATTAAACATAGGGGCATGCGCATTGACACTTGTGAGCCCAGCAGATACATCTGTTGACGGTTTTATAAACTAAAAGTTATTTTTTAATCAACATTGGTTCTTCTTCCAGTGCTATTGCAGGGAAGGGAGGGAGGGGGGGGGGGGGGAATTGATTGAGTGGGTGGTGATATATATATAATACATTACCAGGCAATTTAAGAGAATTAGAAAATTACAATCAAGTAAGGGACCGTAAAAAAATGGCTCCTACATAAATTAATGTTACAAATATCAAATACAGACATTTATGTAGAAATTGTCATAAATATGCATTGAATATTGCCCGTGTATATCACAAAATATGCTAAATATCCCTGATATGCCATGACTGATATGTCTTACGAAGTGTACAGAGTGACTTTGGTGATGATTGTAACACTGCACATGTGCAGAACCACGTTGTAATTGCCACAGCATTGTCTCTAGAGCTGTGTGTTGGTTTCAGCCGCGGCACGGAAACTGTGATGGGAGAGACGGCCGACCCCACGGAGCTGTTTCTTGTGGACGTGTGCGAGGACTGTCTCTAGCGGTGTCTCTAGAGCTGTGTGTTGGTTTCAGCCGCGGCACGGACACTGTGATGGGAGAGACGGCCGACCCCACGGAGCTATTTCTTGTGGACGTGTGTGAGGACTGTCTCTAGCATTGTCTCTAGAGCTGTGTGTTGGTTTCAGCCGCGGCACGGACACTGTGATGGGAGAGACGGCCGACCCCACGGAGCTATTTCTTGTGGACGTGTGCGAGGACTGTCTCTAGCGTTGTCTCTAGAGCTGTGTGTTGGTTTCAGCCGCGGCACGGACACTGTGATGGGAGAGACGGCCGACCCCACGGAGCTATTTCTTGTGGACGTGTGCGAGGACTGTCTCTAGCGTTGTCTCTAGAGCTGTGTGTTGGTTTCAGCCGCGGCATGGACACTGTGATGGGAGAGACGGCCGACCCCACGGAGCTATTTCTTGTGGACGTGTGCGAGGACTGTCTCTAGCGGTGTCTCTAGAGCTGTGTGTTGGTTTCAGCCGCGGCACGGACACTGTGATGGGAGAGACGGCCGACCCCACGGAGCTATTTCTTGTGGACGTGTGTGAGGACTGTCTCATCTGGAACATCAACCGCAAGGCTGAGGTCACGTTCAGAGAGACTCCGGACAACTGGGCTATGCTCGGTGGCGAGCCGCTCATGGAGGTGGACAAAACATCCAACACGGATTCCAAGACGTTCTTCTACCAGAAGATTTACCACCTGGACTTCGCTCGCTTCGAGGATCCTCCCGTGGTGAGAGAAACCACTATCATGTAACTCATTGCTTTACATTCATTCTACATGACATGTAAAGCAATGAGTTACATCGTTTGGGAAATATGGACCTCGCAAAACGTCAAATTACACTCAAAGTGTCCTTAATCGACGAAAACTGACTAAAATATGACTTTTCTATAGGCCATATTTCCCAAACGATGAGAATTAGGGAAAACCGCTCAGAGAGCTATTTGTGTTTATTTAGGATGGTGAAGATTTCTGCCAAGTTTCGTCAAAATCGGAGTTACCTACATGAAAAAAAGTTTTTTTTGCAAGATGGAATTAACATGGGAAATTAACTTTCAAACACTTTTTCCGTACAGCGATTTTGGTCGATTTTGGATATGTTGTAGAGGACATTTTTCTGGATCGTTTCATGTATTGAAACCTTTTGCTGCAATTAGTGGTGGGTATAATCACACAATTACTGGACTGTTGCCCGTGATTAGTCAAGGTCTCCATTCTCCAGTGGAAATTCCAATATTTTCTTTACTGCCAAATGGATTCACGGCTTCCTATATTTGGAAAGTTTCGAAGAAAGTGACTTTTTCAATGTCAATTTGGGTTTCTATTTAATATCTCTCTAAATACTTATCGGATTCAAACGAAACTTTTTGCTTGGCAGTTCGCTTGAAATTATGTACAGGAAAACGAGAATCGTAACGCAACTTCCGAGCTCCCGATTCCATGGCCAAATATTGTTAAGGTCGATTTTTTAAAATTCGTTGCACTGCCTACTAAAATTAATTTTCACTGCACAATTAAAATTTACATTTAAAATTAATGTCGTTTTCGGCTGGCCGCACTGGGGTTGCACTGAGTTCTTGATCGTGACGTCATGTCGTAACCTGGTTTTGCACTAGTGCTGCCTAGTGTTATAAACCCCATAAAAAACACTCCGTGTAAAAATACCAGCCAAGTCTCTTCAACTTAAAAAAAAAAATGAAATCTAAAAATTCTGCACTGAAAAGTAGTGATATCAAAAAATTAGCCAAGTCAAAACTTTATTTGAAAATCAAAAAATACTTGGCGCATCGTGTACATAAATAGCTTGGAAGTATAAGCCAATTATAAATTATACATGAAATATACATATACATAGTATACCTATAATGCCCTAAAAAAACGATGCGCCAAGTATTTTTTGATTTTCAAATAAAGTTTTGACTTGGCTAATTTTTTGATATCACTACTTTTCAGTGCAGAATTTTTAGATTTCATTATTTTTTTTAAGTTGAAGAGACTTGGCTGGTATTTTTACACGGAGTGTTTTTTATGGGGATATCACTACTTTTTTTAGTTTATTCTTACAACTTACGTGTGACACATATCACATGAACAATTACTAAATCCTTTAAAAAAAATTACCCTTTACAATTTGGTTATTCTCATGAAAAAAACAAAGGTTTCATTCCAATCGGTCAACCCAGTTCCGAGATATGGCAACACGTCGGTTTTCAAAATGGCCGCTGAACTTTCTGCACTGCCACATAGAATTTATAACTATAAATGATGTGTATCATTTTTAGCTTTCTGAATATGTATTTATTGTATAGGAGGGGATTATAATGATTTATAAATTTGAATGACGTCATTTCCGGCCTCATAAATAGGAAAATTCTAGTTTGACTGTTCCTATTCCATAGAGATGTCCTTCCGAATCGTTTGGCACTAGTTTCATACCGATCTGTCAACCAGTTTTCGAGATATTACGTCGTTTCTTCCGATTTCAAAATGGCTGCTGAAATCACTGACCTCTTGAATTATAATTTAAACATGATTTCATTTTATTATAAGCAGTCTCAAATAGTATATTTATTGCATCAAAATGTAAATTTGTGCGATTTTTAAAATGTGTGACGTCATTTCCGGTTTCAGTATGGGAAACTGCAAATATTATTGATGATAATACATAAAGTTGACCGTCTAAATTGTTTAGCGTTGGTTTCGTTTAAATCTATTAAGACGTTATTAAGATATGATGTCATTTCTGGTTTCAAAATGGCGGCTTCCGGTTGGTTTTATATCAAGTCAAATAATATCACAAAAGAACATACGTTACATAAATATCAAAATAATTGGATCAAATTTGTTGCCGAAATGCCAATCGATGAATTAAATTTCATGACGTCATTTCCGGTTTCGTTAACATAAATTTTAGTCTGTTGCTATTGATTATCCATATAGATGACCGTCCGAATCGTTTGGCGCTATTTTCGTTCCAATCGGTCTAGCCGTTGTTGAGATATGACGTCACTTCCGGTTTCAAAATGGCGGCACAAAAAATTCATGGGGTGAAGGTTAAATCAGACGCCAAAAGTGCACACGTGGTAAAAATGTGAGATCAATCGGTTCAGCCGTTTTGGCTGTGGCCATGTTACCGGATTTGAATTCCAGGAGACTACTACTACTGAGATTATTATTATGAAAACCGCCCTAAAACACTGTTTTCACGGCCCTCTAGCGTGCAAAGGGCGTAACCTATTGTTCCCAAATTTGGTATATGTTGTAGGGTGGGCCATAGCTCGAAATTAAGATATATCGCAACAATGTGAGATTTCCCAATTTTAAGATCCAGTAGGCCGAAAATGCCACTTTGATGCTTACAGTAAAAGTGGGTTTGCTCCAGCCTTTATTTGAGAGTGTGCGCGCCGTACGACTTGGCTGGCGTGGAGCGACCGCTCCACTAGATATTAATAATTGTGTACCTATATGAACCTTGTGAAAAGCCATCTTGATAATAGAGAGAGAGTGATTGTTTTAGGAGGACAGATGAATGTATGACTTGGCTTAAAATTGTTGTCTTTGACGAATGAAATAAAATATTTGAAGCACACGGCTGATAAATATTATTTCGTTCTAAAAACTGAACTAATATTCGTTATTAGTGTAAGTTTCAACATCAGAAGTGGGATATAAAAGCCATCACCCAACATTTGAGTAGAATTCGTTTCTAAAAATACTTAGTTGAGAAAATGCAGCCTGCTGCAAATACAATCCGCCCTCGTGTGTCTACACGCAAGCCAATGAGAGGAAAAAAGAACAAGACTGCAACACGAACTTCCAGTCCAGCACCCAGCGAAGCAAGTAGTATATCAACATCTATGACGGCGATCATGAAGATGATGATGGAAGACAACCGTCGACGTGACGAAATGATGACAATGATGTTTGACAAGATAAACACAGGATCTGCATCAGTGGTACTGCCAGACTTGGTAAAAGTGATTCTCGACTTCGACGGAGAAGGTGGTCAGCATGCTGGTGAGTGGATACGATCACTCGAAGCTACTAGCGTCCTGTACAAATGGCCTGATGCCGTCAAGTTAGAGACAGCTAGGTCTCACTTAACCGGCGCCGCTCGTCAGTGGTTTTTAAACAGATACGATGTTATCACCACCTGGGATTCATTCAAAGAAGCCTTCCGAGCTACCTACATGGTACAGGTTAGTCTCTCAGAACGATGGAAAAGAATGAATGAGCGAGACCAGAAGGAAGGAGAAAGTGTGCATCTGTACTTCCACACTAAAGTGCATCTGTGCAAGAAACTAGGAATGACTTTTGCAGACACGAAAAAGCAAATTGTCATTGGTTTGTTATCACAATCCCTTAGCAATTCACTAGCTTCAAGAAATCACGAAAATGAAGATGAGTTGCTTAGAGATATTGCCGAACTTGAAGAAATTGATCGTGAACGAAGTGCACGAGCACGTGCAAAGAACGAATATGGGAATGCATCGAAGCAACCGGCTAAGTCAGACAGTAATTCGAATCAAGGAGACTCGAAAAACAAGCCCGATCAGATAAGTAAAACGTCATCTACTACATCATCGAGTAGTAGTACAGACAAACCTCAGACGACATCATCTGCTGTGAATGTCCAGAGCACAAAGGAAAAATGCTACAATTGTGACAAGATCGGTCATATTTCACGTGATTGCCAAGAAGCACGGCGTCCATTCAAGTGCACGGAATGTGGTATGGAAGGTCATACCAAGAAGTATTGCAAGAAAACAGAAAATTCCCAACGTCTGATCTCGTCAGATGCTGGTATTGGCACTGCAAAATACATCAAGACAGCGAAGATTGGCAATGAAGAACTTCAAGCTCTCATCGATCCAGGGAGTTCTGCGTGCACAATCCAAGCTTCAGCAGCGATACGTTGCCAGCTGAAGACAGAGCCGACGACAACCACGCTCGTAGGATTTGGAGAGACCAACAACATCACAAAGCCTTTAGGGAAGACTGTAGCAAAAATCGAAATCGACGGAGTGATTGGTGACGATGTTGACGTAATGATTGTACCTGACAAGGCCCAGCCTATGGACTTGTTGATAGGCAGAACGTGGTTGGATCAACAGGCAATTGCATTCACGCGCGTGGATGAAAAACTGATTATAGGCTACCGCAATGAACAACCATTCGCAAGCATAAATACTGGGACATCAAAGGTAGTACTTCAAGAACCTTCCGTTTCAATTCATGTAGAAACTTGTCTCAACCTCGTGAGTCAAGAACCTAACATTTCAAATCATGAAGAAACTTGTCTCAACCCCGTGAGTCAAGGACCTGAAGTTAGAAATCATAATTATTCTTGTCTCAACCCCGTGATTCAAGAACCTTCCGTTTCAAATCATGAAGAAACTTGTCTCAACCTCGTGAGTCAAGAACCTGAAGTTAGAAATCATGATTATTCTTGTCTCAACCTCGTGAGTCAAGAACCTGACATTTCAAATCATGATTATTCTTGTCTCAATCCCGTGATTCAAGAACCTTCCGTTTCAAATCATGAAGAAACTTGTCTCAACCTCGTGAGTCAAGAACCTGACATTTCAAATCATGATTATTCTTGTCTCAAGCCCGTGAGTCAAGAACCTGACGCTACAAATCTCAACCCCGTGAGTCAAAAAGCTGAAATTACGAATTGTGATGTTTGTCTCGATCTCGTGAATCAAGTTTTAACATGCTATGATCCAATTCAAGAAAACTTTCGTCTTGACACTCCGAATCAAAACCCGTCTTGCCATGAGCTTACAATTCGAGACGCCCTCCGCACTGATCTTTTGAATCACGACAACGCTTGCTTGGAGACTCCGAGACAAACCAGAGAATTCAGATTCGACATTGAGAAAGAAGATAACTGTATCCCGAAGTACATCAATAGCCGAGTATCCTACGATCCTGGAGGTGCGAAAAGTGAACCACCTGTGACGAACATCGATGACAAGACATGACATACCAGCGAATCGACGCGACGCAGAAACAACTGGAGCCACATTCAGTCCAACTCGACCACGCTGTTTGATCCATCGACCGAACCATTGTATTAGTTTTGTATCTCGTGGTATCTTGTTTTATTGTTTGTTTGTTTTTTTGTATTCTATTTAACTTCATAATTTGCGTTTATCGAGGCCGATAAATTACAGAATGGCCGAATGTTATAAATATTAATAATTGTGTACCTATATGAACCTTGTGAAAAGCCATCTTGATAATAGAGAGAGAGTGATTGTTTTAGGAGGACAGATGAATGTATGACTTGGCTTAGAGAGCCTATATTATTCACTTCCTTCTAAGAGAGTCGCCAATGCACACGCAGACGCCATTTATGATCCAGTGACGTCATGTCAATGAACTTCAACTCAAAGATAATACACAAGTAATGTCGTCATCACTCATGGCCAAAGAGTAACTTGACTCAAAGAAAGAACAAACAAAAATGTCCTTGAGTTCGTTGACAACTGACATTTCAAGTGTCATGTTAGTGTTTCTATTCTTTATTGTGAAACAAAGAGTATATAAGTTTTTTATTAATTTCTTAAACTAAATATATACCTATATTACTGCCTGCCTTCATAATTATCTTCGTGCTTTAAGTTTGTTTCTTTAAAGAGGTTGGAAAAGTGAATTGTAGAAACTGTAACCTCACTTTATTGAGTGAAAAATATCCTAATTACTGGGACAGTGGTTCCCAACAGTTATAAACAACCCATGTCTTTAAATATTAGAACAAACAACATCAAGGCACTACTAGTTTTTATGTCTATCTAGTCTAGTATTAGCAGAGTCTCTACCTCTAGACCGCTATATTACCTACTCTCTTTGCTCTAGACTACCTTCTAGCACCTAGAAGTTTCTGTTATCACTATTTCATTGAAGGTAACGTAATGTTTAACAATCTACCTACACAATTCTATTGTAGCCATCTACTGTATATCTACTCTTTTGGGTTCAGGTTTAGTGTTTACTCTTTCATAGATTTACCTTACCTACCTGAACAAAAAGTTTTTACACATTGTTCCTACTCTGTTAATAACTAGGTAGGTAGTATCTCAATAACGGTAAGGTACACTTGGCACAACTAAATTTGATCGTTCAACTAACCTGATTGACTGAAAAATGTTAGATCGCACCATCAGAAGTAAGTCCAAGTGATCTCCTTGTCTCACTCTACGTGACCTCACATTTCAATGATAATATTAATAACAAGCTTTGGAACATATTATGGAACATGACCAGTCAGTCATTCAAATTTGTTCACTGATCAATTTTTGTTGTGCTGAGTGTACCTAGTACCTATCTTATAAAAGTTTTACAATGTTCTGAACTAGAGCCGTAGTTAGATTCATGACGAGGCAGTGCAAGCACAAACTCTATATTGACCGATATTAATTTGATACACGGATGTTTTGGATCTAGGGGAATGGAAGTTATTTATTTTGTTTGTCGGCTTGCACTTGTGTGCCATTTAAGTCAGTAATGTAAAGGAAGCTATCAGCTATGCAATCAGCAAGTTCAGTGCTATTTGCCTTTGGTCCGACCATCAAGAATCTACTTTCTCCATCAGAAGAAATATTGTGTAGATACCTGTTCAAAACCAATTCGGAAAGCCCGAATCATCGACAGCTTTAGAAGGTCGCAAATCTTTTGCTATGAAGCGCACAGCTGCTGAGACCAAACACCCTTTGCAAAAGGTGTCGGAGTTCTAGCTGCAAATCCAGGCCAAACGATGGCCTGGATTGGAACTCTGGCACTTTTTTGTCTTTGTAAGCTACCAGTCCCGATTTTAGGCATGTAAGTAACCACACCCCGACACTTCACACAATAAGCAAAAGGTTCGCGTTTACCTTTGATCAAAAATACCTAATTTAAAGTTTTTCCATACTTCACTTTTTCTGGAGCTGTGTTCTTCTAACACTAGTCCATCTGATTTTTTTATTGCTAATTGTTCAATAACATTTTTGGAAAGAGCACTACTAGAGTAAGCCATGATACACGCCAGGGACCCGAACCGGAACCTAGAACCGGTATGAACCTTTATAATTTTGGAACCAGAACCGGAACCGGAACTGTTATACTTTTTTCCCCAAGAACCGGAACTCGAACCTTTATAATCAATTAAAGGTTCTTTAAGGTTCATTCTTTTAATAAAAGAAACAAGTATGATTCAATTTTTTAACACTTGGATATTAATATTATGATATTTTCAAAGAATATTATTCGCAAAGTTGTAAAAAGTTTTATTTTTTGATACAATTTCTATTAGTATTTTTTGTAGACTTTTTTTAATTCTTGAAACTCCTTCATTTTCAAATGATGCTCGAGTTTTCAATTTTTGAATCTGACTACTGCGATGAGAACTGCATTGCTGACAATTATGAAGCTCTGGCAAAATGAATGTTTACGCCGTCTTATGGAGAAAATTGCCGCCACTGTCTCTTCTGACTCTGAGAAATTTAGTCTGCGCACCATCCTGTGACTTCTGTGTACGCATATTACATACATATTACAAATCCAATAATTCCATTAAATTTGACATAATACTGAAGTGTTATAATCTAGTTTGATTTAAAATTTGAGAACCGGAACCCGGAACCTTTATGCAGGAACCGGAACCGAACCTTTAAGAATATTTGTTTAAGAACCGGAACCGGAACCTTTATAAAGTAAAATTGTGGAACCGGAACCTTTATTAATAAAGGTTCGGGTCCCTGATAAACGCTGTCTCCTGCTGAAACGACACTCATAGGTACCTACTGATTTGCGAAGCCGAGATGCTTCTAAGTCCTACTCTATGCATTGCAGATAAACATAACATCCCTTGCCTGATGGAAACTGCTTAGGTGTGCTTATTGTCTAGAGTCTAGACTCGACATCTGAGTCTTCACTATCTGTGTAAGAAAATAAGTCTAAAAACCCACACACATTACTATACAAAAATATACAAGGAAGATTGCTGGTCACGCATGCTCAAGTTGAACACATCAGGAACAAGGAATTTTTTTGGATTATCTAACTTTTCCTTGTGTCACGATACACGGGCGAGTCAAAATATTGCACGCTCACGCACGGCATTTTTCTGACGGTGCACACTCACGCTTTAATTCGTGAGTCACGACTCAAGTCACTCACACAGTCACCTCTACTAGGTACCAACCTTCTACTCTCGTCGAAACAGAGATTGTTGTCTCCAGTTCTGCACATGATTTCTTTTTTGATACCTATATGAAACTGGTATAATTTAAATCAAAATCATTTGTAGACTTTAGTTTGGCTTCCAAAATAAATATAATTATCATTGAATAAGATTATGGAATAATAATTAGTTACTTAGCAGAAAATAAGTAGAATTTGTTCAGCCCAAAAGTAGAAGTTTAATTGTCACATTGGAATTTATAGTAGATACTGTCAATATAATGATAGAGTCATCGCCATCACAACCTTGAAGTTGGTGTTCGGATCAAACCTGTCCATCTGATCTAGGTGTTCAAGCAGGATGCGCTGCACCTCCCTGTCCACTCCCGTCTGCAGGTCGAATCACTTAGTCGCACTCGCAGTCTTGTCAATGAAGATGATCGGGGGAGGGGGGGGGGGGGAATTCTCTTTGGCAAGGTAGAACAAGTTGCGGACCATTCGCGGACCCTTGCCAAAGTTCTTCTGCATGAACTCTGAGCCCATCACACGGATGACCGCGACGGTGGTGTGATGAGTGAATACCTTGGCCAGCATGGTCTTGCCGCATGCAGGACGCCTCGTGGCGAGTCGATGCCGATCTGCTTGTACAGCTAGTAGTGCATTAACGACAGCTCCACGGCCTGTCTGATCTCCTGCTTCTGCATGTCCATGCCACCGATGTCTGCGTACTGCACTCCGGGCTTCCTGTCCGCTCCCAGCATGGGGATGGATGAATCAGATAGCCAACGGTTTCAAAAGCTCCCAATTGATTGTAGACTAGATCCGAAAGTTGTAATTTGAGCGTTTAGTCGCCTCAGCTTCTATATGAAGCTATGTAAGTTCACTTCAAATTAGTTAGGTACCTACCTGCTAACTAATTAGGTATCTTTCAATTTATTTTTTGGCAGCGTTAAAGCTTTGAAATGACTAATCGACCATTTCTAAGTTAGCATAGTGTTGAAAGAATGTCTCCTTAGACAATTAGAATTTTGTAAGGTACTAGTACCTAATAACCCCACACAGGTATGACTTGTTTTGTGGCTTCCATCCAGGTCGGTTGACAAACGAAGACCATTTTTCCCTTTGGCCGGTTTCTTGGGAAAATTTTTCATCAGAAACCTGGCCTCACTCTGGTTCTTGCAGCCCAAGGCCGATCAGACAGGCATGATTTCAAGGCTCAGAAGCCAGCCTTAATATGAAAGTTGAAGGAAAGGTAAATTTGCGATGGGAATAGGTAGGTACCAGCTTTATCATCCTGCCCTGACGAAGGATAACTGCTATTTGCTTTCATACATAGGTACATCTTAAATTTACGGAAGGAAATAATCAAGAATATAATATAAGAGTACCTAGCTTGCATTTAACTACTAGGTAGGTACCTATCGTATTAATTGCCAAGAAACATAATAAAACTTCCTACTATCCAGCTGGAAAAATCTTGTTTTGGTTATGTACGACCTATTGGGTGAGGTAAAATCTGATAAACTAAACAATCTCTGTATTGATCAATAAAGCTATCTTAATTTCACATAAACTATTTTCACTAATAATTAGAATATAGTGATATCACAATGCTGGTGACAATTTAATTACGTGAAGAAGAACAGAAAAGAACTTCATAATCACAAAAAAGTCCGTCATGACACATAAACAATATCAGCTGTTAGCCTGTTTTTGCCTTGGCACGGCTCTGATTGGTTGGATCACTCATGGCGGCCGCAGTGACGTCTTGGCACAGTCATTGACGTCACCCAGCAATGGGAAAGTTGTAAGCCAATCATCGATAAGCATTTGAATGGCGACTCTCTTAAATGAAATGATATATATAGGCTCTCTAACTTGGCTTAAAATTGTTGTCTTTGACGAATGAAATAAAATATTTGAAGCACACGGCTGATAAATATTATTTCGTTCTAAAAACTGAACTAATATTCGTTATTAGTGTAAGTTTCACTTTGACGAATGAAATAAAATATTTGAAGCACACGGCTGATAAATATTATTTCGTTCTAAAAACTGAACTAATATTCGTTATTAGTGTAAGTTTCAACACTAGTGCTGCCCCCAGTGCGGTCTCAGCCGAATACGAATGATATGTTTTGATTTTGTGTTTTGACACTGACAGCTATTTTCAAATGGCAACCGAAGAAATTGAGCTCCCGAGTGTTTTAAAGGAAAACCTCCAGTAACAACATCAATTTTGTTTTTCGCACCGCCATTTTGTCGGAGTGCGGCGGAGTGAAGGGGGCAACTCTACCAAATATTTCCGAGCAAGAAATAGTGCACTGAGTGCGCACCCAGTGTGCACCACTTCCCAGTCGAATACGAAAACATTGCCCCAGAGCAACTCGCACTGCCAGTCGAACATGCCACTTGCACTCAGTGCAGCTCAGTGCAACCCCAGTGCGGCCAGCCGAAAACGACAATAGACATCAGAAAAAGCGATGATTTGCACCAATAACTCGGTTTATGGTAACACATACCATAGTGAAACTGTAAGTGTTACCGTAACTGAAAGTGTTACCATAAATCAAGTCACGTAATTATTTACATTACTGGCGAGTTTCAACTTGATCGGTGGAAAATTAAAGATTTGTATAGAAAAGGAAATTTTTAGCCACGTTACAACGGGGACGACGTTCTTCTCTTTTCAGCGTATTAAAGTAAAGGATTCATAAGGTTATGTACCTACATTGTTTTAAGACGGTAGTCCCCGAGTCAATGCACCAAGGAATCCCACTCCGTAAGAACACTTCCCATTCAAAATCACTTCAATACCAATACAAAATAATCAAAGCAATACAAAATAAACTAAATCTGAAAAAATACGAAAAAACCCTAAAAATAACACTTAAGAGGCAAACGGAAGCGAGCGGGAATCGCACGGTTCGTCAGAGCGTTTTTTTGAAATTTTGTCTTCCCACTAAATAATTTTAAAAAATCAGATAGTAACGACCCATTACAGCCTAATAGACTAAATATTGCCGCACACTGGAGTACTTTATGATCCCCGGACCCTACCTAATATCGCCAAATTTCAGTAGCACCGTGTTACTGTAGCACAACTTTTGTTTTAAAAGTTTTAGCCATAAGAGCTAACATTGTCGCCATGGCAACTAGCCGATCGTGCTACTGTAACACGGTGCTACTGAAATTTGGCGATATTAGGTAAGGGTCCTGGTGCAACCTCAAAGTGTTGAATACGATTATTTTTTATTATTTTTCTAAAAATATCGTATTTAACACTTTGAGGTCACACCAGAGGTCAGAAAGTACTTCAGTGTGCGGCATTATTTAGTCTATTAGGCTGTAATGGGTCGTTACTATCTGATTTTTTAAAATTATTTAGTGGGAAGACAAAATTTCAAAAACCGCTCTGACGAACCGTGCGATTCCCACTCGCTTCCGTTTGCCTCTTAAAAAACCCACTGGGCAAATCGATTTTGAAAAAACCCGGTTTTTCCAACCCTGTTCTCGGGAGAGATGAGAAGATTGTCATGCGAAAACATTTCATATGATCGTAACCCAGGACTCTGCCTTGAATCATCCAGCAATTTTCAGGCACTAAAACATCTACTACTACTGTTAAACAATTTCTTCTTTCATTATTTTCACTGCACAGTTCTTAACTTGTTGAAGGTTCATCAACAATTACATTTTTTACAATCCAAATGTTAATATAATTTGAGTTAAAAGTGTTGAAGGACGAACTCGCTACACGTGTCCCGTTTTCCCGCAGGACCCACCGTGCAAGAACCCCAATGCTCTGCATCGGTTCTGTGCCGCCTGCGAGCGAACCTACATCAAGAAGAAGATCAACACTCCGAGCGTGGACGAGAAGCTGACCGAGCGAGACAGCCTCGGGGATTTGTACGCAGTGGCCAGATGGAAGAACCAGGAATATCGCGTCGGAAACTCCGTCTTCCTGCATCCAGAGACTTTTAGGTACAGTGAACATTAATACATTTCGAAATATATATTCATTTCCCCATCCAACAATGTCAGATTGGCCTCTAGGGCCTCCTGGGATGCCGCAGCCGGTTGGGTTGGTCAGACCGACTTCTTCCCCGTTGTCTTCTTCCTCATCGGCTTCACTCTCCTCTTTCTTCTACTAATTCATTCCATCTTTCTCTGTCTTCTTACCATTTCTCTCTTCTAACTCTCCCCCAATCTTGGTTTATCTCTGCAATATCCTCTTCAATGTTTTCCCTCAACTTAGTCCTAGGATGCCCAGCCTTCTATTTCTTCACTTCTCTTCCCTTTTCATATTCTCTTCTAGGAATTCTCTCGCATTCTCTTCATGTGCCCGAACCACCTCAATCTCTTCGGCCTATCTTCAGAATATTGGCTTTGCATTGTTTATTGTTTATTGTTTATTTATCTTCCCGTGGATCGGTACATAGTATCAATATGGGCATCGTCAAGTATTCATATATAGGTATCACAATAGTAATTTTTATCTATAATTATTACCTATCTACAAAGCTACAAATATAATTATAATTACAGAATACAAAACAGTACAACAATACTTAAACTAACAATACTATTCAAAAATGGCAAGAACTGCAAGAACATAGCAAAATCAATACAATGTTGATGAATTGAATGAATTAATTACTTTGAAATAGGTATCTTCTCATTAAGAAAAAAACTCCTCAAGGTTATAGAATGATTTGTGTAGAAGATATGTTTTAAGGTTGTGTCTAAAGGACGAAGGTGTATCTGAGTTAGTAATATTTGATGGAAGATTGTTATAAATTATAGAGCATAAGTATGACTATGTTTACAAAGGGAGTGCTTGAAAGAAGGTATGAAGATATTAGATTGAGTCCTAGTTTGGTACGAATGGTAAGTAGAGTTTTGGGGGAAAAGTTCATATCTGTTCCCCTGAAATGGAAGTCCAGAAGCTAATTTTCTCGATTCTGTTTTGGTACTTTTTAGGAACATGATGTATGTTCAAGCTCTTTCAATTACCATTTGACTCATGTCGCCATACAAATTATGATTGGATGAAGACAGAACTACTTGTTTTTTAAACTTGCCTCAAGAATTATTAAAATTAACACCGCCCTTCTACCTCTCAAGTACAGATATTATCCTGCACTTTTGCTATATTGGCTTATTATCACTGTATTCTTCACTTGCCTAATTTTCAAAGATAAAATACTACCTTGGCCATGCTTCATTCCTGAAATTAAAATAGTTTGTTTATTTGATGTTATTCCTCTGACTCTGGTTTTCCATGATGTATTGATTGTAAGTATATGATGTATGATGTATATGATTGTAAGTATATGATGTATGATGAATGATTGTAAGTATGATGTATGATGTATGATTTTAAATATGATGTATGATGTATGATTGTAAGTATGATGTATGATTGTAAGTATGATGTATGATTGTAAGTGAAGACGCCGCTGTGTTCAGGTTCAAGTCGGAGACGACGATGCCGGCGAGCAAGGAGAAGGTGAACCCGGACAAGTTTGACGAGGACATCTACCCCGAGTTCTACCGGAAACACACGGAGCACGTCGGCGGCAACGAGTCCACCAGCGATCCCTTCTGCATCGGCTACGTCTCCGCCATCATCAACCGCGGCACGGACAAGCTCATGACCATGAGCGACATCTACATCCGAGTCAACAAGTTCTACCGGCCGGAGAACACACATCGAGGTGCAATCCTCAGTCAGCAGATGGATCTCAACAAGCTGTATTGGAGCAATGAAGGTGAGACGACAACCTGAAGTGTTCATTGCAGTAGTGGGGGATGCAGTGGTACGAGAGATTTACAAACAGCACAATGTACATCAAAATAATATAATTTCTAGAATATTGTAAATTTTAGCCTCCTCTGTAGACACCATTGGTCGGGATAATAATGTGCTTAAAATAGTGTTAATATCACGTAGAAACACACCAAATTCATTTCTGAAATTACACATTTTCTGACGCTTCAGTTTTTAGGGGCCCTCCCCCAGACCCCCCATTGACCAGGTACAGGTTACCAGGTAACCTAGATAGGACCAGGTTTTTTGTAACAATACACCATCTCCCATGGACTTCCTATTCGACCACTGAGGATATGCGACGAGTACATTGGCTTGTTCACGTAACACTTATAGTTTGCGCCTCTGCAATTTAAACCTTCCAGAACCTTCTTTATGGCACTCTCGTGGGCGCATGAAGAAGGCTCATGACTCATCGAGCAGGTTGGTAGGTTTGACTGCAACATCATTGTTACTCTTATTCCAGAGAAAGTGGTGAACTTTGCCGACATCCTGGGCAAGTGTAACGTGGTGTTCAGCGAGAACTTGGAAGATATTCTGGTGAGTGATTGGACGTCCGCCGGTCCCAACCGCTTCTACTTCTCTCAAGCCTACAACAGAACCACTCAGAACTTCGAGGATCCGCCCAAAGTGGCCACGATGATCGGAAAGCAGGGCAAAGGCAAGGGGAAGGGCAAGGGGAAGAGCAGCGTGAAGAAGACCGAGGAGAAGGCAGAAGAGAAGATGGAGTCATGGCCGCCCGTGTCGGCCATGTTGCGCTCGCTGGACGTGTTCGCCGGCTGCGGGGGATTGTCCGAGGGATTGCATCAGTCGGGCGCCGCCGAGAGCAGGTGGGCGGTCGAGAAGGAGGAAGTGGCGGCCATGGCATTCAAACTCAACAACCCACAAGCCACGGTCTTCACAGACGACTGCAACGAGCTGTTGAAACTTGTCATGAATGTAAGTCACTCGTACAAACACATTTCAATGTCGTTGAGCAGAGACTTGACATGGATGAAACTTAAAGTTAATTTTCAATTTCATATCAAAATGCATTGATATTATGTAATTGTTTGACATCGTTTCATTACGATAACAAAGTTTTTCTCATGGTACAAAATATTGATCTTGTAATATTCCACAGCTTGTTTGATCAGCTCTCCTGCTTCTGCCTGACAAGATTATGTATCAGTTGAGTTGTTCTATAGCCAAGAAGAAGTATGTAAGATGTTCATTACGCAATATTGGAAAAGAGAAAAACAGTACTTTGTTTTGATGGCAAAATGTTGACTATATTGATCTAGCAGATGAAGTGGAATCTCAACCCCATGTGGTTTCACTTGTAATGAAATGAGCGCAGGATGACCTTGACACCGAGCACGTTGGTTTCAGGGCGAGAAGACAAACGACATCGGACAGAATCTGCCGCTGCGAGGGGAAGTAGAGCTGCTGTGCGGCGGTCCGCCCTGCCAGGGGTTCAGCGGCATGAACAGGTTCAACTCCCGACAATACTCGCTGTTCAAGGTGTGTAGATGTGACCTTGTTCAAGATGGACTAGGTTTTGTAGTTGTAATATACCTAACTAACTACAGGTATAACATAACCACATTTGTTAATTATTCATCTATTTAGGAATCTGCCCAAAGCCGGATTTAAAATTTAGAATACTCCTTCTTAATTCCTAATACAGTAAACCCTCATTATTTCGAACTTCAATCATTCGAATTTAGGGGTAAATTCGAACTAGGTGGATGGGCCTAGTGTTCAGTATAGGCTTTACAATGTTAAATCATTTTGATAAATCGAATTTTAGGTTATTTCGAAATTCGAACTGAATTTTGGTCCCAGTCCATGTTATTACTTGCATACAGTTATTATAATTTGAACTTTGCAAAAGGATTGATACAATAATTGCGAACAAACTTCGAAATAACAAACACAAACTATACATTTCCAATGTTTCCAATGGCGTCACGTCACAAAGAGAGTAGGGAAGTGTAGGTGTAGGTCTAGTCTCTTTAGGCCGGGTAGGACCAACTTTGGATTAGCTAACTATTGATAGTTAGTGAGCAGTTAACCAATGAATCCAGTTGGCGCGAATTCCACAGCCAATGAGATTCACTAACTTCCACTAACTATCAATAATTAACTTTTAATCCAATTTTGGTCCTACCCGGCCTTAGTATACAGGTCTGCCAGCCCTGGAACACTTTAGGCGGGAATATTCAAACTTCATTTAAGTTTTTGAAAGCTTTTGGCCGCGTGTAGGAGTTAGCTTTTGAATGCAAAAAATAATGAAACAATTTCGCGTTACATTCGGATCAAGAAAGTATGTACTACTATTAAAAAAAAAAAAAAAAAAAAAAAAAAAAAAAATGAAGCATATTTCGAATTTTTTTAATTTGAACTGGGATTTTTTGGGTCCCCTTGAATTCGAATTAACGAGGGTTTTCTGTATTCCTAATATTAAATTATATTTCTGTCACCATTCATAGAACTAGAAGATTAAAATTTTCTAAGATTGGATACCAGACTTCAAAGAGCAAATAATTCCCTACCCTTTTTGTTGCTTCAAAACACGCATTTCTATCTGCAAGGAGACTGTCTTATTGATACTTCAAGATAAGGCAGGTACTTCACTACTAACCCACAACAAATCTTCTCCCAAGCTTGCATTGAAATTCAACTCGAACATTGCCAGTCCAGATATGGCAATTGGCAGAACACCTACACCAATGACTTTCGCTCTAGAGTCCGAGTCAACTAATGATGATACCTGGGTAGCATGGGTCGGCCTATCCCTGGCCATGCTAAGCAGGTATCACCATTAGTTGACTCCGACCGTGTATGGGATACGTGACTGTTAGCTGCAGCACTGAATGCTTTCGCCGATGTTGGAGGCCCCACTGCTTTACCAGATTATGGCAATATAAAGACATATTATTAATTTTGTTTAATGCTACGCTGTGTCTACATATTTATAATACAAGAGCATCAAAAGCATATTGTTTTGCTGCGTCAGGTTTCCCTGCATTGGAAAATCCCTGATTGGTTGTTCCGATCAATTTAAAATTTTGACAAGTCATTACGACCAACATTGTACCCACTCTTACAAAGTTTCAGCCAAATCCTCCCATTGGTTAAAATTAAAACAAATCTTTTATGTGATTTTTGACATTTAAACTAGAACCGTATGACCGATCAACTTAAAACTTTGCATGGTCATTGGGACCAACATTATCTGTAGTTTTGACAATTTTCAGACTAATCTGTGTTTAAATCCAAAAGTTATTGACGTTTTACGGACATTTTGCGTGTTGGCTGTCAAATTTCTCGAAAATGTTGATCACAGCTACTTCGACTCTTTATAGTTCCAAGGTAGTTAGAGTAGAAACTTTCAAACGTATGAAACTGATATGACCATTCAACAGATCGATCTAATATTGTGTAAGAACACACACTAATATTATCATGAGTGGTCCCATGTCTATTTTTTTAAAGAGATCCTGTGAGTTTTAAATATTAACGAGGAACAGTTCAATCTGAAAGGTTCAAAAGGTTCAAGCTTTGCATGGTTATTGGGACTAATGTTTTAGGAATATTTTGAGATTGTTATACTTTTTTTTTGTCTGGTGCTTAACGTCGCACTGTTCTGCAGCGAGGCTAATGGCGACGGATGAATGATTATGATGATGATTGGGAGATGATGGTGAAGAGTAGGTAAGGATGGAAGGTGGGAAGGAGGCGGTCGTGGCCTATTAGTAGGGTACCTTCCCAGCATTTGCCTGTCGACTGAGGGAAAACCACGAAAAAACCCCAGTCAGGAAGGACGGCCGCGGGAATCGAACCCGAGCCTCCGGAATACAAGTTCTTGAGTCTGACCAAATTCAAGAATTATTGGCTTTTAATGATATTTTCTATAGACATAATTTCGGTTCAAGGTGTTGCGCATGTCCGTGCTCGCTCATCAACGCGTTACACAGAGCGTTTTCCTAGTAATGGTTATAGACGAAGGATAAATCTGTGCCTCCATGATTTGAAAAATGTAAAAAAAATGGTTTTACCCCGTTGCAAAAGGTCAAACTGAAGTACTGTATTTTCTTGCATATAGTCCGCAGGCATATTTGAATTTCCAATATTGAAATCTCAAAACAGGGATGCGGACTATTCGCGCGTGCGGACTATCTGTGCATCAAAAGCGACTTATTTTGTATGAAAAACGCGGCATTGCTGGTTGACTGGGGCGAGTTCCGCTTTCCCCGCCACCCCTACCCCTACTTCAAACTCGTGTGGAGTTAATGACCTTCTCTCTGGGCCATCTGTGTGCACTAGATGGCATCTATGTCCACAGGACAGGATTTGTCATGTCACTTGCGACTAATAATAACATTCTATGATATACCTAACTGACAACTTCAATCATAAGAAAACACAAATTTATGCACCTTTTCCACCCGCAGATTAACTTTCACTCTGGAGGCCAAGTCTTGAAACTTACGCCTTCAGGACGCAAACGCTCTCGGACGTCATAAAGTCCCATTTACTGTAAGAGTGATCGACATTGAAACATAAAGTCAAGCCACTTATTTGATTGGCATCCAGCAATCTATTGGAAACAATTTATTAATATTATAATTATTATTAAAGATGTTATTCAGTCATAAAACCTTATTCAAAATTAAGATAAACAGTTAACAGTAGATTTCAAGGTCATCATTCTTACAGTAAATGGGACTTTATGACGTCCGAGAGCGTTTGCGTCCTGAAGGCGTAAGTTTCAAGACTTGGCCTCCTGGCCTGCAATGTGATTGAAAATGAATGGACACATTTTTCTTAATTCCTGTGCTTCACTCTCCCTCCACATGATTTCACCCCTGTTACCCCTCTCATCCCTTAGCTGACAAGGTCGTTGATCTTGTTCTTGAGGCTCAGCTGTCTGAGTGTAAACACCTATCTTTCACGTTACACTCTAAACCAAAAATAAAATATCGATTAAAAAAACACTGTGACCCCGCGAGTATTATTTATTACCCGAGTAATTGATTACCAGCGGACATCCCTAGTATTAACTGTCATTTAGTGCCAACTATATGCGCAATAATAGCATATTTCGAAAAATAAGTTTCAAAAACAGGGGTGCGGACTATACGCCGGTGCGTACTATATGCGAGAAAATACGGTAATTTGCGGGTGTTTTTGCACCCTGCTGCAAAAAGATAAAACAAAAATTCAAATATTTTCAACCATGGGAACACAGATTTATTATTTACTCTAGGTAGTAGCTAGGTAATCTGTGACATTTGGAAAAAGTAGGGTCCGTGCCTACCTATTGTATTGTAGACTCTCTTAATTGCAAATGATGAATATAAATTGTAACTTGTTTCAGAACTCGCTGATCGTGTCGTACTTGTCGTACTGCGACTACTACCGTCCACGCTTCTTCATCCTGGAGAACGTGCGCAACTTCGTGTCGTTCAAGAGCAGCATCGTGCTGAAGTTGACGCTGCGCTGTCTGATCCGCATGGGCTATCAGTGCACATTCGGCGTGCTGCAAGCCGGCAACTACGGCGTGCCCCAGACACGACGTCGAGCCATCATCCTTGCCGCTGCTCCAGGTACTTGCCTTGCACGCATCGCACGGTCTAATACTCTTTTGTAAAAGTTCTTGATCCACTAAATTTGTATATTTTTATTTTTAAAAAACTAACATAAAAAATAAAAACACTTTCATCATTATTAGTTCACAGAAATTAGTGTTTTGACCATACTATCTTTTCTGTGAGAAACGCATCTATAGACTTATTGTATCCTGGGAATTACATACAAAAACTACTTGAGGAAAGTCTCGTGTAAATTAGTTTCAAAATATTAGTTATTTTATGAAAGTTGTGATGTTCCTGAACACAGGTATGGTATTATTATTTGTTGAGGGATGAACAGTTTTCAAGGAATTGATTTACGAAGTTCCCCGAGCCCACGCACGTGTTCAGTCGCAAGGGCTGCCAGTATGTGTGATAACATTGCTTCTTGTGCAGGTGAGAAGCTGCCGCTGTTCCCCGAGCCCACGCACGTGTTCAGTCGCAAGGGCTGCCAGCTGGCCGTGGTGGTGGATGGCAAGAAGTACGTGACCAACTGCGAATGGGACGTCTCGGCTCCATATCGGACCATCACGGTCCGAGACTCGATGTCCGATCTGCCCTCCATCCGGAACGGACACATGAAGGAGGAGATGAGCTACGGGGGAGAGCCGCAGTCTCACTTCCAACGACTGGTAAATAACAACTCATTTAACTCAACTAAACTTCCTTATGGCTTTCATTCAGCTGAGAGGCAAATGATGGGATGGTTCCCTACGAATAAGCCACGTCCACCTTGTTCCCACCGCCCATCCTTACATCATCATCATAACCAGTCACTCTTCCATCGCCATTAGCCTAGCTGAAAAACAGTAAAACAGTGACACCACCAATCAACTAATTACATTGGACATTTCTGGACGCCTTTTGATCATGGCAACAAAATTTCAAAATAATTATAATAAATTACATCAATTGTGAATTATTATTGCTTGAAATTTGCCAAAAATTTACCCAAAATTGAGTGTCTTCATAATTTTCTTGATGCCTTTGTAGGCATTTACATAACAAAAGCACCTAAAGTAAACATTGCCCTTTAATTAAGAATATTTAAAGAGAGAATGGAGTGTTCCTCTATTGATAATCCTACTTAAACAGGCTGTGAAATGGATGTTGATAGATCCGCACCAACCAGTACCAGCCGCTGCTGCGCGACCACATCTGCAAGATGATGGCTCCGACCACCGAGGCTCGCATCGCCAACATTCCGACTGCGCCGGGCTCGGACTGGCGCGACCTGCCCAACATCGCCGTGCGTCTGAACGACGGGTCCTACGCCAAGCAACTGTACGTCACTAACACTCAATGCAGGAGTACAGTATTAGTGTTATTATTCACCAGGACACATCACTCGGCAACTATTCGTTCTGCTCGTGCGCAGAGTCACGTTGGTGATGATAATGTGACACTGCACATGTGCAGAACCAGCTCATGCATCAGTTGCAAACACTTGCAACAGTTGCAAGTGTGGACTGGGCTATAAACCTTGGTACAAAATTACAATCTGTAGTCTAGTAGTATGGAAAAGTTGAAAAGTCTACCTAGTGTATTTTATTTGTTGTAGTAAGCAACTAAACACAAAAGTTGATCGCATCACATTATTTGTTGAACACTTGAACAACTTGTCATCTTGTCATGTCATGTGGTCTGTGAAAACTTTTGTGTTTAGTTGCTTATGAACAAATAAAATACACTAGGTGACAGGTGCACTTTTCAACATTTCCATATGTACACAATAGACTACTGATTCCAATTACCGTATTAACTCGTGTATAAGACGCAATTATATGTCAATATTTTGATTCTGAAAACAGCCCTGCGTCTTATACACGCATACCAAGCTTTTTTCCCAGTAAATCCAAGGTGGATGTTTGTAAACAGAGCTGTGGTAGACTGCCACATGTTGTCTATCTCTGCCTTTCCCTCTCACTCTGTCTGGACTACTCACACTGTGTAGACACAACATTATTAACATATTACATGTGTGCAATAAAATGTTTTCCCTTACATTTAGATCAGGAGACAAAATATATGTTTACATCGAAAAACATTGCTCTGACAGGCATAAAATAGACTAAACACTGTTGAATGGCGATCTTAAAGGAAGGGGAGGAGAGGAGTTGGGTTTGTTTTGGAATGCAGAGGAAAGGCAGGTGCGTGCTTGTTAGAGCAAACAACAGCTGCTGGGAAGAGACTCCCCTTCCCCCCTTTCTCAGAAGCAGGAAATTGCTGTTTGTTTACAACAAGTTGGCAGTGATTTTCATTCAAATAGCTCAGTTAGCTGGAAAACCAACATTTAGATGGATATCATGTTTACAAACACACACTGTTTTTCATTATTTACTGCGTCTTATACACGCATGCTAAGTGTTTTCTTAAAATAGACTTCTCAAAACAAGGGTGCGTCTTATACACGAGTGCGTCTTATACACGAGTTAATACGGTATGGTTGATGTCAACCAACAATGATGTTGTCAATTTTTCATGGCTAAAATAAAACAAGACATCACTCAACAGGAATACCGTTTTCCTGCCAAAATTTCAACTGAATTTAAATACCATATTTATGAATAAATGTGAATAGCTGGTTGTTTTGAAGATTTTTTTTTATTTTAAACACATTAAAAAATGTTAAATGGTTATCTCATTTGCTGTGGGTTTCTTCAGCTCATTCCATGACACATCACTGAGTGTGTGTTGTATGTTGCCTACAGAGTGTACACACATCCGGACAAGAAGAATGGCAAGTCCTCCACGGGCGCCATGCGGGGCGTGTGCACGTGTGCCACGGGCAAGTCATGTGACCCCATGGACCGCCAGTTCAACACCCTCATCCCCTGGTGCCTGCCTCACACCGGCAACAGACACAACAACTGGGCGGGACTGTACGGCCGGCTTGAGTGGGACGGATATTTCAAGACCACAGTCACCAATCCCGAGCCCATGGGCAAGCAGGTACATCAATACAATACATGGAGCTCTTCCATCATCAGATTTACAGCAAGTGCCTTACTTAAAGTGGCTGTATATCACGTGACTTTATTTCTCTACATCCGATCAAAAGAAATAGTTACCTATGAGTACATACCTTACATTGTTCATGTTGAGTAATCAAAGGTGATTTATGACGGAAATTCACTGCATACTGGATCTTATCAGTATTTGCAGTCAGTAATATTTATTACTGAATGTGATGTTGCTTAACCCAATGGCTGGTGTAATGGATACCTCGGTTCTCGTCAGATCACCGAGGTTAAGCAACATCGAGCGGGGTCAGCTGTTGGATGGGTGACCATTCAACTCTGCCTTGCCAGTTGCTGCCGTTGGGCCAGAGAGACTGGGGTGGTTGGGGGTTAGTGTAACGACACCCCTCCACCTGATATCAGTCCCTCGACAGGCGTTACACCGTCCTTGGGATGGGACGTTAAATACCAACAGAGCGCAGGGAGCTAACTACTCACTCGCTAAACATCCCTAAGTTACGAATCCTCAACCAACTTCACCTCCTATATAATGGCGCATCGTCAATGGAGTAGAGTTGTTGAGGCGGCAATAGGACTACCAGTCCTGTAACGCCATTAAAAAAAAATAAAATAAAAAAAAATATATTTTTGCAGTGGTTTAATAATTAAAAAAATAAAAATCTTGTGTATCCGTACGCGTTTGAAAGCTGTCAAAACCAAGTGCTGTTCGTTTAAACATTACATTCATAATAGTGGATATAGGTAATTAATATCTCAACAGTTCATTGGAAAGACGAAGAATGAGCGCATGTAATACATTCTGACATTGTGTCAGGTTTGTGATGCATGTGACTTTTTATTCGAGTAATGTTTGCTGTTCTTGGCAATTCGTAGAATTTCCTTCAACTTCAGGTCTTGATTTGAGAATATTTAGGTGCAAGGAACTGGAAGTAAAATCATCTAATATGTTATTTTCGCAGTTTTTTCTGCGTAGATTAGTTCCAACAGATGTGTCCTAACTTATCTGATGAGTGAGAAGTATTTGCTGAACTGAAAATGTGTAAAATGTGTCAACTGAAAATGTGTAGCTTTTTGGTTGAAAAGTCACGTGATATACATCCACCTTAAAGTCCGTCGATTTTCTCTATACCTTTATCGGCAATCGCTGTATCCAGTGACATTGCCATTCATCCATTGTCATCAAGATCAAGACATTTACAAACAAGCTCCCATCAGTGTTTTATGATTTGTTGAGCGAGCGAAGCGAGCGACTCCATTTGGCTCTTTTAGCACGGACCTCTGTTTTTTTTTTTGTTTTTTTTTTTGTTTTTGTTTTTGTATGCTAAAGGAAGCAATAGAAGTCGCACCGTTTCACCGATCGACCTGAAATTTTGCACACATGTAAAGACAACCTTCTCTGTTTGCAGACCCAATTTTTTTTTGAAATCCATCCATTGGTTCATTGTTAAAATAAGTATCTCCTGATAGCCTAAAAAATGAAAATGGTCTTCGAGAAATGTGATCAAACTCATATTTAGCATGGTCAGTAAGACCAACAATGTCACTTATTTTACCAATTTTCAGCCGAATCTGTCAAGAAAGTATGCACTTATTGACATTTTTAATAGCTGTCAGAAATGAAACATTGAAAATGAATGTCTTTCCAATGCAACTGAATCTGATTTGCTTTAGGTACAAGAGTGTTTTGATGGTATGTACACTTTTTTAGTGAAAAGCAGATATTTTTATGTGTATTGAGTTGATCAAATTTGAATAATTCAATTTGGATCATAGTTTCCAACAAATCATTTCGAGTTTTTAAGGACCTTGATTGTCTTTTCGTCAATTCGTAGTTCTGATGGCCGTGCCTCCCGTGTTTCTACTTGGCTGATTTTGCAACCAGGAGGGATTAGAAACATAAGCTCACATTTCAATAATATCATTGAGTGGCGTTTGTTCTCTTCTAGCGTTCACACGTCATTCCAAATCTCTCCTGCATTGTGCTTCTTTTCGTTGATAATTTTGGCAATTTGGTGTACTTTGTGAAGGTATTAGTAAAATTAAATCGCTTTTAAAGCATAGATATTAGGTATCTACAGTTTTTGTCCAGGGGATTGATTATTTCAAATTATTTTCTTCTTGGAAACGTTGGATTTATTCCGTTTCTGAGCTTCTGTCTAGCCTGACATTTCCTTGAAGGTTAGGTATATCTCGGATTACACATTAATGGTGGTCATACAATGACACATTGTTTTATATTGATTCAGTGGATCGTAGTTTGCTTTCAGTTTGACTTAAAATAATGTTTTCTGTGTGTTAACGAACGCATATTCGGTTAATGTTTGCGCACGTGTCGTGCTCGCTCATTCAACGCGTTACACAGAGCGTTTTCCTAGTAAATCTCAGCCCTTTGGCATCAATGCACAGCTAAGCAAAATTCGCCCTTCCAGCCCCTGACTTGATACCTGGCTCATCTCTAACTTTACAACCTGCCAACACAGACGTTTGCTCCTTGTCAAGCTCCATTGTGCAAATTCTGAGTTGAAATCAATGGAAAACTGGCAAATAGGTATAGAGAGAATCGACCGGCTATACTAACATTCACTGCAGAAATAAATAGATAGTACCTAACATGAAATAAGAAGTCCACAACAAATTGTCTACATAATTTATCACTGGCAAAAGAACAATAATACAATAGGTATGTTTGTTTGTTTACGCTGACAAAACCTGCCAAATAGCAGCTGTTGGTAGCCTGTGGTGGTGTCTAAGGTGGGAGGAGAAATGTAGACCTGCACCGGCCACAGATATCTCACTGTTACCACAACTTGCCACAGCCTTCACATACATAATCAGAACCATGTGTAGAAAGTGGCAGGTTTTGACTACACAAACCTGCTACAGTAAAACCTCCTTAAATCGAACAACCATTAGCCGAAATCCATCATAAATCGAAGTAAACTCAAGTCCCGTCCACAGTATAATCTGTTACATGTTAAAATAAATTATAACCCGAAATTTGCGTAAGTCGTAATTCGAAGTAATATTTGGCCCCAAGTTGAAATATAACATGTGATTTCAGTTTATAAATCGAAGTATTTATTTTGTATAATACAATTTTCGGAGAATACAGGATTATTTCTATCAAAAATGTCCTCTATTTTTGGAGCAGAGTGTCCGCCTGACTTCCCTCCCTTTCCCGCGGCACCCCAGCTGGCACTACCTGCTCTATCTCAAAGACAGGTGGGTCTCTCAACAAAAAAACAGACACGGGTGGACTGATTCTAAGAATTAGAGCAAAAAGTCACTCTGAAAAGGGCTGTAAATAGTCAACAACTGACTGCCGGCATAAACATTGGTCATTGAATTATTATTCTGCGTAATATTTAATCTTATGTTTACTTTTAATATGGATGTCCACATAAAATAAATATTCTGTCGACTGAAAAACAAACTGAAATCAGTGACTTTTTCAAGAACTCTTCCACCTATTTAATTTTTTTCTCAATCTTTTGATGATTCATAAATGACAGCGAACAATTATCTTTCCGTTTCTGTTCCATTATTTATTTTTTCAATAACACCACACCTATAGGTAGTTGAATAAATAATAATTGTGAAATCGATTTATTGTCAAAAATTAAATGTGTGATTAATTTGTTTAGTATCCAGTCTGCAGATTATATATAATTGCGTAAATAATAAGAGTCCTTTAAACCATTGGAGGCATTGACTCTTCACTAAACAGCTGTCTTCAAGTGGTCTCTAGACCCTTGCGCAGGGGGAGGGGGTAGGTTTACGAGGCTTATCTTTACTACACGTCTGGAAAACATCATTCTATGAAAATACTTATAAATCGAAAAATCATGAGCCGAAGTGCTTTTTTTTTGGGTCCCTTCAATTTCGACTTAACGAGGTTTTACTGTACTACAAATGTCAAATCAAACAGGCTGTGTTTTGTCACAAATTATCAGAGTTCAAAATGAATGCCATTTGGTAATGTGGCAGGTTTTGGCAGTTTAAACGAACAATCCTAACATATCTTAAATGGTAGCTAAATATTTAGACAGCAAGGATTTAAACGTGTCTAAGAGGACTTCGACTTGATTCTTCTCTCAGGATTGTAGGTCATTTGTTGTCAAGTTTGATAAACTTTATGTTAAGTTTGGATTAGGTAGTAGCCTAGCCTACTGTTTTCAACCGAAACTCCGGGGCTTAGTGTTGTTTTTCCAAATTATTAATACCATGACCTCTTCCTCAGGGCCGAGTCCTCCATCCCGAGCAGACTCGGGTGGTCTCGGTGCGCGAGTGTGCTCGGTCTCAGGGCTTCCCGGACACGTACCGCTTCTACGGAACCATCATCGAGAAGCATCGACAGGTAACAGCTTCTTTTGTTTTACATCACCAATGCAAGAAATTGAATTTCCCCTGAGGACGGACATTATGTTGGCTTATTTGAATAGTAGATCTTCACAGTTCTTCAAGGTTCGGTTTCGGAATAGGTTCGATAATCTAGAGGTTGGGTTCGGGTTAGAGAAGTGTATAAATATAGACTAGTTAGCTCTGGTTTTAAAATAATTGCGCATGCAGTTCCGAGATCCTGATATCTATTTAGTATTTTATTCCTACGATCACCACACTTTACAGGGATTGGAAACGGTCTGTGCATTGTGCCGTCACTCCCATAAGACCAATGCTAAATGAAGGCGGCCCAGGGTTTGGTCCATTGTAAGTGAGAACATGTATCAGAACTACGATCACCACACTTTACAGGGATTGGAAACGGTCTGTGCATTGTGCCGTCACTCCCATAAGACCAATGCTAAATGAAGGCGGCCCAGGGTTTGGTCCATTGTAAGTGAGAACATGTATCAGAACTACGATCACCACACTTTACAGGGATTGGAAACGGTCTGTGCATTGTGCCGTCATTCCCATAAGACCAATGCTAAATGAAGGCGGCCCAGGGTTTGGTCCATTGTAAGTGAGAACATGTATCAGAACTACGATCACCACACTTTACAGGGATTGGAAACGGTCTGTGCATTGTGCCGTCACTCCCATAAGACCAATGCTAAATGAAGGCGGCCCAGGGTCTGGTCCGTTGATTTTTTCGTAGATTACTTGCTCCGACGTACTTCCTGCTCCTGCTTACTTCCTGCGGAGTGTCTATTCGTCCGGCCAGTTTTGAACTACTATACAGATTTGCGACATAAAAAATGGTCACGCACGGCCTTCAAGAAGGTGTCAAGTAGGCGGTGGGCGAAAAAAGTTCAAAATACATGATCAAAGTTATTATTTTGCAATTACACATAATGTTACAGGATGTTTGTCTGTGTTTAACTGTGATTTATTATTTGTATTGTTAAAATAAGCCATAGCTGTGATTTGAAGTTTGGGGATTGATTGTCTAATCCAGAAAGAGTTGAAAAAGCAGTTGTATCATGGACGCCGTCAGTATTTCTGCAAGGGTGGGAGTGCAAAGCAAGTAAAACTTATTGCCACGTATTAAAGGGGGGTGTGGGGGGCTTGCCCCCCAATATTTTAAATACAAAATAAAATAATATTCGAAATAATCAAACGCCTCATTTTCCTCCCTCTCCCTTTCCCTTCCCAGGAAGAAGTAAACTAAAATTAATGTATTTTCAAACTTGCTGCCATGCCGACAATGTCGGTAAAGGAGCTCAAGGTTAGCGATGGCCGGACGAATAAAATTACACTATTCATCCGTCTAGCCGGACAAATATCCGCAGGGTACTTCCGCTGACCCGCGAAATTTCGAAAAGTACGCTTTTGGAGCTTTGCGCAGGTGTTCAAATTTGATTCTCACTATTGCCGCCAGGTTTGAAAGAGCTTCTCAAACTTGCCGATGATAGCGCATTGTCGAATATTTGAATTCTGTTCTGGCGGGAGATAAAAACATATGTCCTCAGATTGTTGTGTTCAAGGGGACCAAACCCATGGCCAGCTAGTCAAACCGTTTCCAATCCCTGTAAAGTGTGGTGATCGTAGGTTATTCAACTATGATTCATAGTTTGCAAGAGCTTCTTTTGTTTTTGTGAAAACAAAGTTTCAATCAAAGCCAATAGACTACTTTAAAAATTATCAATGTGGCTCTGCTTTTTAACAAAAATCATATGCCGTTTGATTTACAGGTCCCCTTGTAAAGTGGGTATCACACTGGGCCCTTACCTAATATTGCCGAATTTCAGTAGCACCGTGTTACTGTAGCACATCTTTTGTTTTAAAAGTTTTTGCCATAAGAGCTAACATTGTCGCCATGGCAACTAGCCGATCGTGCTACAGTAACACGGTAACAAATATCAACATCAATTTTTAATTCTTATTCTCAATTCTTATGTAAATATGGTCTGTGTAGCAAGAAATCCTTTGATTTAAAAGTGACCTCCCTCGACGCTAGCGCCAAAAGTGACCGACCTGACGTCCTATCTTTGCATCGCCCTATCCCAGGGTCAAACCCACGGGTTTACGACTCGGGTCTGTTCCTAGGGTTTGACCTGGGTCAAAAATTGAATGTGTTTACACTAGAAATGACACTACGATGAATTTACAGCTTTTGTCATTGAACAAAACCAATCAAGAAGGCAGTGGATCCCGTAAGATTTCTTTGTTTTTTCTTTTTCAAACATCAAAATCAAAATGTAGCAATGATCGGCACAGTTTGTTGATGCTTTGGATAATAAAGGTAATAATTTAACAAGTAGTTCATTTATTAATGCAGTATCATGCAAACATTTCCATTATTTTGTGTTTCAAGTACTAATATGAAAAGATTACAGAGCTCACGTGGATGAAAAGATAACTAGTTTCGCCTCGAGTCAAACTCACCCCGGGTTGAAATCACTGACATATATATACTACGTATGGACAGAGCATCCCTATGAAAACACCACTAGCCGCCATTAAGTCAGGTTTTGGCGTCCCTTATGGGGTTTATTATCAGCAAATCAGAAATTCAACCGCCATTATTTGTTTTTTCCTTCTGCTATAGGCTGTTCAATTTACGCTTACAACGCCGTTAGGGTGTAACTAAGCAGCACCATCCAGACCTTCCATCTGAATTCACACTTTGCCAACCTAAACTCTCCAAATAAAATCCGCTAACTTGAATGTGCCACCTAGTTCTAGCTGATTTTCATTTTGTTGTGTTGGTGCTAGCGTAGTACATCATTTTCGTTGCCATCTTCACCACCATAATCATTGTACAGATGATTTGAACAAACTGTACCTTGATGAAAATAAACTTATTTCGAATGTTTCATGTTCAATTGTTTTATTAATTTATTAAAAGATTAATGTAGTGATTGATTGATTTATATGTTTAATACCCTTTAATTGATTTAACTTGATTTAACTTGATTTAATTGATTTAAATGATTTGCACAGTGGGAGGGGCATAATAGGCATGTGACTTGAATTGACCAATCAGATGGTTTTGTGACGCCAATCTTGATCCTCCGTGTTGGCAAAATTTTCGTATTTCTGAGAGGCCGTCCATCCTATATATAATATTATGTCAGTGGTTGAAATACAGGGATGGACTGGGGTTTTAGTTTCCGCGGGCTGGACCCGGGGAGATCAGGTGTAAACACGCTTTATTTCTTGACTCGGGTCGGACTGAGGTTTCAACCCGGGAAAATAGTATAGTATAGTGTGAAAGCAGCTTAAGAGTATTTTTTCACAATTATGAGTAAATTTTCTTTAAAAAAAACTATTATCTATATTTATATAAAAAGGTGCGTAAGCCCAACGTAACCTTCAAAAAAGGTGGGTAAGCCGGGCTTACGCCCAAATTAAGCACTGGTTGCAACTCAGTGTGATGGGGCTTTTACCTATTGTTAAAACACATTTCAAGGTGACCTGGAAATTAAACTGCATTTGAATTTTGTTAAAAAGCAGAGCCACATTGATAATTTTTAAAGTGGTCTATTAAATATGATTTTTTATATTGTTGAGTGGCTATCTTAAGTGGGTATCACACTGAGTTGCAACCCGTGGCTGGAACAATCGTATGGAAACTTTTGTTGCAAAAGGAGGCAACCGCCTATCACACGCAACTCTTTGGTTTGATGTTGTTGGGTCACAATTGACACTCATGAGTTGCGCAGAAAGCACCGTTTCCGGTTCCGGAAAAGGTTGCCATAGTAACCTACATGAAAGTAGGTATAGGGAATAAACAAATCTGACAACGGCAATCCAAATCTCATATTTAGAGTGATTACTTGTGAAAGAAATATATTTAAGTGAGTACAAGTTAATAATAATATGCAATATTTATCCATACACATGTTCAAGTTAAATATTCATCTGATAAATATGATTTATAGCTATTATTTATAGCATTCTATTGGTCAGTTCACGTCACATGGTACCACAACAAATTGTTGGAACCGGAAAAATAGAGAATTCTCTAATTTTCAAACCAACCCGTGGGTTGACCAAATTCGGTCTCTGCACATGCGCGGCCAACCATATTTTCCAACCGCCGGTTCCATACACGGGTTGAAACTCAGTGTGATAGGGCTTTTAGGCTGCATTTCACCAAGATTCTAAACCCGGGTTAGAGGCGGTAAACCTGGTTTAGAGGTCCCTAAACCAGGTTTACCGCCTCTAAACCGGGTTTAGAATCTTGGTGAAATGCAGCCTTAGTATACCAATCTAGAACAAATGAAGTTCATGCAAACTATGAATAGTTAACATAAATTGATATGGGGATTACGGAACTGCACGTGAAATTTTTGAAAAATCAGAGCTAACTAGATAATTTTTAATGTACCTATGTAGTCTATTCTTTCTCATGGCCAGTGTAACGATGTAATATTTAAGGGTACTATTTGAAAGATAGTTCAGGGGGCTGAAAATTTGTTAAAAATCTGATAAATGCTCCTTGAACATGCAAGATTTGAACTGATAAGACAAACGAACCGTTCATTTTGATTTTTCAACCAATCGGAATATTTTGCTAGAAAACTATGAACGTGACCGCTTTATGTCATTTTGAGTTGATTCCTATTGATTGGTTGATCAATGTGCTTCATATGACTGTCTTGTCATCATGTAACTCTGTGTGTTCAGGTTGGCAACGCTGTCCCGCCGCCAATGGGTGCAGCGATTGGCCTTGAGATCAGGAAGTGTGTGAGCCACGCGGAGCTGAAGAACAAGGAGGCAGTGAAGGAGATGGACGTCGACTGATCATCCGCAAGGCAGTGATACTGCTCATTCACATTACCTAGTGGACTCTAAGATATGTTCGTTTACCTGGCAAAACCTGCACCTCATCGGGATTCTAAACTATTCCTTGGCATTGATTTCCATCTGGAGGATTGGAAGTGTTTCATCACAGATTAAGTTTATTTCGGTCTTGAGCTCCTTGGTGAGCATATCTTCTCCTTGACAAGACCCTCAATTTTCTGTTTATTGTCTGATTTTGCTCCTTCCTCTTCAGCTAACATGGCTCCAATCAGATCCCCAGTGTGCTTATTCACGGTCTGCTGGCGATTTGAAATGGACTCCTCACTGTAGCCCATTTCCATCCAAACTTTGGCTACTTGCATAAGTCGATCCAGGTCCTTTGCGGCTAAGAAGAAATCCGGCAGAGTAGCCATTTTTAAGATGCAAATGTATCCAATCCAAATGTATTTCAAATGTATTTTTTTCTGTAGAAAGAGTGGCAGGTTGAGGCAGGTAAACGAACAGACCTTTAGTTTATGTTTTACTATGCGTTATGTTTGACGCTATATAAAGTATAAACAGGGCCAGTTGTTTATGGTTTCCGCGATAAACGCGAAATGTTTAGAAACATGAATTTTCTGTCATATCTTTACGTTTCATACACTCCTGATTCAAAATATATGCATCTTTTTCTCGCGAATTTTCGCGAAATTTGTGTTTTGACGCGATATTGACGAATTCTCGAGATTTCACGCGATTTTGTCCCAAACCTACGTGTTTTGCAACATTTCCCGATTCCGAGTTTATATTTTACGAAAATTTCCTCGATCTGTGTCTAAAGTACCACTAAATAGAAAGAATCATACTGTTTTCTTCGTAAGCCAGCTGTCAGTGCCAGCCAAAGAGTGTATGGGGGTGCCAGCTGATTGGCTGCTGAGCATGGAATGACGCATCTACATGACCTTGAACAGGGGTGCGCATGCGCACGCGCCGAGTCTCGCTAGTGAGAGATCGCTCGCGCGTCATATTTCACACTTATTCTTACAAAAATCATTTTTTTCCATTTCACCACTAATCGCGAAAATTAACATAATTATCACCACCAATTCACCACTTTAAAACGAATTTTGGCTTTTTTTTATCACCACAAACAACTGGCTCTGAGTATAAATCAATACATACATGCTGTACTATTGTACTATTTTATTATCGTATGTGCTTCAAATAGCTTAAGAAGCCTGCAGATGGTTGCGGTGCGTAAATTTCATATAATTTCTAACATTACTTATGGTCAACTTGAAGCAAATGGTAAACTCAACATTCACCCTCCCCCCCTCCCCCCCCCCCCCCCACATTCAAACAACGTTTTCCGTGTTAGGGGGAGGAGGGTTAGGAGGGGGAAAGGGGTTTACCTAATACTTGGACACGGGTGAACCTGAAGGCTCATTCATTTTAATAGGTACCCATTTTATTCGATTCCAATAAAAAAGTCTTGAATGTAGGTATTTTTTTCATTTTCAATTTTTCATTTACTTATTGATTTACCTACTTAATTAATTTACAATTAATTTTTATGATTTATGAAGAATGAATGTTAGAATATTAAAAATGATGTTAGAAATTAAGGAAATTTGGTGCTTAAGCTGACTAGTACAGGAGTTTTATACATTTTGGACATTTTCTTAAGCAATTGCAGTTTCTGTCCAATGTTCAATTTAGTTCTAGGTACATGTTTGTAGTTTTGAGTTGTTCATAATAAACTAGGTTTCTAATTTTAATGTAGTATTCGTTTTACTTAAGCATGATGTCTTAATTAATTCATTTGAATTTGTGCCTATCTGCTTAGACTATCTGTAACTCATAGTTATGCACCGCATTGTTTTGTCATGAAGACTAACATTATTATGTACTTCATTCGACATTCATACAAAATAAAAATTGTATTTTTGCACAGAAAATAAACTTGTTCAAAATAATAATTTTAATTTCTTCAATTTCCTGTTCATACTAGGAAACATACATACGTACTTGCATACATAGGTACATACATATTCAATTATTCGTGAACCCTTAAATTAACAAACCCTAAACCAATATTTGATTTTTATTTGCATTACATTTGATTGACACCAACAGAAAAATAATATTTTTCTTTAACAGAACTTCAAACAAACATTTTTAATCTAGTGGAGCGGTCGCTCCACGCCAGCCAAGTCGTACGGCGCGCACACACTCTCATATAAAGGCTGGAGCAAACCCACTTTTACTGTAAGCATCAAAGTGGCATTTTCGGCCTACTGGATCATAAAATTGGGAAATCTCACATTGTTGCGAAATATCTTAATTTCGAGCTATGGCCCACTCCACCACATATACCAAATTTGGGAACAATAGGTTACGCCCTTTGCGAGCTAGAGGACCGTGAAAATCGTGTTTTAGGGCGGTTTTCATTAATAATCTCAGTAGTAGTAGGCTGGAGATATAATCCGGTAAACAGGCCACAGCCTAAACGGCTGAACCAATTGATCTCAAATTTTTACCCCGTGTGCACTTTTGGTGTCTGATTTGCCCTCCCCCCCTTGACTTTTTTTGTGCCGCCATTTTGAAACCGGAAGTGACATCATATCTCGACAACGGCTAAACCGATTGGAACGAAAATAGCACCAAACGATTCGGACGGTCAACTATATGTATTATCAATAGCAACAGACTAAAATTTATGTTAACGAAACCGGAAATGACGTCATGAAATTTGCAATACATTGATTGGCATTTCGGCAACAAATTTGATCCGATTAGTTTGATATTTATGTAACGTATGTACTTTTGATATCTGATTTGACTTGTTATAAAACCAACCGGAAGCCGCCATTTTGAACCCGGAAGTGACATCATATCTCAATAACGGCTAAATAGATTTGAACGAAACCAGCGCTAAACAATTTACACGGTCAACTTCATGTATTATCATCAATAATATTTGCAGTTTACCATACCGAAACCGGAAATGACGTCACATATTTAAAATTCTTACAAATTTACATTTTGATGCAATACATATACTATTTGAGACAGATTATAATAAAATGTAATCATGTTTAAATTATAATTCATGGGTCAGTGATTTCAGCAGCCATTTTGAAACAGGAAGTAACGTCATATATCGAAAACTGGTTGACATATCGGTATGAAACTAGCGCCAAACGATTCGGAAGGCCATCTCTATGGAATAGGAACAGTCAAACAATAATTTTCCTATTTATGAGACCGGAAATTAAGTCATTCAAATTTATTAATTATTATAATCCCCTCCTATTTTCATATTTAATTTAGGAAAAAATAAATTAAATAAATATTTAATAATTAAAAATACAATAAATACATATTCAGAAAGTTAAAATTGATACACATCATTTATAGTTATAAATTCTATGTGGCAGTGCAGAAAGTTCAGCAGCCATTTTGAAAACCGAAGTATTGCCTTATCTCGGAACTTGGTTGACCGATTGGAATGAAACCTGTGCTTCATGAAAATAGCTAAATTGTAAATGGTGATTTTTTTTTAAGAATTTAGTATTTGTTCATTCGATTGTCACATGTTGTAAGAATAAACTAAAAAAAGGAGTGATATCCCTATAAAAAAACACTTCATGTAAAAATAACAGCCAAGTCTCTTCAACTAAAAAAAATAATATGAAATCTAAAAATTCTGCACTGAAAAGTAGGGATATCAAAAAATGAGCCAAGTTAAACTTTATTTGAAAATCAAAAAATACTTGGCGCATCGTTTTTTTAGGGCATTATAGGTATACTATGTATATGTATATTTGATGTATATTTTATAATTGGCCTATACTACCAAGCTATTTATATACACGATACGCCAAGAATTTTTTGATTTTCAAATAAAGTTTTGACTTGGCTAATTTTTTGATATCACTACTTTTTAGTGCAGAATTTTTAGATTTCATATTATTTTTTTTAGTTGAAGAGACTTGGCTGTTATTTTTACACGAAGAGTTTTTTTATGGGTAACTTTTACTGTGAAGAATTAAAATATTGTTCTATTTCATTTTTATAAAAAATCAATTAAAACGTCTGATAATTTACATAAGATGTAGGTATAATATCTTACACAATGACATGAAGCTACCCTACTAGACTAGTAGGTATGTATGTCATTGATCCTACCATCCTACAGTAAGCGACAGGGCAAGTTGGACCCCAGGTATAATTTCCACCCCTACTGAACCTTCCCCCACCATGCTACCACGCTGGCTGACTGCAGTCTCGGCGAACAATCAGACCTGTCAAAACAAATTGACATGGGTCGATATCCAACCACCTCATTAGTTACAAATATTATTTTAATGTGTTTTTGCTCAAAATGATTTAGTTTTTGTCAGATTATTATACTGCCTTAAAATTGAATGTCATACCTCTTTTAAATTTAAAAAATTGTCAATATTTGACTAAACTACGGAAAAAGGTGTATCACTGCAAATACAGTTGGAAATTCGATTTGTCGCCGATAATAAAGTTGCGTTTGTTTCTTTGTTTGTTTCATGAAGTTATATAAAGGATCGACAAGGCAGTGAATAATTGCAAGATTGTATGACGCAACTCTAATTGCATTCATTCAATATTATTGGACAAACATTGATTCTTCAAATCAATAGTTGTGCATGAATAATTCAAATTATGATGTCGTGGACGTTTTCGGAACCATCTTGTAATGACATGGCAGTGGTGACGGTTTGTTCCGTTGGAGGTGCTGGTGGCCCTGATAAGGGCCGTTCGCGACGTTTCGAAGGATGTACTTCCTTCATCTTCTGGCGGTTGACTGCGAAGATGTTGCTGGCAGCGCGGTCTCTTATTCGTTTTCGGGTTGGTCTGGTTTCCCGTCGGTGGAGAGTGGACGACCAATCGCAGAGGTTGGATTCGCGATGATTTTCATCCTTCATTTCTTCAGTTGAGCGCGCGCTCTGCTGCGGGTAAGACGTGCCGGCTGGAGCGCTCCTGTCGGTGCCCGCGGCGGCCGCTCGGTGTTCCTCGGCCTTCCCGCGAGGCTCGTTCCGCTGATGCTCGGTGCCGGCTGGCGGCGGGCTCGACTTCTCGTGCACGGCCCCAACAGTGAACTCTGCGAGATGTTCTCCGCGGCTGGCTTGGCTGGTGGCTCGGTCGGCGGCACGAGTATCCTGGACATGACGGGCTTCCACGCGTGTGGAAGGCGGATGCTGTCGTCGCGCTTGTTGAGGTTGCCGGGACGCCTCTCGATTTCGACTGCCTCTCGGATGGTGCGGACGATGTAATGCTCGATGGAGGCGAGTGGCTTCATTGCCTCGAAATCGATAGAGTGTCCGGTTTCCTCAACGTGCTGGGCGAGCGACGATGTGCTGTCCATCTTCCTGACGGCTCGCTGGTGCTCCTTCCGACGCGTTGACATCTGCCGCTTGGTCTGGCCGATGTAGGTGCGGCTGCAGTCCGAGCAGGGGATCTCGTAGACGCCTCTCTGCTCGAGATGGATCTTGTCTTTGGCGCTGCCCAGGAGCTCGGAGATCTTCTGGTCGGTGTTGAAGACCGTTTTGATGTCGTGCTCTGCCAGGAGTCGGCCGATCCAGTCGGTTGTACCCTTGACGTAGGGCAGGAAGGCCAGCCTCGGGGGCCGCTCGTTCTCTTCCTCTCCCCCGGCCTCCTGGGTGGCGGCCTCCTGGGACGCGACCTCCGTTGGCTTCGGGACCCGGTTCCAAGCCTTCTCGAAGACTCGGTTGGGGTAGCCGTTGTCCAAAAGAGACTCCCGGAGAGTCCTGGCCTCAGCGTCGATGTGGTCCGCGTCGGCGATGCGCTGGGAGCGGGTGGCCAGAGTGTTGGCGACTGCGCGGAGCTGAGACGGGTGGTGGTGAGATGCCGCGTTCAGGTACCGGTTGGTGTTGGTCGGCTTCCTGTAGACGGTGTGTCCAAGGCTGCCGTCCTGGTTCTTGATGACGAGGCAGTCGAGGAAGGGCAGTTGTGCACCGGACTCCATCTCGTGGGTGAACTGGATGTTCGGGTGCACGGAGTTGAGATGTGCCAAGAACTCGGGGATCCTGTCCGCTCCATGCTGCCAAACGACGAAAGTGTCGTCGACGTAGCGGTACCAGCAGCGGGGCTTCAGCGGCGCCGAGTCGATGGCTCTGGTCTCGAAGTCCTCGAGGTAGAGGTTGGCCAACACAGGGGACAGCGGCGATCCCATCGGTGCTCCGGAGACTTGCTCGTAGAACTGGCCGTCGAACATGAAGTATGTGGACTTCATGCAGTGACGGACCAGCTCGAGAACGGAGGGCGGCAGTCTGCACTTGTTGCCTGCGATGTCTACTGCCTCGTCGATCGGGATGTTCGTGAACAGCGAGACGATGTCAAAGCTGACCAGTAGATCGCCCGGGTCGAGCCGGAGGTCGTGCAGGAGGCTGACGAAGTGGGCCGCGTTCTTGATGTAGGATGGAGCTGTCTCGGAGTCGGGCTGTAGACGCTTAGCAAGGTGTTTTGCTAGAGCTTGCGTCGGAGAGCGTACCGCGCTGACGATGGGGCGGATGGGGGCGGGGGCGGCCACCCGCTCCCAGCGCATCGCCGACGCGGACCACATCGACGCCGAGGCCAGGACTCTCCGGCAGTCTCTTTTGGACAACGGCTACCCCAACTGAGTCTTCGAGAAGGCTTGGAACCGGGTCCCGAATACAACGGAGGTCGCGTCCCAGGAGGCCGCCACCCAGGAGGCCGGGGGAGAGGAAGAGAACGAGCGGCCCCCGAGGCTGGCCTTCCTGCCCTACGTCAAGGGTCAACCGACTGGATCGGCCGACTCCTGGCAGAGCACGACATCAAAACGGTCTTCAACACCGACCAGAAGATCTCCGAGCTCCTGGGCAGCGCCAAAGACAAGATCCATCTCGAGCAGAGAGGCGTCTACGAGATCCCCTGCTCGGACTGCAGCCGCACCTACATCGGCCAGACCAAGCGGCAGATGTCAACGCGTTGGAAGGAGCACCAGCGAGCCGTCAGGAAGATGGACAGCACATCGTCGCTCGCCCAGCACGTTGAGGAAACCGGACACTCTATCGATTTCGAGGCAATGAAGCCACTCGCCTCCATCGAGCATTACGTCGTCCGCACCATCCGAGAGGCAGTCGAAATCGAGAGGCGTCCCGGCAACCTCAACAAGCGCGACGACAGCATCCGCCTTCCGCACGCGTGGAAGCCCGTCATGTCCAGGATACTCGTGCCGCCGACCGAGCCACCAGCCAAGCCAGCCGCGGAGAACATCTCGCAGAGTTCACTGTTGGGGCCGTGCACGAGAAGTCGAGCCCGCCGCCAGCCGGCACCGAGCATCAGCGGAACGAGCCTCGCGGGAAGGCCGAGGAACACCGAGCGGCCGCCGCGGGCACCGACAGGAGCGCTCCAGCCGGCACGTCTTACCCGCAGCAGAGCGCGCGCTCAACTGAAGAAATGAAGGATGAAAATCATCGCGAATCCAACCTCTGCGATTGGTCGTCCACTCTCCACCGACGGGAAACCAGACCAACCCGAAAACGAATAAGAGACCGCGCTGCCAGCAACATCTTCGCAGTCAACCGCCAGAAGATGAAGGAAGTACATCCTTCGAAACGTCGCGAACGGCCCTTATCAGGGCCACCAGCACCTCCAACGGAACAAACCGTCACCACTGCCATGTCAATTCAAATTATAGTCGCAAATTTTAACAACGAATGAAGATGAATGAATCGCCGTGTTTCCAAGCAGTTTGTGTGCAGCGTCTGATGATTTTATGTTACAATACACAATTTGAATATCATGATATTCAAATACATCATCAAAGAAACGTAATAATTATTAATTTGACAGCTAATTTATTAGTTTCTTTGGGGTAAATAAAGTGTTACCTTGCAAGATGGTCTAATATCTGATCATTGCTAAGGAATGAGGATGTGACGGCGGATCTTGAATGAGTTGACTCAATAGTTATAGCGATACTTAGGTAATATTATCACCAATGTTTATCTTTTAGTACAGCTGACTCTTGTTGATTGTCATTAAATTTGGGGCTTGAGATTCTACTCGAGGACGATATTGTCGCCAATAATTTGCATCAGTGGGTGTTTTTCACTCGCCATGGCAGACCATCAAGCTCGTGACCAATCGCCCGACAAATATTTGAGTGCTCGATCGAAAAGGAAGCCAGTGTCAAGCCAAGAGCGTCGTTTAGTTTTGACAGTGTATGCAAACTTGCGTAAGCAGAATCCTGGACTTGGTGTGAAAGACTAACACGGCGATTCATTCATCTTCATTTGTTGTTAAAATTTGCGACTATAATTTGAATTATTCATGCACAACTATTGATTTGAAGAATCAATGTTTGTCCAATAATATTGAATGAATGCAATTGGAGTTGCGTCATACAATCTAGCAATTATTAACTGTCTGGTCGATCGTTTATATAACTTCATGAAACAAACAAACAAACAAACGCAACTTTATTATGGGCGACAAATCGAATTTCCAGCTGTATTTGCAGTGATACACCTTTTTCCGTAGTTTAGTCAAATTTTGACCATTTTTTAAATTTAAAAGAGGTATGACATTCAATTTAAGGCAGTATAATAATCTGACAAAAACTAAATCATTTTGAGCAAAAACGCATTAAAATAATATTTGTAACTAATAATGAGGTGGTTGGATATCGACCCATGTCAATTTGTTTTGACAGGTCTTGTTGTTCGGCGAGACTGCAGTCAGCCAGCGTGGTAGCATGGTGGAGGAAGGTTCAGTAGGGGTGGAAATTATACCTGGGGTCCAACTTGCCCTGTCGCTTACTGTACCTAATTAATTTATTCCCAAGCGATGTAAAACACATGTTCTACCTTTTTTTGCAACTTCTTTCTATCCTTCAAATTTACCGCCATACATTTCACAGCCTTCTCTAGCGTTTGCAAAGTGGACGAATTTTTATTGCTGTGTTGCAACTTCTGTCATGTTGTGATTAGTACGTGTTCATTGACCTTTTTTAAGTGAATTTAAATTTATTATAATAGAGTCAGTTTATCTCTAAAATGTGGGGCGATACTTTGTTAATTTTGTTTATATCTATATGTACAGCACTTTTAGGAGAAGGTAAAGTTTATCATCGTATCTCCTTCACATAACCTCACTAAAAATATGTACAACACTAATCCAAGCAGGTAGTAGTAGTTAGTACCTACCCAGACTTGGGTAAATTACTTTTTAAAAGTAGTGAGATTATATTACTTATTACTTGGACCAAAATGTAATAAAATTACTGGTAAACTACTACTTCAGAAATGTAATGAAATTACTTTACTTTTTACGATAAAAAGTAGTGAAATTACTCTCAAAAATTACTTTTTCTAGAAATGTTTAACCAAAGGGTAAATTATTGGAAGGGGATACAAAATAAGAATGTTTAAGAAGTCACAATAAGAGTCCGTTTGACAATTTTTTACTATTATTGTGTACTTTGTGTGATTTGCGTAGTGGAAATTCAAAAAAAAGCCTGGTGAGGGCTGTCATCTGTCCATATTTTTGAAAATTGCATACAAGTGGGAAAATGTGGGCGAGGCTCACGGTAACGCGTTACAAACGTCAAATTACTCTGAAAAAAGTAGTGATATTATATTTCTTATTACTTGGAAAAAAAATTAATGAAATTACTGGCTCGTTACCCAAAAAAGTAATTTCGTTACAGTAACGCGTTACTTTCATTACGTTACTACCCAAGACTGTACCTACCTAGTATAACTATAGGTACTTACCTATCTTACCTTCCTTATTTCCTTTGGTTGCTCTGTACCGCCCCAGCTCGCTCCGGGAGCAGGTAAGGCTAGTCATATTCCATTGGGAAATCGAGAGCGCACTGGAGCACTTTTTCATTTTCCATTGGCAAACTGCTTGCTTCTGGATCGACTTTTCTCGCTCCCGATATTTCGACGGAGTAGTCGAGAGCAAGGCGGTTAAACTTCAAATTTTCAAATGACTGACCGTCGTTGTTAGGAGGAAATAAGAATAAGTAGGTAATGAATCCAGTGATAAGTAAATAACTTTTGATACAGTTAATTTATTATATTGTAGGTATTTATAATATATTTGCCCAGCCGTACAATTTAGTGATCTAGTGGAGCGGTCGCTCCACGCCAGCCAAGTCGTACAGCGCGTGCACACTCTCATTTAAAAAGGCTGGAGCAAACCCACTTTTACTGTAAGCATGAACTAATACATCTATACAGGGATAGATAACGCCGTATCAATTACATGCTAAAGACAGTCCCTATCCGTGTCCTGTTTTCAAATAAAATTCACAGAAATAAAACATGGCCGACCACTAATAGCCAAATATTATGAGTTTTCTTGGCAAGCTGACACAATGCCTACACCAATTATAACGTTTGCCCCTTCTTAACGGTGGAATGGGGTGGGTGGGGGAACGCTGGCGGACGGGGATGGGCGCCACGTGCTTCTGGGGTACGAGGAAGCACGAAGCTCGTAAAACAAACACCTTGAACACAATCACACTTGAACAACACTTTTAATAACTCTTAATCCCACAGCACAAGTCGTCGTAAGACAGTCCGACAAATAATAATCATCAACACTCTTTCTCTGTACAAAAATCAGTTGCCTGCGTCGGCTTCTAGAAACGTCTCTCTCTCTGACAACACACAACACAACCAGTTCCGTCGCTCGCCGGTCAACCACTCTCGAGCCCCTGCTCGAGCGCGTGAGGGGTGGTATGACCGGTTGACCTCGGGCGGCCGCCCTCCCTCAGTTTACATGTTACAAACTCCACCTTTTCCTCTTTTAAGAATTTATTTTATAAATTATCTTCTGCTTCGGGCGTCGCATCCGGCTTGAGATCTTGTACGTGCCACCTGGTTGGAAGTACTCGCCCATCTTCCTCCCGCAGCTCGTAGACTAGGTTGGACACCCGCTTGTGGATGAAGCACCGCGTATACTTCGGTGCTAACTTCGCCGTGAAGTAGCGCGCGGCATCTGATTGGGGAAAAGTCTTTCTCCAAACAACATCTCCTGGTTGAAATTGCAGTGGACGGCGACGGAGGTTGTAGATCCGGCTGTTCTTCTCGTGGGCTCTTTGGAGTCTATCAGTAACCTCGGCGTAGAGTGCGGGAAGTTCCTTTAATAGCTTGGCCCGAGGTTCACGTGGACCCATCCTCGGAGCGTAACCATCTTCTTCCAACTTGCGGTACGACGTCCCGGACAAGAAGAGTTCTCGGCCAAAGTTGAGAAAAGCGGGTGTGAAACCCGTCGCTTCGTGTGTCGCCGTACAGATGGCGTGCCTCAACTGTGGTAAATTCTTGTCCCAACTCCGATGGTTATCCTTCACGTACGACGCTATCATCGTCTTCAGGACGCGATTGATTCTCTCTGTCGGGTTCGCTTGCGGGTGGTAATTTGGGTTGTAAAGGATTTTCCCCCCATAGCCGGTAACTTTATCCACAAACTGTTTACTGGTGTACTGAGTTCCGTTGTCGCAGATCACATATTGGGGAGCTCCATACACGAGAAACACTTCATGCTCCATGATTTGGGCTATCTTCTCTGCAGTTGCAGTTCGTAACGGGAAGAGTAAGGTATATTTGGTGAAACAGTCGGCAATCACTAACAGGAACCGGTTTTGTTTAGAGGAAACCGGGAAAGGGCCCATCAAATCTGTGGAGATCATTTGCCAAGGATTGGTGACTTCCCGTTGGCTTCCCATCAACCCCGCTGGTAGTTGTTGCACAGGCTTGAGGGATTGGCAGACCTTGCACTTCTGGACATAACGACTGATGTCGGCGGCCATGCCTGGCCAGTAGTACGTTTCGGATATCCTCTTGATAGTCTTAAAGGTTCCCAGATGCCCGGCTGTCGGCTGATCATGGTATTCTACTAGAAGACTTTTCCGCAGTGATCTCGGAACTACCATCCTCCAGCCTTCGTCTTCTGGAGTTAGTAGGAACTGTTTTTTTCTTCGTAGTAAACGCTTCCACAACTTATCATCTTCAGCCTTCCAGTTCGGATAATTTTGAGGATAATCCATTACTTTCTTGAGTTGGGCCGTATACCAGTCATCATGGTCGTCCTTGGTGATTTCAATAGACTCCAGAAGTCCCACGGATCTCGACAAGGCATCCGGTACAGCATGGTTCCTCCCGGGTCTATGCAGAATTTCGAACGAGTACTGTTGCAGCCTTATCGCCCAACGAGCGAGCCGTCCTCTCGGGTCTTTGAGGTTATGTAGCCAGATTAAGGAATGATGGTCCGTGATGACTGTGAATGGAGAGCCTTCCACATACGGTCTAAATTTCTCCACTGCCCAGACCACCGCTAAGCACTCCAATTCCGTGGTGGTATAGACCCGTTCACTCTTTGTCAATGACCGGCTGGCATACGCAATGACCTTTTCTCCATCTTCAAACTCTTGTGAGATAACTGCTCCCAGACCCACTTCTGAAGCGTCAGTTTGTATCAGAAATGGCCGGTTGAAGTCGGGACAGGTGAGGAGGGGAGCTTCTACTAAATGGCTCTTGATTTGTCGAAAAGCCAGATCATGCTTTTCCTCCCACTTCCAGGGCGGATTTCTTTGGCCCTTTCGCACCCCTTTAGTCAACTCATTCAGTGGTACCATTTTCGTGGCGAAATCTGGTACGAAACGTCGGTACCAACTTGCCAGTCCAATGAAACGTCTAACTTCAGTAACATTCTTGGGCGTCGGGTAGTTAATCATCGCCGTAACCTTTTCAGTGTTCACGCGTAAACCCCCCTCATCAACCATGTACCCAAGGTACTTCAACTCTGAACGGCCAAATTGACATTTGTCCTTATTTAATGTCAGGCCCGCCGCCTTCAACTTCTGCAACACCTTCTGTAGAACCTCGAAGTGTGCTTCAAAAGTAGGAGTAACAATTATCACGTCATCTAGATACACAAATACGTGGGGATCTAGTTCTGGGCCTAATACTCGGTCTATTAAACGTTGCCACGTTGCTGGAGAATTATGCAACCCGAAGGGCATCCGCCGGAATTGGAAAAGACCCCGGCCCGCCACTGCAAATGCCGTCTTTTCCTTGCTCTCTTCTTCCAGGGGCACTTGCCAATACGCCGTTTTCAGGTCTAGGGAGGACATGTACGTTGCATTCCTTAACCGGTCCAAGATAGCTGACACGTACGGCAAAGGATATGCGTCACGTTTGGTCACTGCATTCACTCTTCTGAAGTCTATGCATACCCTAAAGGCCTTGGAATCTGGTTTCTCTACTAGCATAATAGGTGAACTCCATGCACTGGTTGAAGGTTCGACTACTCCGTCCCTTAACATTTCGTCGAGTTCCTTATTAATCTGCTTCTGTATGACCGGTGAATAAGGGTAGTACCGTTGTTTGATGGGAGCCGCATCTCCTGTATCGATCTTATGATGCACTAAACCTGTTACCCCTAGCTTATCCTGTGGGAGAGCCATCAAATCTGTCACCATCTTCTCCAACTGAATTCTTTCCTTGGGTGAGAGTCTGTCCTTGATTTGAGTACACTCGGCTACCCGGGGTATTTCTCCACTATCACTAAAGGTCCAGGTACCCTGCGCTACATCGGGGACAAACCTCATTGTCTTCCAAAAGTCGATCCCTAAGTATAAGGCACGCTCCAGTAATGGGACTACCAAAATTGGTAAAACTTTTACTCTCCCATCTAATTCAATCGGCAGATCAGCCTCTCCTAACACTTGACAAGAACGTCCATCAGCAACGCGCACCATACCTGCTTCCATTTTCCGAAGAGGAGGATGAAGTGCTTTGATCTTCTCCCAGCCGCCCCGACCAAGAATCGTTCTTGATGCTCCGGAATCCAGAAGACCCTGCATTGCTATCCCCAACACGTGTACCTTCAGGCTAGGCCGACTATCATTCCCTGCCGATGCCAGGATATGGTCCAGCTTGGCTCGAAGACTATGATTGGCTACCACGTCTAACCAGTCACACCACTCTTCGTTAGGAGGCGAACATATCAGCTTTGCAGGAGGAGTCCGCCCTACACTCGTCCCGCTGCTGCTTTTCCCGCACGTTCACGGCAAGGGATACAATTTGGCTTCAAAACGTTTGCTGCACCACAACCATAACAGAACACTGACCTTTTTGCCAAACAATCGCGATAGGTGTGGTCGGTACCTTGACAGTTCCAACATGGCCCTCTGCTGCCTCTCGAGGTCGCTGTGGAGACGTCCGCTAGATTCTCTTCCTGCACCGCACCGACGTTCGGGCCTGGACGATCTGGCAGTCTTCGGCGTCCATGGTAGGCCAGGTCAGGTTCGATAGAATCCTTCTGCTGCACGGGATGCTGAAATTTGCGTACCCGTTGCCGGCTGTACTCCAGCTTCCGTCCCAGGCTAAGAAGGTCGGCCACGGACTCGATCTGCTGCAAACTTAACCTGTCCACATAAAACGGGTCTAAGTTTTTCCGAATTATACTTAGCTGGACGGATTCGGCCAAAGGTGTCTGCAGCCGCGCCATGTAGTTCCTCATGAAGGCGACGTAGATTCCAATGGTTTCCTCCGGTCCTTGAGTTCGCTTCTTAATTTCGTCGAGTAACTCCTCGTCATAGTCGGGTGATAGGAACTCTTCTCGTAGTTTTTGCGTGAGGTCTTCCCAGGAGCCGAGCTGCCGCCTAATGGATCGGTACCATACTAATGCTGAGCCGTCGAATAAATCCATTGCTTCCACTAGTAAGTCTTCCTTCGATCGTAGTCTGGACTCACATAATTCTTCTATGCGTTCCAGGAAGGCGCTTACACTCAACCCACGGCCGTCCCCCGTAAAGGTAACTCCCCAGTCTCTGGCTGGAACATACTTTTTCCTGGCACTGGTCTCGCCGGTTGCTAACTTAGCCAAGGCATCTGACAAAGTTTTATTGGCCGCCAATATAGCTAACGGGTCTGAAAGCAGTTTTTCCTTAAGCTTGTCCCCGCACTTGGCTGCTTCCTGTATCAGCTCCGTTCGTCTTGTACACACGTCCGCGATGAGTGCACTCACCCTTCCGAGCCGGCGCAAGATGTGTCCCAAACGTGTTTCTATTCGTTTGTACTCCGAATCCGCCTTGGACGAACCGCTGTAGTTGGTAATCGCTGTATTCAGGTCCGCTATTTTCATCTTGCACGTTTCAAGCTCCTCTTCCGGATCCAGAGTGGTTTCTTGCGGGCAGGTGCTCTTCCCCTCCTTCTCGGTCTTGAGGGCCTGGGCGAGGACGGTTTTCATTTCGGCAACGGTGGTCAGTCCCTCGCCTAGTCCGCGTATCTTCAACTCATACTCGATCTCGTCACGCGTCAGTCGTGTGTAATCCATTTTCAAAATTTCGGTCCCACGTCGGGCGCCAGTTATAACGTTTGCCCCTTCTTAACGGTGGAATGGGGTGGGTGGGGGAACGCTGGCGGACGGGGATGGGCGCCACGTGCTTCTGGGGTACGAGGAAGCACGAAGCTTGTAAAACAAACACCTTGAACACAATCACACTTGAACAACACTTTTAATAACTCTTAATCCCACAGCACAAGTCGTCGTAAGACAGTCCGACAAATAATAATCATCAACACTCTTTCTCTGTACAAAAATCAGTTGCCTGCGTCGGCTTCTAGAAACGTCTCTCTCTCTGACAACACACAACACAACCAGTTCCGTCGCTCGCCGGTCAACCACTCTCGAGCCCCTGCTCGAGCGCGTGAGGGGTGGTATGACCGGTTGACCTCGGGCGGCCGCCCTCCCTCAGTTTACATGTTACACAATATATTACCAAAACATGATGTATATACCCTGCTGAAAAATCTTAGCAAGATCTTGCTTAGATCTTGCCAAGATCTTAGCAAGATATTGTAAACAAGATCTTGCAAGATCTTGCCAAGATCTTAGCAAGATCTTGCAAGATCTTGGCAAGATCTTGGCAAGATCTTGGCAAGATCTTGGCAAGATCTTGCAAGATCTTGGCAAGATCTTGCAAGATCTTGCCAAAAAAACGTTAAAATTTCATAAAAAAATAAAATTTTCTATATTTATGAATACTCATTTGCATTCGGGAAACCTCTTCTGAAGTATTGGACAAGGTTTGATTACACATTTCAATTATAAAATCCCGTGGAACCGCCGTGTTTTGAACCTGCGATCTCGTGGTCCGTAGTCGAGCGTCTTACCGAGTAGGCCACCGGTGCAGACAAGACTTAGCTGCGCTAATAGTGATCATATTGAGTTTTCATATTTAAGTGAACATATTTATATTATTTAGTGGATCATTATATTGTTATTAACATGATAAAATAGGAGAAACGATAAATATTAAGATTTATTTATAAAGTAAATTGATCTGTGATATTTCCCCATAAAATATATCAGCTCACGATCTGTAGTATAATTACTATAGTTTATTTTACTAGGTGATGTGGTGCAAATTTTCTAAGTCAATGAAGTAAAAATTCTGTAGTTTATATACCTTACTACTACAAATACTGTAGTAAAAAGTCAATGAAGATACTTCAGAATTTACTAAACTACAATATAAATCGGCTATAGTAAACATACTGTAGATTACACTTTTCTTTACTACAGATGAGATACTATAGATTTTCAATGAAGTATATATACTACCTATAGAACTTACTATAGCAAACTTATTCTGTCTGTAGTCAAAGTACTCTAGCTACATACTTCGAATTACTACAGTTCAGTTCAGTTCAGTTTTATTTCCAGAATTCATCAATACATTTGAAAGAGGTACAGTGAAAGGACTCCTCTGGTTGACACCATTTAGTGGAGTATGTGGAAAGGTTACTTGAACTAAATCTAGTAGTAACCTAGTATATAAGTAATAGCATTGAAATGAAGTACGTTCCCTATAACTTTACTATAGAAAACTGCAGTATATATCGCAAGTAGTAAAAACACTATAGTACATACTTAGAATTATTATTATTATTTATTTATCAACAATTACTACAGTAGGTCAAGTATATTTACTCCAGAGTAAAAAACAGTCTATTTCAGCGGTAGTAAAAATACTGTAGTTTATACTTTAGTTTACCACCGATACTGTAGAATTTACTTCAGTAATCTATGGTATTATGGAGTAAGTTTTTGCATGTACTTCAAGTACTATAGCACATACTATAGTTTACTACACGTTATTACATAATACTTTGGAATACCTACTTCAAAATATACTATAGGACATTTTCCTAAGGGCCTTAGCAAGATCTTGAAAAAATCTTGGTAAGATCTTGGCAAGATCTTGGCAAGATCTTGATTAGGTCTTGTCAAGATCTTGATAAAATCTTATTAAGATATTACCAAGATCTTACCAAGATCTTACGAAGATCTTGGTAAGATTTTGGCAAGATCTTGATTAGGTCTTGTCAAGATCTTGATAAGATCTTATCAAGATATTACCAAGATCTTGGTAAGATCTTGGCAAGATCTTGGTAAGATCTTAGCAAGATTTTGATTAGGTCTTGTCAAGATCTTGATAAGATTTTATCAAGATATTACCAAGATCTTGGTAAGATCTTAGCAAGATCTTGTTTAATACAAGATCTTGCAAAAACCTTACCAAGATCTTGTCAAGATCTTGGTAAATCCAAGATCTTGATAAGATCTTAGCAAGATCTTGGCAAGATCTTGGTTAAAACAAGATCTTAGCAAGATCTTGCAAGATCTTGCAAGATCTTAGCAAGAATTTTCAGCAGGGTAGGAGCGCCAATACAATATCGACTTAATACAAGATCGCTGAAACTCTAGCTAGCTTGAGTTGATAAGGAACATCGCTCCGCCAAATATTTTGAAAAAGTTGTAAATACCTACAGTGATTTTCCTATAATTTTATGTATCAAAATATTCGGCTCACACTTCTCCATCGACTTATCAGGTCAGTTAATCGGACATACACTGTATAAGCTTTACTGGAAGAATTTTAGAATTTGGAAATCTTTCAAGCAAGAACAATTGCAACATCAGCATGGCAGTTCACTGCACACGATCACAATCTGCAAAACATCCAGGAAGCGATTCTCAGCCAGAGTCTCAAGATGTTCGCAGTCAACCAGACGCTGTCATTGAACTACTCATATGTGAAGTCCAAGATTTAAAAAAGGAAGTGGCGGATATGAAGTTGAAGAAGAAAAGAGGGGACGAGGAAACAATTGAATTGAAGAATATGTTATTGGAATGGGAAAGAAAGGTAGTGGCAGATAAGGAGGAGATACTTCTTTGGCAAGAGCAACAGCAAATCAGAAATGTATTTCATGCAGAAGAATTGATTCGATTGGAGAAAGACAGGTACTGTGATAAATTGTTGTATAAAGAAAGAGAACAAGAATGTATGGAATGGATGCAAGAGGGGGACACGTTTGTTAGTAAATGGCAAGAAATTACAAGAAAATTAGAAAACTTATTGGAAAGAGTTGGCAAAAGTCAAGAAGAATTTCAATTTGATGTCAAGCAATTATTATTGACCACACTTGAGAACAGATCAGAGTGTGTAGAACTGCAAATGCAAGAAGAATTGCAAGAAGAATTGCATACACAGCAGCAGCAACAACAAACGTTACTCAATGACAAGCAACAACGGCGGCAGAGGCGACGACAACGAAAGCAAGAGAAAGAAGAACGTCGACGTCAAAGTCAATCACAACAACAACAGCTTCATGAAGAGAAAGATGGCAGCACCTGTATTGAAGAATGTGTAGAGAAAAGTCAAGTGGAGGATAAAAATGAGGCAATTGTTGAAGGTGAGAAGAGGTGTCACCTTGAGTCTGATGGTATAATTCCCAAAGTCCATTTATTTGGAGACTCTCTAATTTTTAACACTGGGAAAATAATAAAGAGTAGGGGCTATGACTGGAATACCCAATGTCTTCCTGGGATTCGAATGGATCAAATCAATGATGTGATCGGCGACTTGGAATGTTCAACAACTGGACCGATGTTAGTTCATGTAGGAACTAACAGTGTCAGGGGATGGTTAAAAAAGGGAAATGTTGCTAGTGAAACTTGGGATTTCGTCAGTAAACTGTGTGATAAATTTCCACTGGCAAAAATAGCCATCACTGGTATTATTCATAGAAGTGACATAAGTAATCGTTGTATAGATTTACTGAATTCTGAAATCGAATGGGTTGTGTCAAAATTTGGTGGCGAGTTTGTGGATCCAAATTATTGGGTCCTCTCTGATTGTTTGGCAAATGGAGGTTTTCACCTTAATTACAAAGGAAATGAAATTCTTGTGAATGTTCTCATGGGAGTTGCTGATAGACTTATGAAGAAGGAAATAATATTAGAGCCAGCCAAGAAAGTTCAAATGAATCAGTTGGAAAACTAATGGTTAAGAGTGGTATTGTTGCATATAAAATAGGTAATAATAAATTAAGATTATTGCAAGTCAATTGTAGGAGTGTTTTATCAAAACAGTTGTTGTTTAGTACCTACATTGCTGGAATGTCATAACCCAGAATCAGATAGTAATAGGAGTTGAATCATTTCTGGATGGTGATATCCTGGACAGTGAAATAATTGGGTCTAATTACAGGATTTATAGAAGAGATAGAAATAGGCAAGGAGGAGGAATCTTCATTGGAGTTAAAGAATATATACGAAGTAGGTTGGAGTGGATAGAGGAAGAAGTCGAGATGATGTCCATTGAAGTAAGAGATGGAAGTCAAGCGCTAAAAATAGTTGCAGTGTATAGACCAGGTGGCAACTTAGTGTTGGAAAGACTTGTAGCAAGACTTAAGACGGCTGGGTAGTGAGTTTGACCTTGAAGAGTTTTTAAATCGATTTTTATCAATATCTTTTGCCAGTGTAATTGTTAACAAAATAGGGCTATGGACGTGAATTCAGAACAGTTCAATGAAAATAATTCCATAGCTTGGAATGGTTTATTTGTTTTACTTCGTCCTACAGGTGTTTAGAACCCGAAAATTTAGTAATTTTCGGGTTCTAAACACCTATTGGACACAATAAAACTAATAGCTTATTCCAAACTATGAAATTATTTTCATTGAACTGTTCTGGATTCACGTCCATAGCCCTATTTTGTTAACAATTACACTGGAAAAAGATATTGATAAAAATCGATTAAAAAACTCGTCAAGGCCACGCTCACTACCAAGCCCTCTTAATGACTGGCACGAGAAGGAAAATGTTATTATTGGAGGTGACTTTAATCTCCCAGAAGTCAGATGGGATATGGGGGATGAGAACTCTGGTATTGGAGTACAAGCTCTTGTTCATAAAATCATGAACTTTGGTTTTGTCCAGACAGTTCAGAGTGGAACAAGACAATGTGACACTAGGTTAAATTTGTTGGATGTGTTTCTAGCTAGACCTCCGGAACTGTGGGTGCATTCTGAAGTGGTGGAGGGAATAAGTGATCACCAAGTGCCTATTCTTGATATTGAATTTGGATCAAATAAAATAACTGAATGTAAATCAGAGAGAAAAGTTTGGTTCTATAGGAAAGGAGATAAAAAGGGATTGCAGAAATACCTGGATAGCAAGTTGGATCAATGGAGAGAAAATTGTGGAGAAGACATGGAAGTTTTATGGACCAAGTTAAAGGATATTTTGAATGTAGGAACCGTCATGTATGTGCCATGCAAGACATTCAAAGATAGTAGTGACCCACCTTATTATACAAAAAAAGTAAGAGTACTGAAAAGAAAAGCTAGAAAAGCTCATAATTTAGGTAAGAAAGAGAAGAGATGGCTAGAAAAGTGTAAGGACTTACGTTCTGAGCTGAATATTGCCAAACGTGAGGCTAAAGACAAGTATATGATGGGAATGTTTCAGGAACAGGATGTGAAGGGGAGTTGGAGAAAGCTGTATGCACATATAAAGAGACAAAAGTGTTGCAGCAGGGCAATCCCATTATTAAGAGGGGATAATTGGGAGGCAAGTGAGGACAAAGACAAGGCTGATGCTCTGAATGGAGTATATGCAGAGGTACCTATTTCAGAGTAGCGATGCTGAAATAGATACAGAATGCAGCAAAGGTGATTGGGACGAGTTAGGGCTAGCACATGGGTACATATGGAAAGTATTAACTTCTCTAAAAAATGGAAAGGCACCTGGTCCTGATGGAATCACTGGAGACATTTTGAAACTAGCTGGTCATAGTGTCGTGCCATTCCTGGAGCATATGTTTAGAATTTCGTTTAACAACAATGTTGTACCACAGGAATGGAGGCATGCAATTGTTGTACCTATATTTAAAGGCGGTGCTCGAAGTGACCCAAATATTATAGGCCAATCAGTCTTACGTCTGTAGTTTGCAAGTTAATGGAGAGTGTTTTGGCACAGCATATGAGAGAGTTTTTGGAGGGAACGAAATGGTTTGCACCACAATAACATGGTTTTAGGCATGGACATTCATGTGAGTCCCAACTTGTAGGTTTCACGCAAGATTTGTTAGATAATCTGGACAACAGACATGAAACTGATTGCATTTTTATTGACTTTGAAAAAGCATTCGATAAAGTACCTCATGACAGGCTAATAGAAAAATTGAAACTATCTGGTTTGAGTGATGGAATTGTAAGTTGGGTTTCCACATTCCTGTGGGGGAGAACTCAAAGAGTCAGGGTTGGTTCTGATTTATCAGATGAAGTAGAAGTTACATCAGGGGTTCCGCAGGGTAGTGTGTTGGGTCCACTTCTATTCATCATGTTCATCAATGATATAGTTGTTGGTATGTTGACCAAAGTTCGACTTTTTGCTGACGATTTAGTTATTTACAGTTCATCTGATGATAAAGACTTCATTTAAAGGGATGTGGATCGTGTTCTTGAGTGGGCCAGAGGTAATGTCAGTTAATGCATCTAAATGTCATTGTGTCAGATTTTCACGGAGGAAAGAAGTACAGAGAGTAGGTTATTGGATGGAAATGACAAAGATTGAAAATGAAGAAATGTGTAAATACTTAGGAATGGTATTTGATAAGAGATTGAATTGGGCTGAGCAGACAAGATATGTGTCAAGTAAGGGCTTAAGGCAGTTATCGTTTGTGATGAGAAATCTGCAAGGCACAGCTCAATGTGTAAAGAATGTTCCTACAAGACATTGATTAGGCCAGTTCTTGAATATGCTGGGTCAATATGGGAGCATGAGGTCAGAGACAAAATCCGGCTCAAGCCGAGAGCAGCCCAATGGAAAACGCCATAAGACTTTATGTCCAAATGGTAAATTTTCCTAAATTCCCTATTGTACCTATTCCCATTGTTCAAAGATAAAACATTGACTGGCAAAATGTATTGTATTGTCATGAGTCATGACAATAACTTAAATAATTTCAACAAATTTAAACTAGAATTACTTCCCTTATTTTAGTAAATAGCAGTATTAGGTAGGTAAAATAATGTTTTCATCAAAATTATCAAGCCCCCTTAAATGCATTCCAGTGCCAAATAAGCAGTGGTTAATTTGTAAAATAATAAGTGGGCGGACGCTCGGCGATGTCAGGGGAAACATATTTGCTTACGGAACAATGGGGGGTTTTGGGGGAAGAAGAGCCCCCCAACATAATGCGGGTCCGGGGCGCACATCCCAGGGAAAATTTAGAATATCAGGACCAAATTTGCTGCCTTTTTACGCGATTTGTGCATATTTTTAAGACAATTTTTACTTCTATGAAAAATAAATTGGCGGACGGCGTCCACCCTGAAAAGGAGTGAGGGGACGCGTCCGCCCCCAAATTAACCACTGCAAATAAGAGAGGAAAGTTAATTATTTTGTCTGCAGATTGAGCTGCTGGTTCACATGGAGAGTTGTGGATAATTGACCAGTCATTTGGTTGTGGACATGCAGTGAAATATGTTTGTTTTTCAGGTTTAACGTGGCTTTTGGTGTACAGAACAGAGAAATACCAGAAACTTAAAACTGAAGTTGAACGGCAGAGCAAGAAATGTAAGTATACTTTCTACCCTGGGTGCGAGAACGGAAACGACAAAGAGTTGCTTATGGGAGAAGCTGCAAATGCGCCGAGTTTCTCCGCTGCACAGTCGGATGTGCATACGTTTTACTAGGCAGCCTAATGAATAAAACTCTCTATGGTTAGACAAATTCAAACTTGCAAATATTAAAGCTGGGCAACTTAAAAAATAACTCTATGGTTAGGCAGAATTGAAACATGTAAAAATTTCAAAATAAAAAAATAAGATCGCGCCAGGACTCAAACCGGCGCCCCCTTGTTGCACCACAGGCAAATGCTTTACCAAATGAGTCATCGATGTCTGAATGCATTGATAACTGCTTCATAAATACACACAGGCGTAGCTTACGCGCATTCTACTGCACAACGGAGCATCTCAGTGGAACAGCCGCTTCTCCCATAAGCAACTCTTTGTCATTTCAGTTATCGCACCCTGCGACAATCAAATCCTGGTTAGATTACGGAGTACAGAGCTGGTTTTTCGGTTTCTTCTACTACCTACTAACTTTTGTAAAGCAAACCAACTCAGCTAGTGGCAGATTCATGTTTTCTATTAGGTAAATAAAAATGTGTCGACTAAATAGAACCATGTGAAAGTAAACGTCATACTCCTGGGAATACAAGTTTATCTGTACTAGAGGGCAATTCCACGGTATCGGAATTACATTTCACAGATTTTCTTCACCTTTAAAATTCAATAACTTAACACATAAAATATTTATCTTTGTGCCACAGGATAGAATTTTACCTGAACTTAATTTACAACTAAGACAAAACTTGTTTTGAAAATTATTTTGTTTGTTTCGGGCGCATTTACGGCCGGTAACGGAATTACAGAAAAAGTCCATGCTATAATAGCAGTGTGTTTACAGGCAATTCCTGTGAATTGGTCATAGATAACTACGATTTTAACAGTTAGGTACAGAGTTACAAAACATACAAAGCTATGCTAAGGCATCTATTATCTTAAAAAATATTAATTTATAAGTATTATACTCGTTTTTAGTGGTAACGGAATTACGATCCCATGGTAATGGAATTACTCTTCTGAAATAACACATGTTACATTGCTTGAAAGCATACATAAAATTATATTCTATGAATGTAAACTTTAGATTTGATGTTATCTTATAATAATAAATAAATATCTGTCGCCCGTTTCCAACACAATGTCGGGTCGGGGGGTGGAATTCCACCGTCAATCTTGGGTCTTCGCTTCAGTGGTGTCGGGTGGCCGGTCCTGACACATCACACTCTTCTTCTTCCTCCTCCTCTTCGTATTCTGGTTGCTGCCGCTCCACCATGTCTCTCCACCTCTCTCTGTCCTCCTACAATCTTCCTGCAGTCACTGTTCCCCACTCCTCACCTCTTTCCTCTACATCCCACTTCACCTGGTCCTCCCACTTCGCTCTCAGTCTGCCCCTTCTGCTTTCCTGCTCTCTCGCTCTTTCAAATTCCCTCTTCGGTATCCTCTTGGAATCCATTCTTCTAAGATGACCATACCAGTGCAGTCTGTCTCTTCCTATCTTATAGTTGAGGCTTTTAACACCCAGCTTTTTCCTTATATCAGTACTTCTTTGCTTCTCCATCTTTGATACTCCAGCGATGCTTCAGAGGAATTTCCTCTCGGCCGCCTGGACATTTCCTGCTTCTTTGTTGGACAATGTCCATGTTACTGCACCATAAGTTAGTATTGGTATGAAGTAGGTCTTGTAGAGTAGCATCTTGCATTTGGTTGGCATGTCTTCGTTCCACAGAAGCTTTCTGACTGATTGGTAGAAGCCACTGGCAAGGTGTATCCGCCTAGATATCTCTGCTCCCATCCTGGCCTCATTGGCCACTATGCTTCCTAGATATTTGAACTCCTGCTTTACTTCGAGTAGGTACTTCTCCTTGTAGCTGGATGTTAGTATTTTGGGCTTTCTTATCCCTACTCATCACCATGGCCTCACTCTTTTCTCTGCTTATTCTGTTATCTTAATTAAAAAATAAGTTTTCAACATTTTAAGTCCTACTAGTTAAATGACAGAACACCACGCCGGTCAGTTTGAGGTTCCTCCAGAACTTTTAAGAATGTCTTCTTCTCTGACATCGTCCACATCGTCGATTTTTAGCCACGTATAACGATTTTCTTCAGTTACCTTCGATAAAAACCTTACTGTGTATGCAGGACACTTGACCGATCACTTGGCCAATGTAAGTCAATCTCAAGTTTTTCCTGCAATACAAGACCTTGACCCACAAAGCTATTGCAGGTTTCAGGGTTGCCACTGGCCCACTATTTCCACTATTTGCCCACTTTTTTAAGGAACTACACTATTAGCCCACTATTTTTCAATATATTGCCCAAAAGCCACTATTTTGCCACTTTTTTATCATCTTTAATCATTTTGTCCTCTTCAAGTCATCAATTAATATTATTTTCCAAGTATCAATTGTGTAGGTGATCAAAATCGCTGAAATTTCTAGTACAAAATGTCTCGATTTCATTCTTGAAATTCAAAATGTTCCCAGGCCTGTGCGGCCCGGATCCGCATGTTGCTGGTGGACCCTCCGCCCTAACCCTTTATTGGTGCCGTGAGCAGAGTGTTTTCCATGAAATATTGTACTACCTATTTGGCCGATTTTACTATATGTACTAAATATTACCTTAGAGTAAGGCCTTACTCTAAGATATTACTTTATTTTCAACATTGGGTGACTTTTGGGGACCCTTCTGGCAGCTTTTTGAAAGTCAGCACTCAATGAGTGGCTTAAAATGATTTTGGAGTATAAAAATAATTGAAGGAAAACAGAAATATGAATAGTTTAATTTCGCACAAAATTAACATAAAAATGTTAGAGCGAAGTATAGCCCTCAATGAAAGGTATAAAATGGGTTTGATGCATAATAATATGAAGAATAAAGAGCGAAATATTTAATTTTCATCTTCCTACCGAATGATTAAAATGACCTTAGTGATTAATATTTTATTGAAAGAACACAGAAGACTTTATCACTCAATTTATTTACCTGGAAAATGCCGCGCAGCGAATTTTTTGATTTTCTTCTCTCTTTAACATGATTAAAATGGCTCTGACTAATATTTAATGAAGGGACAAAGTAGTGTAAATCATATTTTTTCAGAAGCGCAGCGCAGCGGCATTATTGAAAAGAAAATTCAGAAATAAATTCAAAAAGAGATTTTTCTTTTTAATCTCATGAAGATTTAATATGAATCTGAGCATAAAAACGGAGGAGTGCATCATTTAATTTCGTCAGAAAATTACGTCACAGAAATTGACGTGCAATTTCTTTATCCAAATGATTTTTTTACTAAAAGAATTTGCTTCGCCCTGGCTTATTAGTAAACTAAGAGCCAGGGCGCCGCCCTGGCTCAAAAAGTAGTACCAGGGCGTCGCCCTGGTGCGCCCTGGCCCGACTACACCCCTGCAAACGTGTAGTCCCGTTACCACATAAATATAGATAAATAATTTTTTCTAAATATTCCCATATTTTTCTAAATAATGAATAATGATTATTGGATAAATTTCTAGAGGATACTAACTTTTGGGTCATTTTTATGTACACTTGGCCAAACAAAACTTGAACGTTCAATAAATCTGATATGTAGGCTGATAAATGTAAGATCGCACCTTCAGAAGTCAGTCTAAGCGATCTCATTGTCTCACTCTAGTAGGTGACCTCACATTTCAATGATAATAAATAACAAGCTTTGATTGGTTATGGGACATGACCAGCATTCATTCAAATTTGGTCAACGTTCAAGTTTTGTTTGGCCGAGTGTACATTACCTATCAAAGTTATACACAAAATATTGTTTTTGTGGTAGGTAACGGAATTTACGGGTCTGCTATAGAGTCAAATAGGATAATGGGGGAAAATATTAAATATTATTCTAAAAGAAAAATGATTTCTTTTCCATGTGGCAGAAACAATGAATTAGATATTTCCCAAGAGAAATATATGAATGTAATAAATAATACAAAAAAATCCTTACATTTAATGACTTCTTCTTCGCTTCTTACTGAAAAAATTCCGTTCAACACACACAAAGAGGCTTAAAATCGAAAATATTTTTTTTTAATCCGTTTCCAGCATAAGATGAACAAGTGTTTGAGTTTGATGTACAGTGCCATAGGAAATAAATGTGTATACTAATACATTTAATTTTGTGACTCAGGGTCACTTTACTGTGGAAATGCTAACTACTGTACCTACACCCAAATTTTTCTGATCGCTGATAAACAAGACAAACTTGAAAAAAAATCAAATTACAAAATTGAGTGTCACGCCGTCATCAAGCTCCTTAAAATGATGGAAAAACACATCAAACAATTTTGGAATAGATTCTAGTTGTTTACAGAAACTGTTGTAGGTTTATAAAAAAAAAAAAAAAATGTTTTAGGTTTTTTCCCCTGGTTTTATTAAAATTCAGGAGGCATTTGTCCATTGAAATTTTCTTAGAAAAGTAAGTACCTACCTTATGCTTATTCAGCGATCTGAAAAAATAATGGCACAATGATGTTTACAAAAAGTAGTGGAAGGGAAGGGTTGTCAGAGGAGTGCCACCAGAGCCCTAATTCTACAACTCCATTGCTGGTCGCCTAGCAATTTCTTCCATGTAATTAACATTAAAATAATTGCTAGGCGTCCAGCAATGCAGTTGTAGAATCAGGAGGAGCCTGGAGGGCTCCTCCGACAACCCTTCCCTTCCACTATTTTTTGACCTCCCCTCGTAATTCATAAATTAGTAGAGAGAGAATAGACCAACAATTAGGTAAACTAAATTGCAATAAAAGTACCTATTTGATACGAATACTTAATGGTCTTAAGAGCGCATTTAAATGGCTCTTCTATTGCAAAGTACCTACCTAACTCAAGAATAAGTTTTAAGTATTATTTAAGAATATTCACCAGCTAGATGTTACATATATATACAAATTTGAGCTACCTAAATGACATCTGGAAGCATGGGGGTGATATTTGCTAGTGGATGTAGTGGAGCTCTAGTGGATGTACTGGAGCTCTAGTGGATGTACTGGAGCTCTAGTGGATGTACTGGAGCTCTAGTGGATGTACTGGAGCTCTAGTGGATGTACTGGAGCTCTAGTGGATGTACAAGACAAGAGAAAATAAACGAAGATCTTCAGTCTATTGCTGCATGGAGTGAAAGTCAAGGACTCTCTTTAAACACTTCGAAGACCATATCAATGATTATAGGGAACAAATGTCAACGGATCAAAATACTTAATAGTGAATTTAAACTACATATAAATGGTTCTATTATTCCCACTTCAGAAAATGCAAGGAATTTAGGTTTGATAATGGACAGCCAAATGACTTACTCAGATCATATTCAGAAAGCAAATAGCAAAGCTTACGGCAAACTACGAACAATGCAAAGATTTAAACAAATTCTGACAAGATCAACAAAAAGCAAGCTTGTTGAGGCACTTATAATATCTAATTTGAATTACTGTGACATCGTTTACGGACCATGTATTTCGAAGAAAGATGTAGGTCGTATTCAAAAAGTCCAGAATTCTTGTGCTAGGTTTGTATTCAATATTAAGAGAAGACACCATATAAGTCCCTACATTCAAAAACTTCATTGGCTAAAGATGGAAGCGAGAAGAAACCTACATTTAACATGCGCAACGCACAAGATATTGAGAACGGGAGAGCCAAAGTATTTAAATGATAAGTTGAGAAAGCGTCATGATATTCACCTACGAGACACGCGGTCCAAAGATAAGCTAGACTTTGGAACTCATCGAAGTACAAAATTCAAGAACTGTTTTTCCTATTCAGCCTCAGTAGCATACAACACAACAACAACAGAAGAGCAGACCCTAAGTTTAAAAGCTTTCAAGACGCTCGTTAAGGATAAACTCGCTATCATTCAAGAAAGAGAATTCGTGAAGTAATGACATTGGAAGACAAGAATCAAGATTACATCCTGCTGAGAATGTTTTTCAGTGGTTTTCCCTCAGCTAAAAAGCAAATTTTTTTTTTTTTTTTTATTAGTCACACAGATACACACAGTGCATTATTACAAAAAATACATCAAACAAAATCCTGCAAAGCCATGCAGGCTTATCTGCAGGTGTATATCATAAAAGAAAAATTAACAATACAAATAATGCGGTGTGACAACACAAGAAAAATACAAGATCAAAAAAAAATACTCCCACAACAATAATACGCACCAATGCTGTAGTGAAACAACAAAATAAATCTAGACTCTATTATTATACAATGAATTATTGCTTGGATGTTCTTCCAATATTACCACTGATATTGAAGCACAATTTTAATGACTATTATGAATTAAGAAGAAGTAGGTAAACGGTGAAGAGGTGAAGCAGCTGAAGAGAAGAGATGGATGTATGGAAGATCAACGACTCGATTGTTGAATACAGACCAATTATGTACCTATTTTATGTGCTCAATAAATTACATTATTATTATTATTATTATTATTACTTGAGCTCTAGTGGATGTAGTGGAGCTCTAGTGGATGTACTGGAGCTCTAGTGGATGTACTGGAGCTCTAGTGGATGTAGTGGAGCTCTAGTGGATGTAGTGGAGCTCTAGTGGATGTAGTGGAGCTTGCTATCGTGCAACTATGACATTTGTTTCTTCTCGTTGTGTTAATGTGATGTGAAATGATCTTTCCAGTGGAGAAGAGAAAAGAAGCGCATGGGGATTCTTTAGACAAACAGCACAAGAAGAAGATTGAAAGAGAAGAGGAGAAACTAAAGAACAATAATCGTGACCTCTCATTGGTTAAAATGAAATCAATGTTTGCAATCGGCTTTGCATTCACAGCTCTGCTCAGCATGTTCAATAGCATGTAAGGATACAAATTTCATATTTTCTTGATGTACCTAATTCGACACTAAAAGTACCTAGAGATTGCGCTGATATCAGTAAGATGGCCGCTCACGCGAGTACAATCCCAGCGCGTGCGTACTCTTACATACAAGTCACTTAGATGTCAATCGTAACGAGTTCAGTAAAAAGTTATAAATAAATCGCGAAATAACAGAAATTGATGCTTACCTCAGTGTCAACAATCAAATACAATTGGCATATTTCATTACAGCACACATTCATTCAAATTCTTGTAAAAACGAGTTGTCTATTCACCAAAAGCAGCATTTGACACATTGCAATTGTTTGAACGAGGCGTCAAGAAAAATGTGTCTTCAAAAGGCCGTGAGAAAAACAATCTGCATCTGTAAAATGGTGATTTTTGGTGAATAGACATCTCGTTTTCACAAAAATTTGAATGAATGTGTGCTGTAATGAAATATGCCGATGGTATTTGATTGTTGACACTAAGGTATTCATCAATTTCTGTTATTTCGCGATGTAATTATAACTTTTACTGAACTCGTTACGATTGACATCTAAGTGACTTGCCTGAACGCGCCCTGTGCGCATGTGCACAAGTACTCGTGGTATAGATGTTAACTTTTTCCGCTAAGTGGCGTTTTGCAACTTTTAGTGTCGAATAGAAAATAGCTGTAGGTAAGTTACCTGTTTTATAAATGCTAGACAGTGTTGGGGGGGGGGGGGGGGTACTTTTGAAACAGCTTTGCCAAAGTTCCTATGTCACGTTCACTGAAAATAAAAAATATGAATAAAGTTAAGTAATTTTTCTAAAATTTGCGCTTTGGTTTTGGCCTATGGAAGCAAAAGCTAAAGTTCAATACCAAACAGGTGTACCAACCTACAAAAGTTCCTTTCCAACATTTGATGTGTCTGTTGCACATCTCTTTCTTTAGCAGATTTATTTCACTGTGGCTTGGCAGGGATTAAGAAAGAATTTGATTCTTGATTATTGATTACAACATTTTGTCACACAATAATAATAACAGCTTAGGTATAAAGGTGCTTTCAACATATATTAATTCTTATAATAATAATAAACAAAATGTCAATTATAAAGGGGATGTATCATGTGTGGGTGCCACATTTGATTCCTTTAATAATACATGTAACCTGTCCTAAGCTAACTTAGTAAAAGAGTTAGTGAGATCTTTCGAAATTTCTCAGTAATTTCTCAGAAAGAAAACATTTCTATTTCGAATGTGAACTTTGTAAAAAATCTTTCCTCATTCCTACAAGATTTTTCTCCATAGATTTGATGGCAGAGTGGTTGCTCGGTTACCATTCGCTCCGATCTCTTGGATCCAGGGTTTATCTCATCGCAATCTCCCTGGCGACGACTACACGGAGTGTTCTTTCATCTTCCTCTACATTCTCTGCACAATGTCAATCAGACAGGTAAGAACATTACGCCGCATGTCTGGCTCGGAGAATAGCCCAGATTGATGGATATTCTTGCATTCTTATTTCTTGTGACATAGAAAAATATCTAATTGAATGCAAACAATACACTACATAAAGTCTAAATGTTAATAAATATAAAGGTTTGAAATTCATTACCTAATTGAATCGTGCCGACCAATCAAAATGACTTGTAGTAATATTGGTAAATAGCCAGATGTCTTGTTTTTCATTGGCCAACAGGAAAAGTCAATCTGCCAGAAGAAGTAGAAGAAGAAGAAGAATATGGGTATTAATAATTCAAAATAGTTTTGAAGTTCCCATACTTCGCTTTCACTTCGCTTTTGGTTCAGTTTCGCTAAAGTTGAAGTTTGTCCAATATTATTTTTTGGCGGAAAGGTAGCCATTTTGCGAAATTGAGCTTTCGGCTCATGGTATGTATGGGAACTTGGCTTAATGGTGATTTTTGAAAGATACTCGATAAGAAAAGTCATTGACATCATCTTCGAGTAATCACTTGATACTGAGTTCTGCTGGCGATGTTCAGTGAACGTTTGCAATTAAGTTCAATTAAGGCCATTCATGCCCAAAATCCAAACTTGTAAATTTTGATAATAGATAATAAAACGACCATTTGAATTCCATTGGCACTATTCAATTATTTTTCAAAAATATTTTAGATGTTTTTTTTAATAAATTTACTCCCTGGTTTATTTCCTCGATCATTATCGACTCTTCTGACTTAGAGGCTTGAAACTTTTATGGTGCGTGGACCATAGTACCTTCTGTGTCATTAGATTTTTTTTAGATTTTTGCCTATAACCATTTTTGGTTATAGTAAAACCATTTAAATTAATTATTGTAATATTATTGAAGGCCATTTTTACGTGTATTTCAATGCCCTTTAAAGTTATTGGAATAAAAAGAACGGTGTGACATATAGAGAAAATATTAAAGTAATTTTTAAGCTTTTGTGCTAGGGGGCTGTGCATAAAGGACGTCACGCTAAAAATGGGATATTTTGACACCCCCCCTCCCCCCTGTCACGCTGTGTCACACTTTTCGAGACCCCCCCCCCCCCACCCCTAAAAGGACGTCACAAATCTGTCTCTACCCCCTCTTAAGTAGAATATTTTATCCTGTAAAATGTATCAGAATTTATCGTTTTTAGCGAAATTTCCGGTCCCGACATCAACTGAAATTTAAAATGTTTGAAAATATCTATATCAAAACGTGACGTCCTACTGCCACCAGTACCCCCCCCCCCCCCCCCTATCACACTGTGTCCCATACTGGTGCACCCTCCCCCCCTGAAGCGTGACGTCCTTTATGCACAGCCCCTAGGTATGTTGTAGTCGTTCAGGGAACGACGTTCTACAAGCATAAAATTTTCTTAATTAGAGCTTATGGTTAAAATAGTTCCTGGTATTTCCTGGCAGATGTCACTTATGTCGCAAATCTATTGCTAAATTACATCCAATCTAGATCGCCTGTGATTGGTGCATCGGGTTTTCCTGTCTATGCGAAAATAATCGATATGAGGAGGTTCTAATTTATTCGAATCCGATTAGATATCTGATAAAAGTGGAAAGAGAATCGCAATGCACCTCATTGTGTTGTTGACTATTGAAACCCAGATTCTCACAAAAAGTCAATGAATCATCGCAACGCAATAAAATCGTAACTTACAAACTCCCCACACAAACGAAACTTGCTATAATGCTATGTTGTGTTTATTTTGATCCGCTTTGTGATACAATGCACGTTGGCAGAACATTTAGGTAGTGTGAATTTATAGATGTAAATATAGGTAACTTACAGAAATTGATAATGAAGATGATCAGCGTAGATGAAATATGAACATAATTCAGTTATGTGAATCAAGTTTGATGTGTGACTTATTGAAAACTCCTTGCGTCGAGGAAATAAGTAACAACACTATGTCAACACGTCATTTTGAAGGTCTCACCGGACTATGCCACTAACGAAATTTCAGTTGTAATTTTATAGGTCGCTGGAGTGTCGCAGGTTATTGAAGAAGAAACTTTGAACATATCATTGCACTAGGGCTCCCATAATCTAAATGTGAAAAAGCGGGACAAAAAATTCCAGATATAAAATCCCGTGCGACAACAATGGGGGGTCTGGGGGGGTGGCCCCCCAGCTCAATGCGGGTCCGGGGCGCATAGCCCCGGGAAAAATTTGAAATTCATAACATGATTTAGAGCAATTCTACGCACTTTTGACAGGAAATAAATTGTGTTTCTTTTTATTGAACGTGCGTAGTTTTGTTTCCTTGAATAGGTACCTACTAATTATTATCATATACCTATTACCTACCTATTTTAAATGTCTCCAGAGAGGTTACGTTTGTTTTGTATAAAAGATGAGGGATAAACCAAAGGAAGTCAATGACAATCATGATTTAGATAATATTTATTATTATATTTATTATCGATGCAGAGTGCATTTGAATGAAAATGAGCGGGATTTTTGACTTGTTAGAAAAACGGGACAAATACAGGGTTTTTAAAATGTTGTGGGGACAATGGGACACTACCTCAAAAGAAGGGACTGTCCCGTCAAAAACGGTACGGATGGGAGCCCTACATTGCACTCATTATTATTGCACTGCCCATGTTCGAGGTCTACCTTCCAAAAAATATTTATAATATTTTTTTCAGAAAGGCCGTAAATTTGTAGATGATGTAATTATTATAGTATTATTTTCGGGATGTAAGGTAGAATGTACCTATGCAAGTTTTATCAGTATATTTACTATGCCTACATTGGTCGTAATCCCGATCTCATAATATATTTTAAATTCGATCTCAATTCAAAAGAGAAAAAATCATTATGAATGAATCCTTGAATGAAAATGCACATACATTATTCTGCCTTTATTTTTATTCATCAAGAGGAAGATTATCTGAATCTGTCAAATTTATCATTTAAATTTGATTTGAAACAATTTTGAGTCAAGCAAAACTCGCCTTATGTATACATATTTTCTAATTTCCAGAAAGGGTGCACCATAAATATAATCTCCACATATTATGTGACTGATATAATAGAAATTGACAGCATTTTGATGTATGGGAGTCAACCATTTCACCTGAATGACCTACCTAACCATACTTTCATATTTCGATTTTTCCTTTCAGAGAAATTTGATTAAATGAAATAAGATTCGGATTTGGGTTCGGATTCGCGAACCTTTCAAGATTCGATTCGAGATTCGGATTCGAATGAAAAAACCTGGATTCGCACATCCCTATAAATTATAACAAAAAATTGATGCGTAACCCTTTTATGACCAAATGTATTAAGAAACAGTGAGTTTTTAATATTATCGAATTAAGCGTTAACGTTACTTTTATACAGAAATCAGTTCCCAAATCATTATTTCGCATTTCTATTTCTCAATTTAGCTATGTTTTTAAATAATTTGTTATAACTTTGCATAATACGTTAAATTTACATTAAAATTACGTAAAAAATATCGTATGGATAAAGTAAGTTTTGAAAATTACTTCCAATTAATTGCATGCAAATGTGAGATTTACGGTCAAAACGGTTTTCCTTTTGTTTGTGAATTGATGTTGGAGATGACACGTTTTTATAACAATTGCATTTTAGATGACTTTAAAATACAAAATTGAGGAGTTTTACCGTCCTTTTATTTACCTACTCATAAGTTGCTTATGAAGATTAAGAACAATAATCAGTATTTAGGTATAAACTCTTTTTTTGTGAATAACCATTACAGCTGTGGCTTGCATTATAAAAATTATATTTCATGATGGACAAATGCTCTTGGGTGGTTTTCATTCAATATGCTTACACAATGCTAAAACAAATCTTTAGGATTGAAATTAAATTAATATTGGAGGGAAACAATTAATGAATGTACCTACCTATCTCTAGTTAATTAAAATCAAAATACGATGAGGATGAGTTTTGAATACTATTTCCTGAATCTATTGAATAGGCAACCTGAAATTTCTGATAAAACGTAAATTTGATCCCAACCCAAATGTGTGTTCCAGCCGATTCAGATTGTCATGGCCTTATGTTATTGTTGACTGCATGAGGGATGGGGGATATTGTTATTATACTTGGCAAGGTACTCTTCGGTCATTTGCTTTGGTAATGTTGATGACCTGATCGCTGACTGATTTGTGATTGGTTGATATATTCAGGTAAACACAAGTGGTTTCAGCCAATAATTAATATCTTGGGCGTACACTAAAACTTGGACGGGAGGCGCAACAAGCAGATTTAAGTGCCATCTATCGTCGTTTAGTAGACTCTACAGCCGGTTGATTAACGTTAAGGTAGCACAACTGATATCTCATATCTTCCAAATAAGCCTATTTTTGGCAGAGGTATCAATAATCACTATTTACACGATACTGTGAAATATGAACAACTTCTCGTGTCTAGATTTTGAGATATTGTAGTTATAAATTCCTATTTTTAACATGTAGTCTTATGGGGGCCATTAAAATCATGACGATTTCCATGCTATTTTTGAGTTTTGAATTTTACTGAGGTTCAACATTTTTTCAAAATCTGATTTCTAGATAGATAGTTGGACATTATATTAGGAAAAAATTGAAAACAATACCAACGTGTGCTATTTTAAAAGTTATCAACCAAAAACTAAATGATTTCCCTATACCTCCTGTGTTACAGTTTTGTTCATTCTCGGAAGGCAATAAATTGAAACCTCGCTATACGACAGGGGTTGCAAGTTAAATGACATTTTATGATTCATTTATACTTAAATATAGTTGAAATGTAGAAAAACGTTTTCTGAACTTGTAATTTCAAGATTTTATTTTTTTTGTATATGTATAATGAAGGTAAACTCATCAGAATATTACCGCAATTTTTAATAATTTAATAAAATGGATTCTGAAAGCTTTCACGATTATGTACTACCTTTAGATGAAGGACCACTGATTTGCTCTCCACCCGAGTCTGCCACTTCTCAGATTGTGACCATCTCGTTGAAGAGATAAATTGCTGTGCAATTCAATTTTTTTAAACTTTAGGTCTTCTAGAACTGATCTTATAGCTGTATTTGAAATAAAGTGTCGAGTTAGTTGAAAATCCATCAACATTCCGAATAACAAATCCACTCAGCCCTAGAGTGCTACTGGGGGCCTATTCTATCTTTTTTTTATCTCGTCGCAGCCGCCTTCATTTCACTGCCATTAAGATAGCATTATGCCGAAACGAAGGCGGCCGCGACGATATCAAAACGAGATATTTAATAGGGCCCCTCTGGGGCTTTACTGAGTGGGGCAGAAGTCACCTCGACATTGCAAGTTGTGTTCCGGGGATTTGCTTCGAATGAGTCTTCATCTTTTCCCTTATCTTAATCTCGTCCTTCCGTTACTAAACAAAGTGACTGGAACTAAAATGTCTGCTTCTCCAGTAGCATTCAGGTCAAGTAACTTGCCATTGTACTGTGGGAACTCGCTACCCCTCAATAGAAAGCTGATTATTATTTAGTAGATTCGTGTAGTTTTTTCCTACTGTGCTCGGAGATCTTTCCTTCTGAATCCTACTCTAAAAACAATCCATGCAAACATTCCCCTGTATAAGACAGTGAAGATTTAGCAGGTCAAATCTGAGGAAAGGGAAGGGCATTTGTTTAATAAATAGGTACTTCTCTCCCTTTTATGAATAATATTAACATTTATTATTTAGTAGGTATTTACAAAACCATTGTACCAGACATTGGCAGTTATTACACTCAAGCTGCGTTCCCATACTTCCCTTTCGCTTCGCATTCAGTTCGCTTTCGCAAAATGGCTACCTTTTAACACAGAAAATCGTCCATGTTAAATTTCGTCTCCGAAATGCAAAAATGTTGGACCAACTTCAACTTCGACGAAGCCGAAACGCGCGAAATCCGGAAGTGATGCGATATATCGAATCTCCATTTCCGGTCGACCTCGAACTTATATTCGATATTCGATTAATGAACATATGTTTTGACGTTTCAACTTGCAAGTTTCACTTTTTCCGCATTTTCTTGCCGTTCTTGCTTAATATCTCATTATTATCTGTCATTTTGTTTTTAACTATTGGCAGAATACTATTTATGTTTCGCGTATCCATGGATATGCGAAACAGAAATCATGGAAACGACTACAAACTTTGCGACGCGAAAGCGAACCGAATGCGAAACGAAAGCGAAGTATGGGAACCCCAGCTTTAGCATGACTAGACTAGGTACACCGTAAAAGAAGGAACACTTTTATAGGTGATTACTGATTACTAGAGCCAGTTTTAAATGGTGATGCGCGAATTCGCGAATTGTTCTGATTGCACTATTTTCTTCTACTAAAATCCATTTCATTGTGTATAGATCCCAAATCTGCCATTTTTACATCGCGAAAAAAAACGAAATCCAACCATGATCGCGATATTTAACATTTTCCGCAAAATGACAACGAAATGAGGGCTTTCTATTAAAATAACTGCTTTTATCCCCCCAACAGACACAACAACAAATGAAACCAGTTTCTTTCTTAGCGCCAGTCACTCAACCCCCTCCCCCTCGCCAGCCGCTTTGCTACCCACCCTCAAAAAAACTAGTCTAACCAGTTGCTGATGCCTCCAGGCTGCTTTGTTTTGCGCCCCCATCTGTTCAAGGTCGACCGGTTTCCTCAACCCCCCCTTTCTCACTCAGTCACAACTAGGTATTCATCACTAACAAAAGGATGTTTTGGAACAATTATTACTGCACTGAAAATTGTTGGATTGGGAAAGAAAATATCTTGTCAAACTATACATTTGCGTCATGAAATTTTAAATATTATGTAATGTATGTATCATTTACACAGAGAAAATGTGGGTCGGGGAAAAGACAGTACAGAGCATTAAACACGCCATTCTAGATAGCCTATTTCAGTGCTAAAAGTGCATGACCAATCTATTCCAATCCCTCCTCCAAGTGGCATACATGTAACATATATGTTTTTCTTTAAATTAGAGTTTCTGGGGGCTGTTACCATGTGTTTTATAATCAATTTAATATCACCACAAAATCGCGAAATCCCTCTTCCAGAAAAAAACACAAAAAACGAAATTGATGATTTTAAGGTGCTGCAAGCGCGAGCGATTTTGCTGCTTTTTGTAGACACTTTTTGCGATACGATTGGAGACGAAATGGGTAGACCAAATTATTTGAAATTTTAATCGTGATTAGATAAAAGACAAACTTAGGGTTATCCCTTGGTACATTTTTAATTTTTTGTTTCGTTAATTAGTAATAATTAGTGGATTTTTGGTGAAAAATTAGCCATTTTCTCGTCTCCCTGGGTGCCATATAAAATTAAATTTCAAAAATGTGCCAAGTGATAACCCTAAGTTTTTCTTTCATCTAATCATGATTAAAATTTGAGATCAATTGGTTTACGGGTTTGGTCTCCAATCGTATCGCAAATTTCATCGTTTTGCGCGGTTTTGTTGAATAACTGGCGTCTAATTAACGATGCAATAAGCAAAAATTAAAAAGGGCTACTAATATACAATCAGACTGATCATGTGAACATCCTGTAAAAGTTACACTCACTTATGAAACAATTTTTCTCTCTCAATTTTCTAAAACGGCCGAGCGCTAGTATCACCTTAAAAACGAATTTTAAGAAATAAAATCACCATTTAAAACTGGCTCTACTGATAACGTACTTACAGGAAACTTAACAATAGAATATCTACAAGTCAAAAGTGCATTAAAAATTATTATTTTCAACACTTTTCAACAAGAGTCTTTATATTTGAAAAGTAATTGAATTTTAATAAGCTTCATAATGAACGATCAAAAGATAAATAAAATAGTTGTAAATGATTAAAGGCCGATGCACAATTGAAGCAGACGGACGACGGAGACGGACACGTTGTTTAGGTATGACGTCTGCGTCATCCGTCCGCGTCCAAATTGTGACCCGCAGAGTGAACTTATCATACCTTAACATTGTCTCTGTCGTCCGTCTGCGTCAATTGTGCATCGGCCTTAAGGTTGCTGTGTGTACACAGACAGGCCTTTACAACAGTTGTATCAGTAACATTTGAATTGAAGTGATGTTAAATATCTAGCCGGACTGTGGTCTGAACCCAGAACCTCTCGGATGCAGGATAAAATCGCACGTGTAATAAAGTCTGTATTTTCCTCCGCAGAACATACAGAAGATGCTTGGTTTCGCTCCGTCGCGCACCGCCAGCAAACAGAGCGGAGGAATCTTCGGCCAACCTCCACAACAATTCAAGTAAAACCACACAACACCTAAGCCTGAATGACACAAAACATTTTTAAAACAATGTCTTTACATCTGTTTTGATTAACGAATATAACGCCTGACATTGTAATTGTTGTTTCATTCAATTTGGTTCTGCGTAATTGAAAATATGATTTTCCCCAAATCTGCACCAAAATGATCAATTATGGACAGTCTGTAATGTCGTTTTTCCATGTAATTCAGGCTTAATGTTGTTATATTACTTAGGTATAAGTACCTACCTACATATTGCACTATCTATCTACATTATAATGTGATCAGCCAATGTGTTAGCAGCCAATGATTGTGTAAATAGGCAACTCTCTCTAAAATAAATTATTCCTTTTAAATAAAAAACTAGACCCCAAATAATCAATAGAAACATTTGTTGTGCTTTTGTAGTCTGACATTTCATTGATAAGAAAACTCTCCCATTGAAATCTCAACTAGCATTTTGTCTGTAAAAGCAGAGTGAGTTGATTGAAACCCTGAGACGTAGACAGCAATTTTATTTGCAACCAGAGCCATTGTGTTTATGTGTTGATAACTGCCTCACAACGTCAGAGGTCCATTGGTTTGTTTTTACGGGTTCGAAAATATTGTCGTTTTATTCAGACTTTGAATAAGGATTTCTTGATGACTATTCATCCCACAATAATAGCTTTTGTTAGTCTACATCCTAGACTAGAGAGAGTTGCCTATTCTGCATATTGTTCGAGCGAGTCGGCTACGCGATGCTCATATTGTTCGAGCGAGTCGGCTACGCGATGCTCATATTGTTCGAGCGAGTCGGCTACGCGATGTTCATATTGTTCGAGCGAGTCGGCTACACGATGTTGGATTCACGCAGTGGAGTGTCTAATATGAGTCGGTCGAAACCCATGCGAGTGAGATCGATGGTCTCGAAGCCGCCGTCTAAGATCATTTCCATGACGGCTCGTCCAACAGCCGGGGACTGTTGAATGCCTGGAATCATAGTCATGATATTCAATTCTTACCGAGTGCAATGTTTGTCTTGAATCAAGTTTGTCACCCACCCATGTTATTAGTGTTCCCACTTTAAAATCACTTGTAAGATAGAGTTATTGACAAAAAACATTTGAAATTTTGAGAATTTCATACAAATTTTATTTGAATTTAAACAATAATGATTTTGTGAATAATTGATAACAGACCCTAGCTTTGGCAAACCGAGTGAAATTGACTTATTTATTAAGGCCAATCAAAAAAAGACAATGTACAGCATTTGTCCTGAGTTTCAGTAATAAAATAGTAAACAATAAATTAATACAATACAATATTCATGATAAGAAATTTTATGTTAATGGAAATGGTAGGTCATTTAAATTATACGTAGATAATATAGGTAATATTACATAGAAATTGCATGTTGCATTTGTTTTATGAACACTTATCCATCTTGATCATCTAAATTAAAAAAATATGTAGCAAAATTCAATCCAAGTGTTCCTATAGACTTTTGACACATTCAAAAGATCACAGTTCACAATCAATGATTCCACCGCGTAGAGAACATCTATCTTCACACTATTAAATTTAAGGTGAGATCAGATGGGCTTGAGACGTGAAACAGGCTCCAATGCTAAATATGGCCGGCTCTATAGAGTGGATTGGCTGCGGCTACCAGCCGTTCGCAGCGCTCTCTAAGCACCATGGTTGGTGTTAGAAAATCGAACTAATCTGAATTTTAGCGGGTTAATTCAAAATCAAATGTATAAATTAGAACTTAAACAACTTGGATAACGATCAGATGAAATTAAAAGGGTTGATATCAGTGTAAAAATGTGTTTAGTTTATTGATTGTAATAATTAACATGTAATACAAGCATTTTCACTTACTTATTATTCACCAAACAGCAAATAACCTAAAAGATGGCATTTGACAGCTCGCGCCATTGACTATTACTCAAGAAATAAAATGATTGCCTAGATTAGTTCCGGGATCGCCACCAGCGAACTTAGCGCTGCGATCGGCTAGGGTGCAGACTGACCAAGGGTCGATTTTATAGCATTTTTTCTGCGTATTCCACCCGTAGTCCGTATTCACGGGAGCCAATGGTAGATCATTGAAGTGTTCACACCGTAAGCTTAATGGTGTGAAGATAGATGTTCTCTACGCGGTGATGATTCTATCAATTGATATTGTTGATTGTATTGGAAAAGCTAATTATTAGCTAATCTAATAATAATTTGTAATAAATGTGTTATATTAATTTTCTTTTAATTGTAACTTAAAGCTTGTTTAAGCAATGGTATATATTGGTATTTAAGTACTATTTAATATAAATATTGGATTGCATTACAAGGTGGTTTTGTCAATAATATACATAAATAAGTTTCACCCAAGAAATAAAAGTAAAATATTTCATGAATTTATTTTCTGTTATTCTTCTTCATGTTCCTGAAGCCATGTAAACAATTATCCTCTGATGAATCAATATTATTAATAGCTTTTATTGTAGTAATTAAAACTCTGATGGCTGCATGGTTAACTTTGGACAGCCACCAAATATAAACTTTGTGTAAATACCGGCCGGGGCAATCGAGCAGTTTAAAACATTGCTTAAACTTCGAAATACCTAATCAATCATACCTACGGCAGTGACTTAGAAATGTTGACTTCATTCGCATAGCATTGATGTGCAGTCCACGTGTTTTATATATCAGTGGTGGTATCGTTGTATACAGGAAGAGGTTACTATCAGCATATATAATTTGAATTACTTTTCAATTAATTCAAATAATCGAGAAAGTAAACCTGATTGGTCGGCTTATGGTCAACTCAATGTCTGTTTAATTCAAAATGAGCTATTTCGAGTGTACTCTCCTCGTTTCGTAATGCATTGTAAAATACCTACATGACTCTTCTACTTCTAGCTTCCATGTGAGCATAACCATTACCAGAGTGGATAGAAAATCACAGCCTTGTATACATAGAATGGACGGTGACTCCACTGCATGGCAAAACGTGTAACACCAACTTCTTTATGGAACAATGCGACCGTAGCGGCAAAGTAGAGAACTACTAACATTGCCTGTTGTTTTGGAGTTTGGAACGTCATCTTCTAGTTCAACTATTTGCCGCAATGCATGAAGGAGGTCGCGTCGATCAGATGAAGGCTCGCTTCCAATGACAAAATCGTATACACTTGGTAACATGGCAACTGCATGCAGTGGATGCACTTTTCTTCTTATATAGAAGCCTAGGTTTTCTATTCGCTTTGCCATTACTAGAGCCAGTTTTAAATGGTGATGCGCGAATTCGCGAATTGTTCTGATTGCACTATTTTCTTCTACTAAAATCCATTTCATTGTGTATAGATCCCAAATCTACCATTTTTACATCGCGAAAAAAAACGAAATCCAACCCTGATCGCGATATTCAACATTTTCCGCGAAATGACCACGAAATAAAGGTTTTCTATTAAAATTACTGCTTTTATTCCCCTAACAGGTCACACAACATCAAACGAAACCAGTTTCTTTCCATGTGCTACTCACTCAACCCCCTCCCCCTCGCCAGACACTTTGCTACCCACCCTCAAAGTGAACCAGACCAGTCGAACCAGTTGATGATGCCTCCAGGCTGCTTTGTTTTGCGCCCCCATCTGTTCAAGGTCGACCGGTTTCCCCCCCCCCCCCCTTCCACCCTCAACCAGTCGCAACTATTCATCAATAGTCTACTTACACAGAAGGATATTTTGGAACAATTACTGCACTGAAAATTGTTGGATTGGGAAAGAAAATATCTTGTCAAACTATACATTTTGCGTCATGAAATTTTAAATATTATGTATCATCTATACTAGTACAGAGAAAATGTGGGTTGGGGAAAAGACAGTACAGAGCATTAAAGACGCCATTCTAGACAAGCCTATTTCAGTGCTAATAGTGCATGACCAATCCATTCCAATCCCTCCTCAAAAGTGGCATACATGTTTTTCATCTAATTATGGTTTCTGGGGGCTATTACAATGTGTTTTATAACCAATTTAATATCACCACAAAATCGCGAAATCTCTCTTCCAGAAAAAACACAAAAAACAAAATAGATGATTTTAAAAACGAATTTTAAGAAATAAAATCACCATTTAAAACTGGCTCTAGCCATTACTACATCACATGTGTATCGAGGGAAGAAGTGACAATGGTCTTTGTTCAACAGCAAAATATACAATTTGATTGATTTACCACTTATTTGATTAAGTACCTAATTAAATTTATACTGTTCAATGGCATCAGCCCTGTGCATGTGCGACATTTACCAATGTAATTTGCAATTGCTTATGAGTTATGATGGGCGTACGTAAGAACAACTGCTAACTACGCTGAGCTGGTCTCTTACCGTGTCCACTGAATCCTGTGGCAATGTACAGGTTGTTGTAGTACGGATGCGGCCCGATGATTCCGTTCTCATCGAATGAATTATACTCGTAGAATCCAGCCCAAGCACTCTTCATCTGGAAACAAATTGACAATTATAATCTAATTTAAATCTGTTACCGAACTAACAATATTAATCAGCACAATGGGCTGTATTAAACTGTCAATTAGCAAATTACTTCTCACGGTCTTCAAAACAAATTACCTTTTACTCTTTATGATGTCCGACCTACCATAATTCACTAATTGAATGGTGCGAATGATCGAATTGGAAATTAGATCAAATTGTAGTGGTACATTTTAAGGCAATTTTATAATTAGATAACATTATTTATTAATGTAGTTGTCTACCTTTATTTTCTCAAACGCAGGAACCCTTGAAGCCAGCGTTGGCCACACATCGGTATCGAAGAAGTCGTAATCAACGTCCAAGTTGTCTGTGCTTGGTTCAGCATCGGGGCTGGGTGATCGACCACCGATGTAGTTGCCTCCGAGTCCTTCTCGCCGGAAGTACGTTCCGTTGGGATCGATGGCGAGGGGACAGTTGAGTCCCGGACCGTCGGCGCAATGGAAGCAATACACGTAGCGTTTCCTGAGACAAATACAATCGGGTTACAGAATACACGTAGCGTTTCCTGAGACAAATACAATCGGGTTACAGAATACACGTAGCTTTTCCTGAGACAAATACAATCGGTAGAGCCAGTTTTAAATGGTGAAACGCGAATTCGCGAATTGTTCTTTTGCACTATTTTCTTCTACTAAAATCCATTTCATTGTGTATGTATAGATCTCAAATCTGCCATTTTTACATCGCGAAAAAAAACTAAATCCAACCAGGGTCGCGATATTCAACATTTTCCGCGAAATGACAACGAAATGAGGGTTTTCTACTAAAATTACTGCTTTTATCCCCCTTACAGACACAACAACAAACGAAACCAGTTTCTTTCTAAGCGCCACTAACTCAACCCCCTCCCCATCCCCAGACACTTTGCTACCCACCATCAAAGTGAAAGAGTCTAACCAGTTGATGATGCCTCCAGGCTGCTTTGTTTTGCGCCCCCATCTGTTCAAGGTCGACTGGTTTCCCCAACCCCCTTTCTCACTCAACCAGTCAGTCACAACTATTTATCACGAGTCTACTTACACAAAAGGATGTTTTGGAACAATTACAGCACTGAAAATTGTTCGATTGGGAAAGAAAATATCTTGTCAAACTATACATTTGCGTCATGAAATTTTAAATATTATGTATCATCTACACAGAGAAAATGTGGTCGCGGAAAACACACTACATCTAGCATTAAAGACGCCATTCTAGATTTAAGCTTATTTCAGTGCTAATAAGTAATAATGCAAGTGGCATACTTACATATTATGTTTTTCTTCAAATTAGGGTTTCTGGGGGCTGTTACCATGTGTTTTATAATCAACCATGTGTTTTAGTATCACCACAAAATCGCGAAATCCCTCTTCCAGGAAAAACACAAAAAACGAAATTGATGATTTTAAAAACGAATTTTAAGAAATAAAATCACCATTTAAAGCTGGCTCTAACAATCGGGTTACAGAATACACATAGCATTTCCTGAGACAAATACAATCGGGTTACAGAATACTTCTACTAATCAATGGCGGTCAATCAATCAATTGGCTTCACTACAAAAGATATTGTACCCAATTTTTGCCTAGGACACATTTGCCTTTCTATTACCTAGGATACAAATACAATGGACATGAATTCATTGTGAGAGTTCAGCTCATCACTTGCATTTCTCTTCAAACTACCTGACTGTTTAATGACTCCCCACCCTTTGTTGTTGTTGAGACGTGGCAAACCTGTCACTTGAACATGGCACCGCCTCATTGTTAAACTTTTCAAAAGAGCCGAATGTGTCCTACAGAAAAACTGGGTACAATATGCATAAAAAACTTGGTAGAACCGTTAAAAATATTTTTTAATATTTTATAATTTTTTTAGGTATTCAATCCATTTTTGGGGAATTAAAATGAGTAGGTACCTAAACGATGAAGTTCCCACATCGGGCCAAATGAATCGGGGTTACAGTGATTTATTCTATATTGAGATTGCTACGGCAAGGGAGCAAGTTAGGATGTATGTCATCGAATGTGTTACGAGAAGAGTTGAAGCGGACCTTGGTTCTACCGGCAGCGGAACAGCAAGCAGACCCGGATGAGTTCCAATCCGCGCCATTCTTCCCACAGCCCCAGACCCAGCCCCGGCAGCAATCACAGCGATTGCAAACTTAATTGTCTTCACCTCTCCAGAGCTGGTCTTCACCTTGACGTGTCCAGAAGAAAAACACAGGTTATCCACCACAGAAAAATCAGAAAATCACACAGGTTATCAGAAAAACACAGGATCCATTGCGGATCCAATGTGCATCTTCTAGGGGTGTGCAAATATCAAAAAGATTCTTGTGTTCGAATGTGAAAAATATCCCACCACTTCTCCTATTGGTTTGTTTTTAATATCCATAGTCAATTCACTGAATTTGTATTGGTTATCAAAATCATAAGTTTACAAATATGTTGTTCCTTGACCATCACATAATTTTTTCATGGAATTTTTAAGAAGTTAGTGGCTATATTTTGAATTGTTATCTTATCACATCACACCACAATTTGTTTACTATTCAATATTGGAAATAATAATATATTAATTCACTATTCGCTATACACACCCCTAAAGCCGTGTTTACAACAACTTAACGTTAGAAAATTAACATTGCAAAATTAACGAAATTCCACTTTCGTTCACAACACACAACCACTAAAACAATATGGTGCTGTCCAGCGCGATCAGCTGTGATATTGAGGTGAGATAAGTGTCCGTGCGCTTGCGCCACTTCCTCCACTTTATGTTCGACTCAGAAGTTGAGAGTATTTCAACTTTGAGTTGTGAACGAATCAATAAGTTTATATGGGCTTGCATGTGAAATTGAGTTAGTTTTGCTTAATTTTCTAACGTTAAGTGGTTGTAAACGCAGCTTTAGTCTCGAGGTTATTGATTGGATTACGTACTAACAACTTGTCTAGTCCCTGGTAGCTGCCCGGTTCGACGCCATCCATCAGAATGTCCTGCATGTTCTGGAACTCGAACCCAACGACCTCGCCCTGAGTGAATTCCGCTCCCAAGGAAATAGCCTTGCTCTTGAACGCATTCAGAAGCGACCACGGATCGAACCAGCCTTCATTGGCCAAGCCGTGGCAGCCTAATGCAATGCCATCTGTGTTCAGCCATGGGAACTTCTGATTTAGTTTGGCTGCGGTTAGAAGTTCATTCTTTGCTCCAAGCTCCCTGTGTGCAAAACCAACATTATAGATCAAAAATCATCTAGTTGTGTCAAAGTAGTGTGGAGTGTCTGGAAGAACTTTGGGAATATGACATCTCGTTGAAAGTCAAATAAATGTTAACGTGGCAAAGTTGCATTGCTCTTCGAAATGTGTGGAAAACTGTTTTCAAAATTTTTAACTAAAAGTTTGACCATCCGTCAGTTCATATTATACATTTTACAACATTAAATTGCTTGAATATCCCATTATAACTCAACGTCACAGTCTAGAGTGCAGAGATCTTCATTGGTGATCATTTCCCATAAATAATTCACTAGGCACTGTCAGCAAAAAAGCAGATAAGTCCGCAGAGTGTATATAGGAATCACAACCTTATACACTTGGCAAAATAAAAAAAGATCACCTCATAAGATCAATGCTTATTATTATTGAAATGAGAGGTCATCTACTAGAGTGAGAGGAAGAGATCGCTTGGACTGACTTCTTGGTGAGATTTACTGAGCAATCATTTTAGTTATACCAAGTGAACATATTGAAAGTGAAATGAGAAGAAATCGTCAGGTAATTGTTTATTTGTTGCATATGCCCATTTCCTGATTTTTCAGGGGAGCTGCCTAAAGATTAATTTAGTAACTCTGAACATAAGTTCTGTAGGTCGGCGGAATCTTTATGATTGTAAAACATGCCAGAGGTAATTATGGAATGGTGTATTAGGGTCATTTGTCTCTTGTTTTTCATAAATATTGCAATTAAGTTTGGATATGGGACACAGGTCTGCACAATTTGCCAAATGTGACTAAATCAAGTATCCCATATCCAAGTTGTTCAGCTACCTAAAAAACCACCGTACATTGGCTATGCAGTTCATTTTCTACTAAAATATTATGCTGTCTACTGTTTCTTTAATTAATAATCAAAATAAATGTTTTGCAAACTGTTTTGCAGAATGTCACAACAAAATGATCTTAATAATTATAAACAATTAATTAAGACATGTGACATTAGAAATTGAACATTGGCGATAGTGTTTCTGGCGTTCCTAGCTTTGCTTCGCGGGTCACGTGACCAAATGAACATAGGCAAGCGCATAAGAAGCCCCCCCCCCCCCCCCCCCCCTAATGGGTCAACAAAAAAATTATAAATGTGGTCCTCATAGTAGGGTGAGTTGGGGTAATTGTGGCACCGAAATGCATATTTTGACTTTGGTATTTAATTGTGGGCATACTAATCATCACATCACAATTCTAAAAAAATAGGGTGATTCAGTGACTCATTGGCTGCCTATTGATGTGATTTTATTTTATTTTTAATTGCAGGTGTTAATTATTTTTATTTTTAAAAAAAAAATCCTTCGGAGCCACAATTACCCCACCAAAAGGGGTAATTGTGGCTCCGCTCTATATCTTCTATATGCTTTGCAAAAAAAATTATCCGGGGGAATTGTGGCTTCATCTAACAGCACCAATGAACCTCAATTTTTTTGGAATTTTTAGACTGAGTTTTTCCCACCAAAAAAGCCCAGTGCATTTTAAAATCATGCATTTTCAGTTTCTTCAGAAATAGTAGACATTATATTAAAGAACATCCAAAACTGTAGGAAAATCAGGAAAACATTTTGTTTGTTTTAATCAATAGCAGGTACTAATCATTATGAAGCATGTCTACCAACATAATAGTGTTCTCATTAAACATTTCATGGAATTAATCGTTTAAATCACTGCCACAATTACCCCAACTTCTGTGCCACAATTGCCCCATTTCAAAATTTTCGGGGTAATTGTGGCGCCCTCTGCCGTTTTTTAAAATAGGGGCCTTGCATCTTGAAAAAAATGTATATTGTTCTTTAATCCTTTCTTTTCAGGGGAAAAAATATAGCATAATATCAATCTCAATATTTTGAAAGATAAAGTGATTATATGAAACATCTGCAGTTTCGACTTCAGCTTTTTTTCTCTATGCGTTTTTGAAGACCCTGTCATTCACACAAATATAACTATACAAAAATTATTGGTCTTAAAATATGTATACTATCTTAGTAAAGGAAATCCATATTTTTATTAAAATCAAATAACCCACCCCCAGAAATAAACAGCCCTCGCCACAATTACCCCAAGCCACAATTACCCCAACTCACCCTATCAAAATTTTGTCTGTAAAAGGGTTTAAACAAAAAAATCTCCCTGCTGGGCAGACTGGAGTTGCTCAAATCACTGGAATCAAGTACCTACTAGGTTGATCAAAAACCATATTTTGGAAAACAATACCTATAAATTACCTTGCAAAACACGATTTTTTCATGAATTTGTAGGTTTTTCGCCTAAAAAATTATTTTAATAGGTACATGCCTCAAAATTGCTCTAATATACAGTATGACCTTCAGAAAATATTTTCTCGGGGGCTTCCCCCCCAAACCCACTTTATATTTATATATCGTGAAAAAATAAAGTTTTGTGAACAAAATGCACCTTAAAAAGTCTCAAATTCATTTTGGAAGTGCCAAAAAACTAAAAACGCTCTGCCGGGCCAGGTTTTGGGGCATGTCCCCCTCACCTTATTGTAGTGAAAATGTGTGCAAAATTTTAAAAATAATGTAAAGATAATGAGATAATGATGTCCTCAGAACATCTAAATTGATTTCAAAGTGTCAAAAAACCAAAAAACGCCCGGCGGGGCAAAGTGGGGGGCTCGCTCCCCACACCCCCCTTCACACGTCACAATTTTTTCCCCCTGGACTTTCCCCCCGTCATTATTCCTGCCGGCACCCATGTTGGCCCCCCCTAATGATTTCTCCTGCGCACGCCTTTGCAAATGAACACATTCGATTGGCTTGCCGAGGATATGGGACAAGCTTACAATTAAAATATATGCATTGCCGAGGATATGCAACAAATAAACATTAAGAAAACCTATTTCCTTCTAATTTTCTGCACTGTTTTCAGTGGATATATGACAAGTAAGTACTCAGGAATACGTGGATGCATAACTCCAAAAGTGAAAAAAACGGATATGCAACAAATAAACAATTACACGACGAAATGTCAACCCTGGCAAGTTGTTTTGAACATGGTTGGGTTTCCAAGGCACTATGACCCTGAATAAACGCTTCTTTGCAGGCAACTGAGTTTTCTATTTCCTATATTTCTTACGCTTGAATTTTAGCATTCTCTTGCAGTTGTTGCGCTCCATTTTCAGATGCCAGGAATAAATATCCATTCGGGGTGAACTGTACGTCTGGCGGGTCGTGACCGATCACACTCAGGTGTTTCTTAATATTTCTCAAGAAGTCTGCTCCGAACATGGACATCTCAATGTTCTCCGGCAATGAGAACTGTTGTCTCAGTCCTCCAACCGAAAGAACTGTCGATGCTTGTTCATACTGAAACAAAATAAAGGTGTTAACAAGGATCCTTACCTTTGCAATGTGGTCAATCAATGTCCCCACTGCATGCAGGTAGTTACCTGCTCAGAGAGTGAAATATTTGACATTACCGATGGATCTTTCTCTACTACAGCTACTGTGATGCCCCGTGGAGCTCTTTGCTTTAGCCAATACGCAATCGAAGCTCCCATCGCTCCGCCACCGATGATCACGACATCGCAATGAGTGGGAAATGAATCGGTAGGGAATTTAGGTCTATCTTCGTTCAGGATAAAGGACTTGACAGTTTTCATGTCTTTTCTCAGCAACTTTAAAGTTCTATGGATTGGATTTTCTGAAGGAGGTTGATTGGATGTTGAATTGCTTCGATGATTGCAAATGTCGCATGCATTTTGAACCGCAGCTTGTAAATATTTTTTTAAATATAATTTACTCCCGTTCCTCACATTACAAATAACCGACATATTGAATGATAGTCAGAGAGTGACTGAAGTGTTTGACGAACTAAATATAGTTCAGTACTTGAGCTGATACTTTGACCTGTAATGCTGTATACTATCAAACTTATCAAGGCTAGATGTCAGAGTGTAGGTAATTATCTTATCTCGATATGATTAATCTCTCGCATAAACAGCATGACCTAGAGTTTTAACACTCTATTAGCATCTGTTCACATACACAGATACAACCAACTGATAAGAGTAGTAAGTGGATTACTTAATCATTTACTATAAAACTGTATAAAATAACCTAAAAATATCACACTTGCAGAAAACACTGGCGGCAGCCATTACTACTTGCACGCACGGCCTTCTTGTGGTGACCAAAGGACTGCGTCTGCGAACGATTTGAAAAGAAGCGGGAATACATACACCAAATACATTAATAATAGTGTTCCACTAATACAGATGACTGCCGCTCTCACGCGGCGACACATTTTCGCAGCGATCCTAGCGGCGTGGTGTGTAGATGCCGCGCGCGGGATAGAGTGAATGCATAGCATATTTGTGTAATTCGTTATTGGTCAACAGGATTTTTTTAACGCACAATGAATCATCAGTAAACATTGAATAAGTTGTACCAATCAATATCTTACCTAAAAAAAAAAGATCCGTAATGATTGCTTGTGTTTTTTTAAACGCGTAAATAAACGGAGGTAGTCAGGGTAAAACGCATGCATTTCAAGCGGTCGGCGCGCTCCCTACACTCCACGCCGCTAGGAGCGCTGAATTTCATGTCGCGTCGCTCACAATGCTATAACCGCTCAGTCGTCTGTATAAGTAACCGAAGGTTACTATTATTAATGTATTTGGTTGCCCCGTTGCACCCCGTTCTTGGGTCAAAATCTGAGGCACAACACACAGTCCTGTGATGACTGATGAGTATAAATTTCATACATGATTGAACATTTGAATAATAAAGGTAAAGTACTACCTTCTTGGAAGATTGTGGTGATGAAAGTAGTTTCAGTTGCAGTTTCAATTTATACAGTTATAGGTACAAAGTACATGTAAGCACACAAGCAGTAACCCTTGAGCTTGACGCTTTATTATTAGGGTATTTGGAATTCTTAACTCTAATTATTATTACATAAAAAAAAAAGTTAGCGGTAGGATTTATCGCCTGAAACCTTGGCAACAGCCAATGAAACACAGCCATCTAGACCGCTAAAGTCCACTTTAGACTAAAGTGAACTTTATCTTACTTATCGGGACATTGTACAACCGGGCCTTATACTGATTTTAATATTACGTATCATCTACCACTTGCTCCTACCTCTACCATGCTTCTTCAAAAGTCAAGTAAGTTTAAAGTAAGTTTATTTCCATTTCAACATTACAAGTAATGTATACAAGCATTGTCAGTGACCCTTAAGCATAAATAATTATGCTTTGTCTTGGGTGTATGGAATTTATTATAATCTAATTTTACCATAATAAAGTATAGTCGCTATGAATAAATTAAAAGTAATTCATTCATTCTCAGTACATGGTTTCATTCATTCTAATACAAATAATAATAATAAGGAAAAAATCTATTATATTCTATTCTATTCAATCATTCATGTATTCATCTAAAGAGTAATATGCTTTATTAACTAGAAATGTTTTGAGTAAATACTTAAATCTATTAATGTCAGTTACATTTTTTATGTTCTCAGGTAGTTTGTTGTAAAGTTTGCATTTTATATAACTCGAGTTTTTTTGTGTTTGTTTTGTTCTATGATTTGAAGTGTGAACGTGTGTTTTTGTTCTTGTGTCGTGTGAGTGTATGTCTTCGTTGAGTGCGTGTTGTTGAATGTTCTTTTTCGTAATGAGTATGCATTCGTATATGTATATGCTGTGTACTGTTAGGATTTTGTGTTTTATAAATTGGGGTTTGCAGTGTGGCTTGATGAAGGTATCTTTTTTGCTTTTAAGGCCTAAAATTGTTCTTACTGCTCGCTTTTGGAGTGTAAATATTTTTCGTATTTGGCTTGAGTTTCCCCATTGTTCGATTGCGTATCGGACGTGGGATTCAAAATTTGCATAGTAGGCAATTTTTGCTGTTTTTATATTAGTTGTTTGCCTTACAATTTTTAGGGCAAAGCATGCAGAGCTCAGTTTCTTTTTTAGAATTTCACAGTGGCGATTCCAGTTAAGCTTTCCATCAATGGTGATGCCGAGAAATTTTGTATTGTCTACTTTCTTTATTAATGAATTATCAAGATTGTTTCGAATTGAATCAAAGCTTTGGGGGTCAATATTTTTATTGTTAAAGAGAATGAAATTAGTTTTGTTTGAGTTTAAGACTAGCTTGTTGTCTTGGAACCAGTTTGTGGCATCCTCCATAACCTTTTCTGCTTTTTTCTTAAGATCCTCTTTGCTATTTCCTTTTACTATGATGCTTGTATCATCCGCAAAGAGTTCTGCATTTTCTAGTGTATTTGGCAAGTCATTAATAAATATTATAAAAAGGAGTGGACCCAGAATCGATCCTTGTGGTACTCCTGTGGTAGTTAGAAGTGGCTCTGAAAGATATTTTGATTCTTTATTGTGTACATCATTTGCGGTTATTTCAACATATTGGATTCTATTTGTAAGATAAGATTCAAGCAGTTTGTGAGCTATCCCTCTAATGCCGTACCTGTCTAACTTTCTTAGCAGTGTGTCATGGTGTATGCAATCGAAAGCCTTTGTCAGGTCACAAAATATACCCATGACATGATCCTTTTCATCTATCCCTTTGATTACATTATCTAAGAAGTTACCTATTGTATTATTTGTGGACTTGCCCCTTCTAAATCCATTCTGTTTGTTCGTTAAATGGTTTTCTAGTTCTAGGAATAATGTGAGTCTATTGTGTAATATTTTTTCAAGAATTTTAGATACTGCTGGTAACAGGGATATTGGACGATAGTTCCCTAATTTGTTCTTTTCCCCCTTTTTGAATATTGGTATTATTTTGGAGATTTTTAATTTGTCTGGAAAAATTCCGTGTTCAATGCTAGAGTTGAATATGTCATTTAATGGTTGACTAATGTGCACAATGCATTTCTTAATGAGAGATATCGGTATGCCATCTATACCGCTCGAGTGTTTATTTTTTAAGTTGTATGTTATATTTACAATTTCTTTTGGACAAGTTGCATGGATAAAGATTGATTTGCTCGAGGTGTTTTCTAATACCGGCATATGTTTCAAAAATGCGTTATTGTTTGCAAGAGGATTGTCCGTTAGTTTTTTGGCAGCAGTAGCATATTCTTTATTGAAAGCATTCGATATTTGTGTGTGGTCCGTTATTATTACGTCTCTATCATCCAAAATTTTAATGTTTTCTGTTGGACGCATCTTAGTATTATTTTTATTTGTTTGAGTATTAATCGTATTCCAGATAAATTTTGATCGTGATTTATGTCGCATCTTTTGATTTTGTTGAGTATGTCTAGATTTTTTGCTGCTTTTAGGACCTTCTTGTATGTTTTTTTGTATGATTTATAATATGATTTTGTGAATTCACTCTGGAAATGTTTGTTCAGCTGAAATAGAAATTTTAAGTTAAGCCTTGATACTTTTATTCCATTTGTTATCCATTTAGATATTATTTGTCTTTGTTTGATTTTTAAAATTTTTAACGGGAAATGAAAGTCGAATTTTTGTAGGAATATTTTTTCAAATCCAAAACAGTGCATTATTAATAATAAATTATTTTTGCAGTAGTATTCCCATAATTATGTTAGCATATTCATGCTTTGCACGTGCGTCTTTTGTTTTACATCAACAATGTAAAAAAGTATATTTTCGGCCATATTGGTGATAGCTGTCAATTCGATTTAAACTAATTATTATCGGTTATAGTCAAAGATAGTTTGTAAATAAGTGGTTTTATACCTATAAGAACTTCTTCTGCAGCTTACAATTGCACAGGTAAACCATAAATAATATCAAAAAGTACTGAAAAACAGATTGACAGCCGTTCTGACATGTATCCCCAAAATGGCCGCGCAACAATGAGATGACGTCACGTGCAAAGCATGAATAGATCTAAAATAATAAGATTATATCCACACATTAAAAATCAAAGACGGAAATAAATATTGTTCAGAGGGTGGGCATTTGACGCCCCTGGCGCTCTCCCTGACTACAACCTACTTACCATTTACAATTAACACATTTGCATTCTCTGCTCTTATTTTAAAGATCTTCTCCTTTTAGTTCGATATTTTACATTTGTCAATTTTATTTGTAATGTAATAATATATAATAGTGTTCAATAGTGTTCAGTGTTCAATAAGAAACTGTGGAAAACATGGTTCCTATGATTTAAATAAAAAAAAAAAAATTAAAATCATTGATTTAAATCAATTTTTTTTTTAATATTTTTATATTTATATATTATATCTGATTTAAATCAGATTGTTATTGATTAAAATCGGATTTATATTGATTTAAATTTTAAATCAAAAAAATACATAAAAAAAGTGCAGAAGACGAATGACAAAGCCTATACACAAATATTTCATTCATACACAGTACTTTATTAATAATAAAGTACTTTCACAAATATTTCATTCGTCTTCTGCACTTTTTATATATTTTTTTTATTTAAATCAATATAAATTCGATTTTAATCAATAAAAATCTGATTTAAATCAAATTAATCAAAAAAATCGTTTTAAATCGATTTAAATCAAATAAATCCGATTTTTTATTTTTATTAAAAAAATCAAAAAAATCACATACCCTAATGAAAAATGAAACATATTGATATTGATTGTGAAGGCAATTGATTGATTGTTCAGGGAGCGTTACTCTATTATCTCACTTGGCACTGATCTACAGCGCATTCTAGTGATGGAGTCGTGGAACTGGAAACTGTCTGTGAGACATTCATTTACGCTGATGAATGTGGTATGAAATGTAAACGATGGCGTGTGCCACTGTTAGCAGCGCCCCTGCACATGCAAGACAGCTGGGAGGGGAGACATGACCAACACACCCTACATCATGACAGCGATAAGCGAGGGCGGCGCTGCACTAGATTTATAATTATGTCACGAGCACGAGCTAGTTGTGTGGGGAGAGAATATTCTTCGGGCAAAGAAGTAGTTAGGTATTTGTTTATTTTTAAACCTATTTTTAACATATTTAGAGTGAAGGTAGATAGGATGTGTTTACGATAGCCCTTTCTATGGAATTGGAGTCGTTAAATCCCTTTAGAGAAAATTGCCATTATTTAATTCGAAATTGTGAATTACTTACTAACATAACCTTCATTTTACTGATGTAATAGCTGTCAGAACACAAATGTATCCTATACACTAATCAGAGTTCTAGTTATTTAAATAAACTACCAGTTTTTGTCAATCAATTTTTCTCCCATTGAAGTCTTGCCAGAAATATTCTTAAGGGGAAGGATCGCCAAGGAATACTTTCGCCATTATCAAGATAGTGGCCGGCTTGTTTAAGGATGGCTAAACCTTGGGCTCCGATCGAACATTCCAAAATATTTATTTTTTGAAATTACCATCATAAATTACTTTTTCCAACATTTCAACTATATTTAAGTATTAAAAAAATCATAACATATAATTTAACTTGCAATTCCTGTCTATACTAAAATAGAGAGGTTTCAATTTATTGTCTTCCGTGAATGAACAAAACTTTAACACAGGAGGTATAGGGAAATCATTTCGGTTTTGGTTTAACACTTTTTAAATAACACACGTTGGTATTGTTTTCATTTTTTTCCTAATATATGTCCAACTCTGTATCAAAATATAAGTTTTTTGTTCAAAGTTGGGACAACATAGGGAAGAAAACTCAATTTATCTCCAAAACTATAGACACAAGAAGTGTTCAATTATTTCAAGGATTGTGTATGGCATGAATGTCAATAAGTAGACAAAAAATTATAAAGATCTGAAATTTAGCCCGAATGAATTACCTACTCTTTGAAATCCGCAGACCTTTTTATGAAACATTTTATGTTCTTCAAGTTATGCTCGGTTATGTCAAAGCATAGCACATCGGAAGGTGATATTCAGTGCAAAATATTCAAATTTGAGATGGCAATCTCAATGTCAAATGTCTATGGCAACGCTGCTGGTTTCCTAAAACAGAGCCGGATTATCCCGGAATATTTACTACTTTATCTCAAAGCTGATTTACAATCTTCAAAACTTTTATTGAACTGAAAAGATAGTGTTCAATCTCATTTGCGTCCACAGGGGGTGGGGGGGGGGGGGGGGGGGGGGGGGGCAAGGGAGGCGCTTGCCTCCATCATATTTTGTGGTATTTACGTAAGTTTCATTTTGTCACCAAAAACCTAATTTCAAAGTGTAAAAAAAACAATAAATGCCCTGCGGGGCAAGTTGGAATCATGCCCTCCACCACCCCAAAGTATAAAATTTTGAAAGATATTGAATATTTCAACAAATTACACCTCATATAACGTCTCAAAATTGATTTCAAAGTGTCCAAAATCCAAAAAAATGCCCTCCCCCCCCCCCCCCCCCCCCCCAACCCCTATAACTTGAGGAAATGGTATTCCCTGCCTTGCCCGCCCCCCCCCCCCCCCCCTGGCTGAAATCCTGCGGACGCCCATTTCAATCAATATTCTAAACTTATTCCTGAAGTTTGCAGATTTTTTTTAATAATTGAAATTGAAGAAAATAAAATTAAAGGCCGCCGCACAATTGACCAATGAAGAAGGGCGTTGCCTTATGAAAGACAAAAGTATTACCATGGTAACTCCAGGGTTCTTAGAAAATAACAACTTTTCATTCAAACAAATGAAATTCAAAAAGATCCAAGAATTTAGCTCACACGTGTTTAATAGTTTCATTTACCACTTGAAATAGTACAATCAATATATTTAAATCATATAAATCATGTTTGATGATTTGCTGGACAATTATTACAGTGGTACAACGAAACAAATTAAATTTTGTCAGGTATGTTGCCAAAGCGTTTTACTTTTTAATGGCTTCTGTCACTGGATTGTTTCGTCAACTTAAAAAGGCCCTAACTCTCTTATGATAAGTTAATTGAGACGGAACAATATTTAAGTAGATAGTTTAAAGCATTACTTTTATTAATGGCAATTTGTAGATTGTAAAACTGTTAAATTCTGTAAGAAACAGCTGTTAGCTGTTAACAGACACTGTTGTTTGGTCACTGACAGCTGTCAGTGACCAAACATTGACTTTTGTTTTATGACGTAATGGGAGAGTAGATCTACATTGGTCAATTCAGATTTGTAAACGTAACTGAAATTCTTTGATTGCAACATATTATATTCTACACCCACTCTCTAAAGTCTACTCTGGCCCCTTAAACTTTTAACATGAATAACCTAAGCGTGGGAGAGAGGCAATATTAAAAGATCAAGTTGTGTGCTGACTGCTGACTGCTTGGGGTGTAGCCTTGGGAACATTGTGTGCATTTCAACTCAATTCCATTAATTTGGATTTAAATTGGGCATACATTATTATCACTGATACATTTTTTTTTAATTTGAGCGTACACTAATGTAATAACTACCCCATAAAAAAACACTCCGTGTAAAAATACCAGCCAAGTCTCTTCAACTATAAAAAAAATAGAATAAATCTAAAAATTCAGCACTGAAAAGTAGTGATATCAAAAAATGAGCCAAGTCAAAACTTAATTTTAAAAACCAAAATATACTTGGCGCATCGTGTATATAAATAGTATAGAAGCATATGCCAAAAATCAAATGTACCTACCTAAATATATATAATATACCTATAATGCCCTTAAAAACGATGCGCCAAGTATATTTTGGTTTTTAAAATTAAATTTTGACTTGGCTCATTTTTTGATATCACTACTTTAGTGCTGAATTTTTAGATTTATTCTATTTTTTTTATAGTTGAAGAGACTTGGCTGGTATTTTTACACGGAGTGTTTTTTATGGGGATATCACTTATTTTTTTAGTTTATTTACACAACTTGTAACACACATCGGAGCAACAATGACTAAATACTTTTAAAAAATACGCCATTTCCGAATTGGTTAATACGAAAAATTGTGTTTGGTGCTCAATATACCTAAGCTTAAAGTGATATTCCATGAAGAATTGCGAAAGCTTCGTTCCAATCAGTCCAGCCGTTTTTGAGATATGGTATAACTTCCGGTTTTCAAAATGGCGACTGAAATAACTGCCACCTAGAATTTATTTCTATAAATGTTATGTATCATTATAAGCCTTCTGAATATGTAGTTATTGTAGTAAGAGGTCATTAAAATCTAGATCTTCATTTTCATGACGTCATTTCCGGTTTCGGTAATAGTACATCTCTACTTTAACTATTGATATTCCATATAGACGACCGTCTGAATCATTTGGCGCTAGTTTCATTCCGATCGGTTGAGCCGTTTTCGAGATATGACGTCACTTCCGGTTTCAAAATGGCGACTACCGGTTGGTTTTATAAAAAGGCACCTCAGACGCCAAAAGTGCACATGTGGTAAAAATTTCAGATCGATCGGCTAAGCCGTTTAGGTTGTGGCGGTGATTGCGGTATTTCCTGACCCTCTGAATCATCATCATCATCATCTAAAGAAGATGAAAGTGATGTAATTTCACTGTTTTCACGGCCCTCTAGCTCGCAAATGGTATAGCCTATTGTTCCCAAATTTGGTATATGTGGTGGGGTGGGCCATAGCTCAAAATTAAGATATTTCACAACAATGTGAGATTTTCCAATTTTATGATCCAGTAGGCCGAAAATGCCATGTTGTTGCTTACAGTAAAAGTAGTTGGTCTGCTCCTCATTTTATTAGGCATTTACGGTATGTTGAGTGAGTGTGAGTGTACAGTACGACTTGGCTGGGTGGAGCGACCGCGCCACTAGATAAGCTGTCTCGAATAGCTTTTGCACAGGGTCATGTGATGTTTTTAGTCATTGAGACCAACATTTTACGTGCTTTTATAAATTTTCAGACTATCTCTTTTTATCTTCAAATGATATTGATATTGAGTTATTGAAAGTTATTGGACATTTTATGCTCGTTTAATTTCATAATATATTTGATCAGTGCTTCTTTGCCGCATTTCATTTCGGCTCTTTCCACAGCAGAGAGTTGCAAACGCTGATCAAATCGCATGCAATACGGAGGCTCGCTCATCAACGCGTTTGACACCCGTCTGATCCTGGGCTAGAGCAGGGGGGGGGGGGGGGGGCGCTCAAGACAGACGTCCAGACGCCTAGCGCGTCAGTCGCTGCGTAGGCGTCCTTCTGTTCGGTCTTGTGTTTGCGTTAAGAATAGACTGGTCACTCTCACGACCACGTCACAGTTTAATATTCAGTTCATCTACTCGACTCTGGCATTGTAAGACCAATGCAGACATTACTTATTTGAGTTGTTGGGGAATCTAAAACAATCATAAGTATACATGTAGCTTAATTTTTAAGATAGGTATTTATCGAATTGATATTGTTTTAAAACACGATATTCACAGTTTGCATGATTCAGAATAGCAGCCAGATTTGTGTTTTTGGTGATATGATGGTATTTAAATTAGTGTGTAATTGTTATAAGCTCCGGAGAAATCATAGAATAAAAACTTCTTTTACTATAATATACATCAATTAACCTGATCCATTTAGAAGTTAAATCTGACTTGTCAAATGTGCCAATGAGATCTGTCCTCGGCGGAATTCTGTTGCGTTCATTGTTGATGTAAAACAAACGAAGCTCGTGCAAGCTGTGAATATATAACTACACGTTTCAGTGTTTCATTCTGTTCATTGAGCTATAGAAGCGGTTCTGTATGCAATGTTCACTCACTAGTTATGGTTGAACTTGAATGTAGCGAACTGTGAACATTTGACTTACGAATCCAAGAGCCTCCCGAGTTTAAGTTGATCTCGCGTGTGTCACGTGAGTGATGGAGGTGGACTACATCTTCGGCAGCTTCTCTCGCCGACGCCTGGATGACGTCAGTGCGCTCAAGAGGAGGTCGCTGGACCAGGCGTCGCCGGTGGCTCAGCGCCGGGGAAAGTCAGTACATGCACTCTTGCTCTTGTCAAACACCTGTTGCAGCGGTAACTCACATACCGTATACGAATGGGAAGTCTCTCCTAACACTTTTTCATTGTAAATCTGTAAATATCGTGAAAATGTCATCCTAAAAACTAAATAATGTCACTGATAAAATCAAATTGAAATATTATGTGTTAGCGAGAACATCAATGTGTGACATGACCAGATTATGATGTTATTAATGTGACGTACTTACCAGATGATGACTCGGTTGCCATGACAATGCTTGTACACATTGTGACGCGGCCAGTGGGGTAACTTCATACCCCCTCCCCTCCCTCCCCCCGCAGGATATTTTTGGACCCCCTGCTTTTTAATGCCTATACCGTAAACATCTTTAAATTATTATAGGTATGCATATTATTTTTGTTAATTTTTAAATATTTAATGACACTTGTTCAATTATTGTAAATCCAGATGCGTGCTATGGAACTTTGGAAAAATATTTTGAATTTCTCTATAGAATTGAATGAATTTTAACGAGATTACATTATTTTGGTCGATTTGATAATATACATTCTTCTGATAATTTCTATTTCCCTTATACTATAGATTATCCAAATTTTTGCTTTTTATGGTATTCATTCGATCCAAATGTTTGCTCCCCCCTCTCCTCCTCCGCGCAACTACGGTGGCTGCAACATCGAAGTTACCCCAGTCGACACGACAACTAAAAGTATTATTATTAGTTTATAACTAGTTCATTATTAGTTCATAGGTATTAGTTTCATAACAGCGATATCTCGCCCATTGGACCTTTTCTTGCGACAACCGGAATTTAATAACCGGCCCACGTTGTTCAGTACCTATGTATACAATAAAAAGCTCTGTTTGTAACCTTTTTTCCCCAAGATGGCGGCGTTGGACATTTTCGTTTTCTTTTTTTCAAATTACATAATCCAATTTATGTGTGCCAATTTTTTCAGATTTTTTTTTGAATCCGTCGATTTTTTGAAAATGACCCCCTCCCCCGCCCCCGGCCAGGGTTGCGAGGTTGGCACCATGACTTTTCATACATCTCAAAGCATGCTTTATCAAATGGCATTTGGTGCCAGCCCCCTTCACAAAAATCCTACGGTATAATTCACTTGTGCCTGTACTACCTCCATAAAAACGAATTGAAAATAAGTTCGATTTCTATTTAAGAAATATTGCTTTTTCTCAACAATGGAAAACAGAAGATTGTTGCGAATTCGGGAAAGTTGACCCAAAGAATGTACCTTTCATATGCCGCAAAGATGTTTTAGATCGGACGAACGGTTTCGGCGCTACGATGTCATAAAAAAGCGGTAAAATTCACTCTGTTCAAGGCCCCCCGAGATCAATTAACATTGTGTAGTCCCTATCCCGCTCCGAAAACGGCACTAAATCGGCTCTTTCTCATCATTAAGTATTGGTGATAGAAAAAAATGTTAAATTACAAAGTTATTGCATTTTTTGAGTACTATAACTTTTGTTTGAGACATCTGTTCGTCCAATGACCGATTAAAAGTGTATATAAATTCTTAATGTTTCATTTTTTTTCAAGATGGCTGCCAAAATTTTTAAAAATAATTTTCTTTCACAATAGGGCATTCAGTTTTGATTTTAAATAAAAAACAATAATCCTCTATGTCTTTTCGTGTAGGGTACATGAATGAATAACTTTAGCGTCCAGCCCCCAGCCCCCGCCAGTGTCTGGGGGTGGCACCAAAATTTTTTAGGTTTTGGACCTATATATGCATTTAGTGAGATAGGTGGCACCTTCCCTTCACGACGATCCTACGGGAGCTTTAAATCAAACAGATTTATTGTTTTTTTTTTTTACTAGGAATTAATTCTAAAGAGTTAAATGATAAATTTTGTACCTGGGCAAAAGTCCTGACTCCTATTTCCCCACAGACAAAGGCATTTTATAAACTGTATGACGTGTTTTAATATTGTAAAAACTATTTCTGCAGTGGTTCGCAATCGCAACTGGGCGAGAAGAAAAACCAGAAAGAGTTTCACTCAAGACATGTGACAAAAAGTCCACCCCCTCCCCCGCACTCTGAGAGGATCACCTCACGATCGAGCGATAACATTCCGCTTCTTGAAGTCCACCCCCTCCCCCTCACTCTGAGCGGATCACCTCACGATCGAGTGATAACATTCCGCTTCTTGAAGTCCACCCCCTCCCCCGCACTCTGAGCGGATCACCTCACGATCGAGTGATAACATTCCGCTTCTTGAAGTCCACCCCCTCCCCCGCACTCTGAGCGGATCACCTCACGATCGAGTGATAACATTCCGCTTCTTGAAGTCCACCCCCTCCCCCGCACTCTGAGCGGATCACCTCACGATCGAGTGATAACATTCCGCTTCTTGAAGTCCACCCCCTCCCCCGCACTCTGAGCGGATCACCTCACGATCGAGTGATAACATTCCGCTTCTTGAAGTCCACCCCCTCCCCCTCACTCTGAGCGGATCACCTCACGATCGAGTGATAACATTCCGCTTCTTGAAGTCCACCCCCTCCCCCTCAGTCTGAGCGGATCACCTCACGATCGAGCGATAACATTCCGCTTCTTGAAGTCCACCCCCTCCCCCGCACTCTGAGCGGATCACCTCACGATCGAGTGATAACATTCCGCTTCTTGAAGTCCACCCCCTCCCCCGCACTCTGAGCGGATCACCTCACGATCGAGTGATAACATTCCGCTTCTTAAAGTCCACCCCCTCCCCCGCACTCTGAGCGGATCACCTCACGATCGAGTGATAACATTCCGCTTCTTGAAGTCCACCCCCTCCCCCTCACTCTGAGCGGATCACCTCACGATCGAGTGATAACATTCCGCTTCTTGAAGTCCACCCCCTCCCCCTCAGTCTGAGCGGATCACCTCACGATCGAGCGATAACATTCCGCTTCTTGAAGTCCACCCCCTCCCCCGCACTCTGAGCGGATCACCTCACGATCGAGTGATAACATTCCGCTTCTTGAAGTCCACCCCCTCCCCCTCACTCTGAGCGGATCACCTCACGATCGAGTGATAACATTCCGCTTCTTGAAGTCCACCCCCTCCCCCTCAGTCTGAGCGGATCACCTCACGATCGAGCGATAACATTCCGCTTCTTGAAGTCCACCCCCTCCCCCGCACTCTGAGCGGATCACCTCACGATCGAGTGATAACATTCCGCTTCTTGAAGTCCACCCCCTCCCCCGCACTCTGAGCGGATCACCTCACGATCGAGTGATAACATTCCGCTTCTTAAAGTCCACCCCCTCCCCCGCACTCTGAGCGGATCACCTCACGATCGAGTGATAACATTCCGCTTCTTGAAGTCCACCCCCTCCCCCTCACTCTGAGCGGATCACCTCACGATCGAGTGATAACATTCCGCTTCTTGAAGTCCACCCCCTCCCCCTCAGTCTGAGCGGATCACCTCACGATCGAGCGATAACATTCCGCTTCTTGAAGTCCACCCCCTCCCCCGCACTCTGAGCGGATCACCTCACGATCGAGTGATAACATTCCGCTTCTTGAAGTCCACCCCCTCCCCCGCACTCTGAGCGGATCACCTCACGATCGAGTGATAACATTCCGCTTCTTAAAGTCCACCCCCTCCCCCGCACTCTGAGCGGATCACCTCACGATCGAGTGATAACATTCCGCTTCTTGAAGTCCACCCCCTCCCCCGCACTCTGAGCGGATCACCTCACGATCGAGTGATAACATTCCGCTTCTTGAAGTCCACCCCCTCCCCCGCACTCTGAGCGGATCACCTCATGATCGAGTGATAACATTCCGCTTCTTGAAGTCCACCCCCTCCCCCGCACTCTGAGCGGATCACCTCATGATCGAGTGATAACATTCCGCTTCTTGAAGTCCACCCCCTCCCCCGCACTCTGAGCGGATCACCTCACGATCGAGTGATAACATTCCGCTACTTGAAGTCCACCCCCTCCCCCGCACTCTGAGCGGATCACCTCACGATCGAGTGATAACATTCCGCTTCTTAAAGTCCACCCCCTCCCCCGCACTCTGAGCGGATCACCTCACGATCGAGCGATAACATTCCGCTTCTTGAAGTCCACCCCCTCCCCCGCACTCTGAGCGGATCACCTCACGATCGAGTGATAACATTCCGCTTCTTGATCGATAATGTTGATAATAATGTGGCAGAGTGCCACCCCCTCCCCCGCACTCTGAGCGGATCACCTCACGATCGAGTGATAACATTCCGCTTCTTGAAGTCCACCCCCTCCCCCGCACTCTGAGCGGATCACCTCACGATCGAGTGATAACATTCCGCTTCTTGATCAATAATGTTGATAATGTTGATAATAAGGTGGCAGAGTGTCCACAATATGCTGATTATGCACAATAAAATGATTAACTAGGACCATAAATAACATTAACTCTATCACTTTATAGATCTATAGGTGTTTATTTAGTTCTTTCATACTACCCCCGCAAATACTTGATATTTGTGTAAAAATTGTTGTAATTTAATAATGATAACATAAAAATAGTTGAAAAAATTAGGGGTAATGCCCAAAACATCACTCTTGAGTACAACATTGCTTATATATCCATTAAAAATGTTTTGGGGCTCCACACCAGCCATTTAAAAAAAAGTGTTGACTTTTGCCCCGGACTACTATACTTGCAAGAAAACTGTGGCATGACAATGTGTGACCATGTGTGACCATGTGACAATGTGTGACCATGTGTGACCATGTGACAATGTGTGACCATGTGTGACCATGTGACAATGTGTGAACATGTGTGACCATGTGACAATGTGTGACCATGTGTGACCATGTGACAATGTGTGAACATGTGTGACCATGTGACAATGTGTGACCATGTGTGACCATGTGACAATGTGTGAACATGTGTGACCATGTGACAATGTGTGAACATGTGTGACCATGTGACAATGTGTGACCATGTGTGACCATGTGACAATGTGTGAACATGTGTGAACAATGTGACAATGTGTGAACATGTGTGACCATGTGACAATGTGTGACCATGTGTGACCATGTGACAATGTGTGAACATGTGTGACCATGTGACAATGTGTGACCATGTGTGACCATGTGACAATGTGTGAACATGTGTGACCATGTGACAATGTGTGAACATGTGTGACCATGTGACAATGTGTGACCATGTGTGACCATGTGACAATGTGTGAACATGTGTGACCATGTGACAATGTGTGACCATGTGTGACCATGTGACAATGTGTGAACATGTGTGAACAATGTGTGACCATCATGAAGACTTGGTTGCCATGGTAATGCACCTCTATAATGCACCAGATTATGACGTGAATTCCAATGATATTAGGTACTAGTTGGTTGTGAACATTTCTTTCAATCTTTCTAAATCATTGCTTAAAACCGTGCCATCCCTACATCAAAAATAATAGCATTTCGGTCACATCTCAAATACCGTATTTCATTATTTGCGTATTTGCTGCTTCTGCTAGCAAACGAATTTGTATTGCTCGGAAGAGAATAATCTGTGAAATCTTGAAACGCGGTTCAAAAGAGTCATGCAGGGAGCTGTTCCGCTAGCTACGGATTATGCCACTAATTCACTTCCCTGCATTTACGACCACATTCAACGTATGCTTCCCTGCATTTACATATTCAACGTAATGCTTGTATACTAGGAAAGACCTATAAACTCGTCCCGCACGTTTGCAGGCTGGGTTTGTCCTCCAGAGGCGTGCTTCAAGTGGGACGAACACTCTTTATAACAAACTGCAGTGCCTTCTGACATCAGGGATTCTCCTGAAGATAGTTTTAAACATTCTTTAAAAAACTGTTTGATTTTAAAATCTTATTATTCAGTGGATGATTTTATTGCTAACTGACAGAGGCAGGAATTGAGTGCTTTTTATACTTTTTTAACCTGTTTCCCAATGTAACTTACACTGTACCTATTCTTACAGACAACATTCATACATAACATGTTTATATTTTCTATAATGTATTTACCCACTTGTGTCTGAATGACTTCAAATAAATAAATAACAAAAAAATAAAAAAAATCTAGGTTTTATTCTGAAATCAATTTTAGGGATGCTCTCAGTGTTGAATTCAGACTTTTTTGTGCGAGGGGGGGGGGCTATTGACATTCTCGGGGGTGCCAGGGCCGGCCCGTGGGTAGGGCGACGCGGGCCCACGCCCAGGGCGCCGAGATTTAGGGGGCGCCAAATTGTCAAATGATAGATATTAGATAGAATGATAGTATGATAGAATGATGATATTTTTTTGAAAATATAATACAAACATTTATTTCCTTTAAAACTGATCTTAAAACTGAACTTGACAACAAAGCACAACGCACATTTAAACGCACATTTTTTTAAAAAATGTGTGCTATTAACTCCCAAAATGTACTAAAATACTGGGGAACTAAGGAAGTGCATAAAATGCACTTAATGCTCTAAATTCTCTAAAATACTCTTAAATGCATGAAAATACATTAATTCGACTGAAAAATCAAAAAAAATCAGGGGACCCTCCCCCAGACCCCCCATTGTACACAGGCGATATAGTATCCCGTAAAAGAGGGGGGGGGGGGGGGGGGGGGGGGGCGCCAAAAAAATCTTGCCCAGGGCGCCGAAAAGTCACGGGCCGGCCCTGGGGGGTGCACACCATGTATGAGCAGTGGCGTGCGGTGGATTTTTGTAGTGGGTACGCAGAGAGTAGTGTTTTACAAGACATCAATGGTGGGTCTGTGGGGAGGACCCCCCAGCCACCCGCGGGTCCGGGCCGCGTAGGCCCTGAAAAATTTTCAATTTTGCAATTGTCAAGCGGTTTAGACTAATCTTTTTCGTAATGACATAATTATCATTATGACATAATGACATGATGTTAAAAAAATCACTGAAAACTGAACTGTGCCCCTGTGTATGTGTTGCAAAAGAACAGGCGCGTAGGAACTTCATTTTGAGTGGGGGGGTCAAAATTATCGGTGATCGATGAATGTGAGGAAAAGGTGGTACGCCGTTTCAAGGGGTCTGGGGGGCTCACCACCCAGTTTGCCCCGCAGGGCCTTTTTTGAAGTTTTGATACAAAATAATCGAATTTGAAGCTATTTTGGCATTCTTTTCAAAGAAATGTACAATGTGTGATATGCAATTTTCTGTGGAAACTTTAGGCAAATGTAATATAATCTGTAACTATTTGTTTTTATGGAATCCCCATTGGCCCCGCAGGGAATGTTTTGAGTTTTTGATACAAAATAATCGTATTTGAAGCTATTTTGGCATCCATTTCAAAGAAATTTAAAGTGTGTGATTTGTAATTCTTCGGGAAACATTAGACAAAATGCATTATAATCTATAAATATCGTTATTTGATAAAATCCTCAATGGCACCGCAGGGCATTTTTTGAATTTTTCACATAACAAAATCGAATTTGAAGCTGTTTTGGCATCCTTTTCAGGGAATTTTTTGAATTTCTAGTAAAGGATAATTGATTATGAATCGATTTTGAAATTCCTCTGAAAAAGGTTGTAACTAAAAAAAACAATAAGCAATAAGATAACAGGTCATATGTGGAGCTGTATGTGTTTTGGTATCCTAGTTTAACTTATAAGTAATATTAAATATTCATGAGGATGATCAAGTTGGACAAATGAGTCATTGTCTCATTGGAATACATCAGTTTAATTAGTTGTCAAACTTGGGAAAATTTTGAGAATTCAACCTCATAATGGAGCAAATCTGTGCATTTTTAAATCTCTTTATCAACATTTTTGTATATCTGGGGGTGTCAGGATGAAAAGTGGGGGGGTCATTGACCCCCACTCCCCCTCCCCCCTTCCTACGCGCCAGCAAAAGAATACTTAAACTGTAGGAGAGCAACAATTATAAAAAAACAGTTCAAATGACATTTAAAAAATTTTAATTTTCGAGATATATTTAAATATTTGAATCAGACGCGGGAATAAACGATTGGATAGGGAGAAGAACAAAACAAAGAGTTAAAACTTTCACCCACCCATTACCATATAAGAACGTTATCTTATTATCACATCTTTTAGAATAATCAGCTAACAGGCTCAAAATAACATTTTGAAGTAAAATATATTAAATTATTTATTTAAAAATTTAGATATTTTGTAAAATGCTGTTTATTTTTTGATATGAGGAAAATTTGCCCGGTAATGTCACAGGTTGTTGCCAAAGACAGCAATCACATTCTATAAGGTTTAGATTTACCAAATTATATTTATATTTCACACTCCCCCCCCCCCCCCTCCCCCCCCCAACTTAGAGGCTTGCTTTGGATGCTCTAGAAATGATCGTTTTCTTCAAAAAAGTTTTAATACTGTTGAAAACATCAAATAGCATTGTTCTGAATGAGGATAATGGGAAGATTATTCAGGTGAGGGTTTGTTTGTCAAAACCAAGTCCAAAGATTGAAAGCTTTTTATTAACAAATTATATTTGAACAAAGTGCACGAACAAAGTGCTCACAGAGAAACTCTCAGTATGTAATGTTATACATTTACCGAATATTCAGGTACTTTTCACGAACACATATTATGCATTGCTTCGACATATCTAACTAAAAGTAAAACACAATATCACCTATGCTTGCAGCTTAAGCATTGTAAATTTACACTTAGTGTGTGTCTTTAAATATTATATAGGTAGTTCATGTAAACCTATCACAATGGACACAATTAGGTCGGAACATAAAGATAATTTTAAAAGTAGGTTCTCTTACATCATACATGATTCGGTACATGTATTACAATTGTACAGCGAGGATTTTACAAAACGAAAGATTAAGGTAAACGATACACACATAATTTTAAAAATATTCCTCCATCAAATACTTATAGAGTATAGTTAGGTATTTGTGAGCGGCCACCTCCACACGCTTCTGACATACGTCTGAGAATAGCCTCTCGACTGTGATCTCTAGTCTGGATTGGCGGGCATGTGTGGGGAATACATGGGGCCATGCAACATGCTTGGAGGAGAGGGGAAGTAACGTCGCTGATTCATCGGAGGAGTGGGATGAAAATCCAGCGGCGAGACGAAACCGTTCTTCTCGAAAATCAGCCGAGAGCGGATGAAATATCTCTGCATGGCCGTCAGGTCGTGGTTCTGCACGCGTACTTCGGACATCACGTGAGCTCCCAATGGAACTCTCAAGGGCACAGGAACAGCGATGTCGTGCATCGCGCAGCCAGGTTCTGCAGGCTGTTGAGGGCTCGATAGCTCGGAGGTCGTCGGGAAAGACTCGGACTGATGTCCTATGTCTTCGGAACGGATGTCACTCACAGACGGCAAGTAGCGCGTGGAGTAGGTCATATCTGTAGCCCGCACAGCGCTGGCAGCGCCCGGCGAGTAGCGCGTGGTCATGGTTCTTGCAACGCCCGAAGTGTGAGGACCCGGAGAAGTCATTGTGCTGACATCTGCTGTCATGCGGGGTGCCGACTCCTCCACGCCCGAAGTGTGATGAGAAACGGTGCTGCCATCTACCGACATCAACGGGATCCACTGACGCTCAACAGCAGGTGAATTCTCCTCTTCATTCGGTTGTGTGAAAGAAGAACTTGCCAGGTCATTGGTCTTTTCTGTGACTGAAAAAGATTCCGGAGGCTTGTTGATGGTGATCTTTTCATTCGTCACAATAGTGAATGGACCTTTCATGGAGCGAACCACAACGACTACCTGCCGATCATTGTCCTTGTCTTCTTCCTTATCGTCAGGTTCTTGCTTCTCCATTCCTTCTTCTTCCTTCTCCATTTCTTGTTGAAGACGGATTCTCTCAGCCCGCTGCAGAAGATCATCGTACCGCAGCTTCTTCGGGAACACATTCGCCCTGAGCTTCTCCAGCTTGTCAGGATGTTCGACCTCGATGTGTCGCATCATCATCGTGCTGTAGTCGAACCCTTCGCTGCAGACCGTGCAGGCGTACGGCTTCTCCGCTCGCTCGCGACGCCTCTTAGTCGACTTCTTGATGACTTTGACCTTGAGACCGTCCTCGGAAGGTAGTTTAAGGTTGTGCAATCTCGATGCTTTTGGACTTATGGCCCGAGGATTCCTGATGGTTTCAAGGTTTGACGTCGATGCTTTTGGACTAATGGCCCGAGGTTTCGTGATGGTTTCAAGGTTTGACGTCGATGCTTTTGGACTATTGTCCCGAGGTTTCTTGATGGTTTCAAGGTTTGACGTCGATGCTTTTGGACTAATGGCCCGAGGATTCGTGATGGTTTCAAGGTTTGACGTCGATGCTTTTGGACTATTGTCCCGAGGTTTCGTGATGGTTTCAAGGTTTGACGTCGATGCTTTTGGACTAATGGCCCGAGGTTTCGTGATGGCTTCAAGGTTTGACGTAGATGCTTTTGGACTAATGGTCCGTGGTTTCATGATGGTTTGATGGTTGTGCGTTGTCGATTCGTCAATTGGACTAATAACCCAAGATTTCGTGATAGTTTGATGGCCGTTCGATATCAACGTGTTTGGGCTAATTGCCACAAGTTTCTTGATGATTTTAAACTTAAGACAAGAACGATTCTCAACCAGAGTCGAGTTGCTTAAGTCCCCTGCCGTTGAAGGCGTTGAACTTTCAATCACAGTTTCAATTGGTTTCTGCTCTGGAATCTGAGTTTTTGAAATTTGCTTCATCGGTTTGAGGCCAAGTGTTTTAAACACTTTTGAATGTCTTGACTTTTCGCCTTCTTTGAAATCTGCAACTTCGGGAAACTCCAAGGTCATCCCATCTTTGTCGTTAGTCTTTGTAATCTTTACAAGTCCTGAAGGCTTTTTGTATTTGAGCTCTGCAGCTTTGGGAACCTTCAAGCTCAGCACATCTTGGTTTTTTCTCTTGGTTTTAATCTCTTTAAATCCCGAAGGCTTCGTAATCGTTGGCTTTCCTCGGCCAAGCTTGCTTTGTCCTTTCTTTACGTAACCTTTCTTGAGCGGCTTCTTCTCTATTTTCGCTTCACAAATGCCAGATGGACCAGACGTGTTCACATCTTGTGTGTTCACGAATGAAGTTTTCTCTTCAGCCGAGTCCAAAGACTTTCCAGCAGAATTAAGTAGTGGACATGCTGCACGAAGAATGGGAGGATCTTCGGTCAACACGACGTCTATATCATGTGTGGCGATGGGGTTCTGTCGGATGTAGTTGTGATCCTGGCTTGCGATGGTTTGTAAAACACACCCTCCGTCATAATTCATCACCAGAAGATGCATATAGTCATCTATTGAATAATCGTAAAAAATGAAGTTTTTCTTATATTGCAAATTCTTTTGCAATTCTACTTCCTCATTTGGTTCTGAAATGAGTTTGTAATCGTGTGTGAGGACACTAGTAGGTGAGTAGGGAGGGTGTGAGGACACTTCCTGATTGTTAAGCTGATTCTGCATCGGAGAAGACGTCACGCTGATGTTGTTGCCCAGTTCCAGATCCACCGCCTGATCCACATGGATCCACATCGGAGCGTTGACGGATTCAGTCGCTGTCGGAGTAGGGTTGGCTTCAGCCTCCAGGGGAACGGAGTTGGCTTCAGCCCCCAGGGAAGCTTTGTCGGTTTCAGCCCCCATGGGAGCGGAGTAGGCTTCAGCCCCCAGGGAAGCGTTGTCGGTTTCAGCCTTCATTGGAGCGTTGTCGACTTCAGCCCACATGGGAGCGACGTAGGCCTCAGCCCCCAGGGAAGCGTTGTCAGCTTCAGCTCCTAGTGGAGCGTTGTCGGATTCACCGGCCAACGGTGTAGGGTTGGCTTCAGGCCCTGGGGGAGCGGAGTAGGACAAAGGTACAATTGGAATGGAGTCAGCTTCATTCACTAAAGGAGCGGAGTCAGCTGCAAGATGGTTCGAGGTCTGAGGTTTTGACTCGGAAGGGCCAACTGGAGGATCAGGAAAGTTATGGGAGACGATCTGCATGGCTTGGAAAACTACTGCTTCCGGTACCTTGGGCAAGATCTCAACAAAAAGATTGATTGTATCACAATCTCCTATAATACCGTTGAAAACGTTGTTATTCAATGTTTCCTCATTGTCGTGACGACTTGGAAACAATGAGAAGTCGTCAGCGAGAAAGCGCTCGATTTCCTCGTCAATGGAGCTGTCTGTATTGACCTTGAGCGCAGGCGTCGGCGCAGGAACAGGCGCCGCGTCCCACCAGGGCACAAGCTCCGGAGGATCGTCGCCGAAGAGTTGCGCGTACGTCGCATAATCCTCGCTCTCCGTCCAGTAGGGCGTCAGCACGGGCTGAAGATAGTCGCTGAAGTCCTGCATGGGATGTAGCTCGAGCAGGCCGGCATCGGGGTCTGGCAGGAGCTCTGCGTCTGCTGCCAGCCCTGCGTCTGCTGCCAGCCCTGCGTCTGCTGCCAGCTCGGTCACGATGCTCTCGCGGTTCATCTTGTTCACCTGACATCAACACACAATCATTAGACTTTCTCACGTGAGCTCTGAGAAGGTCTCAAATGGCGACGGATGAATGATTATGATGATGATTGGGAGATGATGGTGAAGAGTCAAGGATGGAAGGTGGGAAGGTGGGAAGGCCAGCTGTTGTCCCAACGGCTGGTGTGTTGGATACCTCGGTTCTCGTTAGATCACCGAGGTTAAGCAACATTGAGCGCGGTCAGCAGTTGGGTGGGTGACCATTCTACTCTGCCTTGCCAGGTTGCTGCCGTTGGGCCAGAGAGACTGGGGTGTTTGGGGGTTAGTGTGACGACCTCCCTCCACCTGTTATCAGTCTCTCGACGGCGCGGGTTGTGGAGGCTTGTGCTGTAAATGTCACACCGTCCTTCGAATGGGACATTAAGCCGTTCGCTCACTTGGTCTTTCGTCAGGGGTAGGCTACATGCCGGTACCGGGTTTCCTCTCCTCCCTTCTCTATTACATTCTCACTTGTGGAGCCACGGCTCCGTTGAGAATATAGACTTAATAATAATAATAAAAGGAGGTGGTCGTGGTCTATTAGTAGGGAACGTGCCCAGCATTTGCCTGTTATCTTGTGTATATTAAATTGCCCCCTTGCCCCGAGACCAGACCAGAGTCAACAATCAAAGCTGTCTTTCGTAATTCAAGTATATTACAATATACAAATTGTAAAAATATTGTATATATTACGAGAAACTAAATTACAAAGAGCTTTGCATTGCACAAATTTATTTCTGATGTGAGAAAACTAAAGATAAAGCAATGTTTTGCACTTTAATCTATACACTTTGTGAACTTAACTTGTAGATGAGAAACTGGGTTTCTGTGGAAAACTCCCCACATAAATACATCCCTTCATAAATTTATAGAGTTCTGCTGAAGAAATTTCAAATATCATGGCAAATATACTAAAACTACCTTTAAATCCATTTGTGAAAATCAACATTTCCCCAGGGCTGGTTTCCCCGGACCCGTGGGTAACTGGGGTCCTCCCCCATGACATTACATGCGTAATAATACATATGCGTATATGCGTAATACATGAGTATTTCATGCGTATAATTGTCAACATTCCCCCAGAACAACAGGCAGGTTCCCCCGGACCCGTGGGTAACTGGGGGCTCCCCCAGACATTACTTCCATGCGTATAATTGTGTTGGTAGAAAATGTTTGACAAGAATTTACCAACGTATTCTTACTTTAGTGAATTAGTGCAAAACTTTGTGTCAGTGAAAAAGTTCGAAAAAGGAACAAGTTTCAAGTTCGTTTTGGAAGTTTCTCGTCATTGTGCATTTCATTTTACAACAAATTATTTTCTACCTAATTGCTTACCTACCTACATTTCAGTACGAATGAATATAACCTATAGCAGTGGTTCTCCCCGGGAGGAGGGGGGAGGAGGATTTTTAAAGTTCCAGGGGAAATTGCTTTCATAAAAATTTTAAAACTTTTTTAACAAATTCTCATAGTGTGAAGAAATACTGGATTTGACATCAATTCGCCAAAAATATTGTCCAAACGCATAGAAATGGTCCAATCTACTGTTCACTTTCAAATAAAATAAAATAAATAAAATAACAAATAAAAATCGCGTTATTTGTGACGTCACCCATCAGTGTTGTCATAAATATTAAAAAAAGAATGGAACGTATGCTTTAGATTTAGTTCGATGTAACCTTTCCACATACTCCACTGAATGGTGTCGACCATAGGAGTCCTTTCACATGTATGTACACTTGGCCAAACAAAACTTGAACGTTCAATAAATCTGATAGGCTGATAAATGTAAGATCACACCATCAGAATTCAGTCTAAGCGATCTCATTGTCTCACTCTAGTAGGTGACCTCTCATTTCAATGATAATAACAAGCTTTGATTGGTTATGGGACATGACCAGCAGTCATTCAAATTTGGTCAACGTTCAAGTTTTGTTTGGCCGAGTGTACCTCTTTAAAATGTACTCATTGAATATGGAAATAAAACTGAACTGAAATATCGGCCCAGTTCGCAACAATGAAAGTTTTGAAGTCCTATCCTATGGATGGAAAACATTCAGAATAGGTGCAGGTAACTTCATTTGTTTAGCAAGACAGTGAAACTGATTTTATGAATGACGAGCAATTTACCTACTCAAAATCTGATTTAAAAGGTGAAGCGTTGAATTGATGAATACCATTGTTGGTACATTTTGAATACCTATATTGAGTATTAACTATTAAGTATTCTGATATGTAGAGTGTAGACTACACCTAATAATACAGTCTTGTAAACATATGTCAGTCAGGTATTTACTATTTGAGGTAGGTGCTACCCTACTCTGCGATTACATTGATATTGTGAGATTCTAATTGTAGAGGTTTTAAAATTTATGTGAATGTTAAATTTCTGTTTATGTTAAGAGTTAATTCGTTCTTGTTTCACTTCATATTACGCATATTACCCATATAAAAAGTTACATAGTAATACTTAAAAATTCATAAAATTGGCGCGAAAAGCATACGTTCCATTTTTTAAATATTCATGGCGTCACTGCAGATGGGAAAAGTCAGAAATAGCATGATTCTCGTTGGTAAATTGGTAACTGGAAGAGTCATTGTAAACAACTTCTAAAGAAACTTCACTCGTCTTACTTCTCCTTAAAAACTTTAGTCGATTTGACTAACACCAACGTAGCCAAATAAGTAGGTATATTATGCAAATATAGAATCCCATCTAGGCTAAGATACGGCATATTACAGTTTTGGGGGAACTCTACGGAGTCGCACAAAATATTTACGATGTAGAGAAAAGCTAGGCATTCGAGTTCTTTTTGGTTTAAAATACAAAAATAATTCTTTTATCAAACCAGATTGTAAAAAACATTTCATCAAACATCAAATATTAACCTTACCTTGCCTATTTATTTGGGAATCAATAATAGCAATAATGTTTATAAAAAATAAAGAAGAACTAGTACAAAACAAAGACATAGGTACACAATCTCAACACTAGAAATTGCAACAACATACACGTAGAGTCACTCAGAACAAATTGTACTCAAAACAATTCCATGTAGGTACATAACAACTAAATTATTTAATGCTTTGCCCAAGGAAATAAGAGAAATTAGTAAATACGAACTGAATAAACTAAGACAATTATTAATAGAAAAAGCATAATACTCAATAGACGAATAGACGAATCAATCCCCATAAACTTAACTTTCACTCAGTTCCTTCCATTGTTTCGAAGACGGAAGAACTTATCCCACTCCGACGCGTTATTGTCCCGCCCCGCCGTCATTGGCTTTTTGGCCACTTCTTTGCCATTTCTCCTCTATTAATTAGCATTAGGGGGTGCTCAATATCGAATGTTATAGCTCCCTAGTTTAATAATTCCGTTAGCAATAATGCAAAATCAATCAATGTACTAAATGCACCGCTGAATTTTCTAACCAAATCGAGCAACAGGCAACCTCTAGCTATGCATTGTATGCCGGGAAGAACTGCATTTTTACATCTATATACATCCAAGAATTTAATCAATATTAATTGTAATTTATTACTTCATCACACTTACCTTAAATGAATTCTCTGATTTCAATTGAAAGTTACACTAAATATTGAAGATAAACACTAAAATAAGTGATTAAAGCGCAGCTAATATTAGTTTCGATCAAACCTGTTGAGTTTTCTTCAACCGTCAACGGCTTTTTTAGTTAAAAAATCGACTGCCAACCTTATATTTTTGTTCCTGAAAATAACTGGGAACCAAATATTTTCTGTATTATAATTATGTATTAGTTTCAAATGCAATTTAACTTCTGTTAGCTATGATGGCTTATGTGATGTCATACATGTTAGATGTTAGCTAAATTCATTATTATATTTTTTTGTAAATAATTATTTCATGACAGAGCAAGTGACTTTTGTGTTGTCATGTTTGCAATATCGTTCGGTTTTTATCGTAGCGCCTCGCGACCCCTTGCGAAGAAAAAAGATACTATACCTAAATGATGCGCACGCGTACAGGAAGTAGAAAACATAAATTAAAAAGACGCCTTCTTTGTACCGGCAAATTCGAAAATGTATAAATTATTTGTTAATATATTAATGTCTTCAGGTAGAAATTATGATGTTGGTGTGTAATTGTAATTGGTTTGCAACAAAATGAGAACTCTTGTTCAATTTATGAATAGCAGAGTGTGTCATACTAAAAATGTAATGACTCAATTACTCATTACACTTTAGACATTTTGATTGAATGAAGTTACGATCCCCACAGAATGAAGGCAGAATTAGATTGATGAGCTCACCTCAAGAATCATTGAAATTAGAGGTTATGCGAAGAGCATAGTTTGAAACCTCATTAATGTGAGTCGAGACCAGTTTTCTGTTGCCACCATGATGCTGTTACATGCATCTGCATATATATATATTTATATATATATATATATTTGTAAAGTTTTGGCAATCTGATGATGACAGTTGCAATACTGTCGAAACGTTATTGCACTATTAAATATCGCTTGGCATAATACCGAAAATGAGTTTTCTTATATATATATAGTGAAGACAAACACAGAGAAGGTTCAGACCGCAATGATGAAGGAGATTAGATCTAGTCGGGCGTTAGCTCGACGCTGCCAAGCACCGTGTCAATACGAGGTCAACTTTTTATAAACGATGAGCTTACTACCAGAGACTTATACAGCAACGGCTTAAGTGGTGATTTCGGGGTATCGGCTCGCATTGACGCAGTTTGAAATGGACGTTGAAAACCATGGTTATCGGGTATATTTAGCCACGTGACAACACCTACCAAATTTCGAAGAGCTGCGATCATCCCTTCAGGGTGAATTTTGGGCCTCAAACATGCATGGATTTTTTTCATGCTAGCTGGCTGGCTGGCTAGTTAGTTAGTTAGGTTACCACGGTCGATTTGTTTGCCACTCTCCACAGATTGCACGGTTTGGTGTAGAGAGTTGAAATTTGGCAGAGACAGAGTCATAATTATTACACGAACCTTTGAAAGAAAATCTGGAAAATTTTGACCGGAAGTGAAGATATTCCAATTTTAAATTGAATAGTTTTAAAAATCAAACGGGTCCACCGAGAGTTTTGAAATTTGGCATCTTTAAAGACAATGTATTGCTAGACACTCCACTTCAAGAAAAAAACCAAAATTATAAACCGGAAGTGGAGAAATTATCATTATTTACGTTCCGCCCTTCTTCTTTGATACAATAAACAGCGGCTCTAGTTCTCATCGGACTGGTAGCTCAGTTAGGAAGGCGGCTGGCTTCGGTTTCTGCATAACGCGTTCGATTCCCGATCCCGGAAAACTTTTTTTTCATATATTATTTTTTAATTTGTATAAGCGATGATACCTTCATGGATATATATTCAAATGAGAGGTCCAGGGATGCTGTGAAGATCATCAATAGACCGAAACATCGCAATCGCGTCACGCCAGTTGCCATCGTGAACACTGAAGATATCAGGGAAACAGAATATACTCGCACGTCGTTTTACGTTCCGCTATTCTTCTTTGATACGATACAGACTGCTTTGGTTTCTGTGTGGCGAATTGGCTCGATCACATGAGGCATGAGACTTCGAACACGGCGTTGACGGGTTCGATCCCCGTAATAAACGTTTTATTTTTTTATCTTTTTATTTACTTAAAAAATGTTTAACCTTCTTACGTATATATTCAAAATGTTAATCCGAATACATTCAACGATTACATAGTTTCTCTTTTTAATATTATACTCATTGGACTATAATAATGATTTGTCAATGTACACGTTGTACGTAAAACTGTGATAAAACAATTCGTGGTCATGCTAATCAACAGAATCTTGGTGGCTCAGTTACTAAACTAGAAACCACACAAAAAGGCTCCATTACTGGGTGCATTAGGGTGTCACAACTTTTAGTTAGTCAGAATTATTTAATTATGTAAAATTCAGTTAATTAAGTAAATAGTAAAATTCAGTAAAGGCTCCATTACTAATATTCTGTGTATTAGGTGTTTACAACTTTTCATTTGTCACACTTATTTAATTATTTAAAATAGAGTTAATTTGTCAATATTGGTGGCTCAACAAGAAACAAGAACAACACGAAACAAGAAACCACACAAAAAGGCTCCATAACGTGCATCCATTACGTGATCACAACTTTCAGTTTCTCAAATAAATGTTATTATTTTAATTATGGTAATTTGTCAATCTTGATGGTTCAGTTACGAAACAAGAAACCACACAAATGGCTCCATTACTAGGTATATTAGGTGTTCACAACTTAGTCGAAATTATTTCATTATTTCAGATGTTGTAATCTGTCAATCTTAGAAGCTCGGTTACAATAAACAAGAAACTACACTAAAGGGTCCATGCAAGGTGTATTTATAGGTGTGTAAAACATTTAATGGAAAACTGTGGGTATGAGAGATTTAAATTTCATTTCATCATCCAACAATGCCTACGTTAAAAAGTTAGAATAATGAAACGCTTTTAAATTATCATGATTTATTTCCAAACTGTGAGTCTCATCAATGTCTCATCAAGTGGCATTGTTTAATGGAAATAAATGAACCTGAAACTGATGTTCCTCCTAATCTGACACAGAGATGGGCAAAGATACTTGGAAAAAGTAACAAGATACAAGATACTGATACTCTTAAAATTTTCAAATAGATACTTGATACTTGATACTTCATTAAATTTGAGTATCAATTGATAATAGTATCAAAGTATCAAAAGATACTTTGATAGTATCAAAATATCAAAAGATACTTTGATAGTATCAAAGTATCGAGTATCAAAATTTTTATCAAAGATACTTTATCAGAGATACTTTGATACCGCTGCTGAGGAAGAATTTGGTCAAGGTGAGGGAGGGGGAGATCATTGACAAATTTGTTCTTAGGGGTTGGGTGAAAAAAGGTATGTATGGGCGGAAGTAATTCCTAGAAAAAATACATGAGGTTCTAAACTGAAATATTTTAGTCCAAAAATCAAGTTTTTGCACGTCTACAGGCATTGAGAGCCGTATGCATTACAAAGTATCAACAGTATCTTCTCGGTAAAAAGATACTTGATACTATTTTGAATAGGAATTGATAATTGATATTTGATACTGACTCCAAGAAAAGTATCAAGATATAGATATTGATAGTATCAAGTATCAAAGATACTATCAAAGATACTTGTATCTTTGATAGTGCCCATCTCTGATCTGACACTAATGAAATGAACATTGGTTTTGATGCGAACGTTATATACGGAAGTGGTCTGCCTTGTTTACATCGGCAATACAATAATATTCTTCAAGTATAGGCAATAGCACGAAGTAGTTTCCTGGTTTGAAAATATGAAAATATTATCTTCCACAGCAACATCACAAAACAATATAATAATCACTAAATGAGATCAGTAGACTAATTAAAATGCAAGCTAGATAGCTGTATACAAGTACCTATAGAAGAAGACAACAATAATAAATGGACATCGATCGTATTCGCCATGAACAAAGGTAAACATTAAGTTGACCTGTCAGGTAGAGGCATAGAGGTGGAGATGCCAGGTATAGGCCGGCCCACGCTATCCGTGTACATAGGCGAGTAAGGCGGGTAGCGTAAATTTCATCACCCGTCATACTCCTTCCCACCAGCACTATAAGCACCAGGTGGCTCAGCTAGTTAATCTTAACTAAGCTTCCAAAAACCATCCGAATTTTATTTAAAATGTTTCATCTTTTAGATCTTTACCAATTGAGTTTTTATGACATGAAAAAGTGAACTTGGGATAATTTAAAAATGAGGAAACGCATTTGCAATCATCTACCTTTCGTGTACCTTTCAGTTTACTAAGTGGCTACAAATATGTAGTACTATTATTATTATTAAGCCTATATTCTCAACGGAGCCGAGGCTCCACTAGTGAGAATGTAATAGAGAAGGGAGGAGAGGAAACCCGGTACCGGCATGTAGCCTACTCCTGACGAAATATACCAAGGGGACCAACGGCTTAACGTCCCTTCCGAAGGACGATGTAACATTCACAGCACGGGCCTCCACAACCCGCGCCGTCGAGAGACTGATAACAGGTGGAGGGAGGTCGTCACACTAACCCCTAAACACCCCAGTCTCTCTGGCCCAACGGCAGCAACCTGGCAAGGCAGAGTTGAATGGTCACCCATCCAATCGCTGACCGCGCTCAATGTTGCTTAACCTCGGTGATCTAACGAGAACCGAGGTATCCAACACACCAGCCGTTGGGTTAAAGTACGAGATGAACGCACAAATTTCGGTCTACACCGGAACGATACACGTACAATTTACGTTATTCACATGACTCAAAGTTGGGAACTTTTAACAAATTATAATCTAGTGGAGCGGTCGCTCCACCCAGCCAAGTCGTACCGTACACTCACACTCACTCAACATACCGTAAATGACTAATAAACTGAGGAGCAGACCAACCACTTTTACTGTAAGCAACAACATGGCATTTTCGGCCTACTGGATCTTAAAATTGGAAAATCTCACATTGTTGCGATATATCTTAATTTCGAGCTATGGCCCACCCCACTACATATACCAAATTAGGGAACAATATGTTATGCCGTTTGCGAGCTAGAGGGCCGAGAAAACAGTGAAATTACACCACTTTCTGATTCTGAAGATATCAGGAAACGTTGCTATCACCGCCACAGCCTAAACGGCTAAACCGATCGACCTGAAACTTTTACCACATATGCACTTTTGGCGTCTAATGATACCTTGCCTCTTGTGATTTTTTGTGCCGCCATTTTTAAACCGGAAGTGACGTCATAACTCAAAAACGTCTGGACCGATTAGAACGAAATTAGCGCCATTCGATTTAGATGGTCATCTATATGAAGTATCAATAAAAAAAATATTATTTTGTTATTTTCTAAACCGGAAGTGACGTCATAAATACGCAATATTTAACTTATTTCAACAAATTATACTTAAAATACGTACATAATTAACTTACATTGTAACATAGACAATACAATTTATATATTCAAGGTAGCAGTGTTCTCGGCCGCCATTCCTGAAACCGGAAGTGACGTCATATATCTAAAACGCCTGTACCGATTGCAACTGAACTAGCTCCTGCGTATTCATTCTGCTATTTATTTGAAAAATCAATTGTGAAAAATGAATAAATAAATTAATGGTACCGGAAATGGCGGCAGGAACCACTAAATGAAACCGGAAGTGACGTCATATATTACAAACGGCATGACCGATTTTACGGAAATATAGGGATTAGGAATTCAGATGGTCGTTCATGAAGGTATCAACTAGATAAAACTAGATTGTTTTCTTATTACCTATACCGGAATTCGGCCGCTATTTCAAAACCGGAAGTGACGTCATGTATCGAAAACGGCTGGATCGATTATAACGAAACTTAAGCTATTCTTCTTGGATAATCATTGTCATCTTATACAAAACGCAACTTTTCATAGTAACCAAATCGGTTGAGGCGTATTTTTTTAAAGAAATTAGTCCCTGCTCGGACATGTGCTACAAGCTGTATGTATAAACTAACAAAAGAAGTGATATCCCAGAAAAAACACTCCGTGTAAAAATACCAGCCAAGTCTCTTTAACTATAAAAAAAAATAGAAGAAATCTAAAAATTCAGCACTGAAAAGGAGTGATATCAAAAAAGGAGCCAAGTCAACGAATTTTCCAAATTTTAATCGTACCATTGAAATAAAAATATCAACCCCCGAGAAATACTTAAAAAAAGGACTTGGCGCATCGTTTTTTTAAAGACATTTTTCTATTCTTAAGCTTAAGCCACTCACATACTACGTAGTTCAGAAATGCCTAGAAAAATTGGGACAAAACTTTCAAATTAAATATTGAACATTCTGTAAAATATTTTAAATTTAAATTTAAGTACGCAAAGAAACATAGCATTGTCTTACAAGCAATAAATACAGAACAGTTGTGTTTGTGATTGGTAGGTACCTATAGTTTTGTGGGTACATCAACATACCTACTACAGCATTATACTTTGAACCTTCTCGCCGTGTAATTAATTGCTATTAATTAACATTTTATACCAAAAAAATTCATAAATTACATAACGTATTACTTTAGATAAAAATCTAGTCAGTAATTATTTGAGCAGCATGGCTCAGTGCACTAGTCACTTATACAAATCTCATTGACGGCCTTCTTGTAATGAGCGCTTTCGCTATTTCCCTCAGTCACGATATTGAGAAGTATGATTGATTAATATGACCCTAGAAATAGTGGCAATAACGAATAGACTAGGCCGCTTCCGTTTATTCGTTATTCGTTTATCCGTTTATTTCCTCTGAATATTGACAAAATACCAAAACTGCCAGTAGGTAAGAGTACTAGTTATATTAAAACGTAGTATGATTCGTCGATAATGAATGTGATATACTCAGGAAAATATACTTGTAGAGTTCTTCCTATACTTTTAGGATAGAAAAGTGTCTTTAAAAAAACGATGCGCCAAGTCCTTTTTTTAAGTATTTCTCGGGGGTTGATATTTTTATTTCAATGGTACGATTAAAATTTGGAAAATTCGTTGACTTGGCTCCTTTTTTGATATCACTCCTTTTCAGTGCTGAATTTTTAGATTTCTTCTATTTTTTTTTATAGTTAAAGAGACTTGGCTGGTATTTTTACACGGAGTGTTTTTTCTGGGTTTGAGATAACTCAAATTCAACCAAAAGAAATTGACCCTTTCGTTATACTAACTTCGGAACTATTGAAAGAAAAACCGAAAACTTTAGACAAGAAGTGTTGGCGTTAACTGTAATGATAGGTAACACTTAATGATCAGTGAAAGCTGTTATAAACTTATACCCCATATGACATGTTGTACAAAAACAAAAACTTGTAAAAAAACCTGCCAAGCACCTTCCCACTTAAAACAATTGAGATCTAAAAGAAGGGCCAAGCAATAATATTATATTGTTTAAACATTTTCGCACTTAAAATTCGTGAAATCATTTCGCCCAGTTACTGCCGCCAAGCACAACACTATAAACCTAACGTTGTGTCCAAATGTGAAGAATACAATCTAAGTGAACCATCATTGTAAACTTTAACAAATATAAAAAATAAAAACGACTAAAAAAATAAATTTAAAATCGAAATTAAAAAAATTAAAAATAAAGCTTGGCGCATTGAATTTGCACCGACCATGTAGATTTCTTCTATCTTCTTCCTACTTTCTGTCTTTCTTCGGCTCCTTTATCGTCATCTTCTTTCTTATGTTGCCTTCTTCTTGACACAATGCGCCTAGCTTTATTTTTATTTTTTTTAATTTCGATTTTAAATTTATTTTTTTAGTCGTTTTTATTTTTTATATTTGTTAAAGTTTACAATGATGGTTCACTTAGATTGTATTCTTCAAATTTGGACACAACGTTAGGTTTATATAGTGTTGTGCTTGGCGGCAGTAACTGGGCGAAATGATTTCACGAATTTTAAGTGCGAAAATGTTTAAACAATATATTATTGCTTGGCCCTTCTTTTAGATCTCAATTGTTTTAAGTGGGAAGGTGCTTGGCAGTTTTTTTTACAAGTTTTTGTTTTTGTACAACATGCTTATATTCTACATGAGAGCCGAAAGTGTCGATGGCTCGGTAGCTTATTTATTACTATTAGTATTTATTGGCTCATAAACTGTATAATAGCCAGTCTTTCTCCATGAGATTAATAAAATGTGTGCTATAAACAGTGAACATCTTAAATAATCAAAATTGCTTTGAACTCTCACAACTATAATAACTTCTTCTAAAGTAACATCTTGTTAATGTTTGCAAGGCACATGGGCGTCCACAAGGAGTTTTAATTACAGTTCAGAAAAACATGATTTTTTGTGGTGTTGCACGCATTACTAAAGTATTACTTCATTTTGTAAACAAAAATATCAAAAAATCATTTCAAAGTGTCAAAAGTGGGGGACATGCCCTCCACCGCCGTAAGTGTCACAATTAAAAAAAAAAATTGAATGTTTCAGCAAAATACACCTCAAAACGTCTCAAAATTGATTTAAAAGTGGCCAAAATCCAAAAAAACGCCCTGCGGGGCAGAGTGGGGGGCGCGCACACCATACCCCCCTTAACCCAGGCAACTTTGTTTTCTTGACTTGCCCCCCTGGCATAAATGCTGCGGACGCCCATGGCAAGGCATAATATAAAAGTACTGTTGATATTCTGTCTTGTAGATTGACGGAGGAGAGAGTGACATGCGGCATGTGTCAGCATCACTTAGTGGAGCCGCGAGTACTCCCATGTCTTCACACATTCTGTCTTGTAGATTGACGGAGGAGAGAGTGACATGCGGCATGTGTCAGCATCACTTAGTGGAGCCGCGAGTACTCCCATGTCTTCACACATTCTGTCTTGTAGATTGACGGAGGAGAGAGTGACATGCGGCATGTGTCAGCATCACTTAGTGGAGCCGCGAGTACTCCCATGTCTTCACACATTCTGTCTTGTAGATTGACGGAGGAGAGAGTGACATGCGGCATGTGTCAGCATCACTTAGTGGAGCCGCGAGTACTCCCATGTCTTCACACATTCTGTCTTGTAGATTGACGGAGGAGAGAGTGACATGCGGCATGTGTCAGCATCACTTAGTGGAGCCGCGAGTACTCCCATGTCTTCACACATTCTGTCTTGTAGATTGACGGAGGAGAGAGTGACATGCGGCATGTGTCAGCATCACTTAGTGGAGCCGCGAGTACTCCCATGTCTTCACACATTCTGTCTTGTAGATTGACGGAGGAGAGAGTGACATGCGGCATGTGTCAGCATCACTTTGTGGAGCCGCGAGTACTCCCATGTCTTCACACATTCTGTCTTGTAGATTGACGGAGGAGAGAGTGACATGCGGCATGTGTCAGCATCACTTAGTGGAGCCGCGAGTACTCCCATGTCTTCACACATTCTGTCTTGTAGATTGACGGAGGAGAGAGTGACATGCGGCATGTGTCAGCATCACTTTGTGGAGCCGCGAGTACTCCCATGTCTTCACACATTCTGTCTTGTAGATTGACGGAGGAGAGAGTGACATGCGGCATGTGTCAGCATCACTTAGTGGAGCCGCGAGTACTCCCATGTCTTCACACATTCTGTCTTGTAGATTGACGGAGGAGAGAGTGACATGCGGCATGTGTCAGCATCACTTAGTGGAGCCGCGAGTACTCCCATGTCTTCACACATTCTGTCTTGTAGATTGACGGAGGAGAGAGTGACATGCGGCATGTGTCAGCATCACTTAGTGGAGCCGCGAGTACTCCCATGTCTTCACACATTCTGTCTTGTAGATTGACGGAGGAGAGAGTGACATGCGGCATGTGTCAGCATCACTTAGTGGAGCCGCGAGTACTCCCATGTCTTCACACATTCTGTCTTGTAGATTGACGGAGGAGAGAGTGACATGCGGCATGTGTCAGCATCACTTAGTGGAGCCGCGAGTACTCCCATGTCTTCACACATTCTGTCTTGTAGATTGACGGAGGAGAGAGTGACATGCGGCATGTGTCAGCATCACTTAGTGGAGCCGCGAGTACTCCCATGTCTTCACACATTCTGTCTTGTAGATTGACGGAGGAGAGAGTGACATGCGGCATGTGTCAGCATCACTTAGTGGAGCCGCGAGTACTCCCATGTCTTCACACATTCTGTCTTGTAGATTGACGGAGGAGAGAGTGACATGCGGCATGTGTCAGCATCACTTAGTGGAGCCGCGAGTACTCCCATGTCTTCACACATTCTGTCTTGTAGATTGACGGAGGAGAGAGTGACATGCGGCATGTGTCAGCATCACTTTGTGGAGCCGCGAGTACTCCCATGTCTTCACACATTCTGTCTTGTAGATTGACGGAGGAGAGAGTGACATGCGGCATGTGTCAGCATCACTTTGTGGAGCCGCGAGTACTCCCATGTCTTCACACATTCTGTCTTGTAGATTGACGGAGGAGAGAGTGACATGCGGCATGTGTCAGCATCACTTAGTGGAGCCGCGAGTACTCCCATGTCTTCACACATTCTGTCTTGTAGATTGACGGAGGAGAGAGTGACATGCGGCATGTGTCAGCATCACTTTGTGGAGCCGCGAGTACTCCCATGTCTTCACACATTCTGTCTTGTAGATTGACGGAGGAGAGAGTGACATGCGGCATGTGTCAGCATCACTTAGTGGAGCCGCGAGTACTCCCATGTCTTCACACATTCTGTCTTGTAGATTGACGGAGGAGAGAGTGACATGCGGCATGTGTCAGCATCACTTAGTGGAGCCGCGAGTACTCCCATGTCTTCACACATTCTGTCTTGTAGATTGACGGAGAAGAGAGTGACATGCGGCATGTGTCAGCATCACTTTGTGGAGCCGCGAGTACTCCCATGTCTTCACACATTCTGTCTTGTAGATTGACGGAGGAGAGAGTGACATGCGGCATGTGTCAGCATCACTTAGTGGAGCCGCGAGTACTCCCATGTCTTCACACATTCTGTCTTGTAGATTGACGGAGGAGAGAGTGACATGCGGCATGTGTCAGCATCACTTTGTGGAGCCGCGAGTACTCCCATGTCTTCACACATTCTGTCTTGTAGATTGACGGAGGAGAGAGTGACATGCGGCATGTGTCAGCATCACTTAGTGGAGCCGCGAGTACTCCCATGTCTTCACACATTCTGTCTTGTAGATTGACGGAGGAGAGAGTGACATGCGGCATGTGTCAGCATCACTTTGTGGAGCCGCGAGTACTCCCATGTCTTCACACATTCTGTCTTGTAGATTGACGGAGGAGAGAGTGACATGCGGCATGTGTCAGCATCACTTAGTGGAGCCGCGAGTACTCCCATGTCTTCACACATTCTGTCTTGTAGATTGACGGAGGAGAGAGTGACATGCGGCATGTGTCAGCATCACTTTGTGGAGCCGCGAGTACTCCCATGTCTTCACACATTCTGTCTTGTAGATTGACGGAGGAGAGAGTGACATGCGGCATGTGTCAGCATCACTTAGTGGAGCCGCGAGTACTCCCATGTCTTCACACATTCTGTCTTGTAGATTGACGGAGGAGAGAGTGACATGCGGCATGTGTCAGCATCACTTAGTGGAGCCGCGAGTACTCCCATGTCTTCACACATTCTGTCTTGTAGATTGACGGAGGAGAGAGTGACATGCGGCATGTGTCAGCATCACTTTGTGGAGCCGCGAGTACTCCCATGTCTTCACACATTCTGTCTTGTAGATTGACGGAGGAGAGAGTGACATGCGGCATGTGTCAGCATCACTTTGTGGAGCCGCGAGTACTCCCATGTCTTCACACATTCTGTCTTGTAGATTGACGGAGGAGAGAGTGACATGCGGCATGTGTCAGCATCACTTAGTGGAGCCGCGAGTACTCCCATGTCTTCACACATTCTGTCTTGTAGATTGACGGAGGAGAGAGTGACATGCGGCATGTGTCAGCATCACTTAGTGGAGCCGCGAGTACTCCCATGTCTTCACACATTCTGTCTTGTAGATTGACGGAGGAGAGAGTGACATGCGGCATGTGTCAGCATCACTTTGTGGAGCCGCGAGTACTCCCATGTCTTCACACATTCTGTCTTGTAGATTGACGGAGGAGAGAGTGACATGCGGCATGTGTCAGCATCACTTTGTGGAGCCGCGAGTACTCCCATGTCTTCACACATTCTGTCTTGTAGATTGACGGAGGAGAGAGTGACATGCGGCATGTGTCAGCATCACTTAGTGGAGCCGCGAGTACTCCCATGTCTTCACACATTCTGTCTTGTAGATTGACGGAGGAGAGAGTGACATGCGGCATGTGTCAGCATCACTTTGTGGAGCCGCGAGTACTCCCATGTCTTCACACATTCTGTCTTGTAGATTGACGGAGGAGAGAGTGACATGCGGCATGTGTCAGCATCACTTAGTGGAGCCGCGAGTACTCCCATGTCTTCACACATTCTGTCTTGTAGATTGACGGAGGAGAGAGTGACATGCGGCATGTGTCAGCATCACTTAGTGGAGCCGCGAGTACTCCCATGTCTTCACACATTCTGTCTTGTAGATTGACGGAGGAGAGAGTGACATGCGGCATGTGTCAGCATCACTTAGTGGAGCCGCGAGTACTCCCATGTCTTCACACATTCTGTCTTGTAGATTGACGGAGGAGAGAGTGACATGCGGCATGTGTCAGCATCACTTAGTGGAGCCGCGAGTACTCCCATGTCTTCACACATTCTGTCTTGTAGATTGACGGAGGAGAGAGTGACATGCGGCATGTGTCAGCATCACTTAGTGGAGCCGCGAGTACTCCCATGTCTTCACACATTCTGTCTTGTAGATTGACGGAGGAGAGAGTGACATGCGGCATGTGTCAGCATCACTTAGTGGAGCCGCGAGTACTCCCATGTCTTCACACATTCTGTCTTGTAGATTGACGGAGGAGAGAGTGACATGCGGCATGTGTCAGCATCACTTAGTGGAGCCGCGAGTACTCCCATGTCTTCACACATTCTGTCTTGTAGATTGACGGAGGAGAGAGTGACATGCGGCATGTGTCAGCATCACTTAGTGGAGCCGCGAGTACTCCCATGTCTTCACACATTCTGTCTTGTAGATTGACGGAGGAGAGAGTGACATGCGGCATGTGTCAGCATCACTTAGTGGAGCCGCGAGTACTCCCATGTCTTCACACATTCTGTCTTGTAGATTGACGGAGGAGAGAGTGACATGCGGCATGTGTCAGCATCACTTAGTGGAGCCGCGAGTACTCCCATGTCTTCACACATTCTGTCTTGTAGATTGACGGAGGAGAGAGTGACATGCGGCATGTGTCAGCATCACTTAGTGGAGCCGCGAGTACTCCCATGTCTTCACACATTCTGTCTTGTAGATTGACGGAGGAGAGAGTGACATGCGGCATGTGTCAGCATCACTTAGTGGAGCCGCGAGTACTCCCATGTCTTCACACATTCTGTCTTGTAGATTGACGGAGGAGAGAGTGACATGCGGCATGTGTCAGCATCACTTAGTGGAGCCGCGAGTACTCCCATGTCTTCACACATTCTGTCTTGTAGATTGACGGAGGAGAGAGTGACATGCGGCATGTGTCAGCATCACTTAGTGGAGCCGCGAGTACTCCCATGTCTTCACACATTCTGTCTTGTAGATTGACGGAGGAGAGAGTGACATGCGGCATGTGTCAGCATCACTTAGTGGAGCCGCGAGTACTCCCATGTCTTCACACATTCTGTCTTGTAGATTGACGGAGGAGAGAGTGACATGCGGCATGTGTCAGCATCACTTAGTGGAGCCGCGAGTACTCCCATGTCTTCACACATTCTGTCTTGTAGATTGACGGAGGAGAGAGTGACATGCGGCATGTGTCAGCATCACTTAGTGGAGCCGCGAGTACTCCCATGTCTTCACACATTCTGTCTTGTAGATTGACGGAGGAGAGAGTGACATGCGGCATGTGTCAGCATCACTTAGTGGAGCCGCGAGTACTCCCATGTCTTCACACATTCTGTCTTGTAGATTGACGGAGGAGAGAGTGACATGCGGCATGTGTCAGCATCACTTAGTGGAGCCGCGAGTACTCCCATGTCTTCACACATTCTGTCTTGTAGATTGACGGAGGAGAGAGTGACATGCGGCATGTGTCAGCATCACTTAGTGGAGCCGCGAGTACTCCCATGTCTTCACACATTCTGTCTTGTAGATTGACGGAGGAGAGAGTGACATGCGGCATGTGTCAGCATCACTTTGTGGAGCCGCGAGTACTCCCATGTCTTCACACATTCTGTCTTGTAGATTGACGGAGGAGAGAGTGACATGCGGCATGTGTCAGCATCACTTTGTGGAGCCGCGAGTACTCCCATGTCTTCACACATTCTGTCTTGTAGATTGACGGAGGAGAGAGTGACATGCGGCATGTGTCAGCATCACTTAGTGGAGCCGCGAGTACTCCCATGTCTTCACACATTCTGTCTTGTAGATTGACGGAGGAGAGAGTGACATGCGGCATGTGTCAGCATCACTTAGTGGAGCCGCGAGTACTCCCATGTCTTCACACATTCTGTCTTGTAGATTGACGGAGGAGAGAGTGACATGCGGCATGTGTCAGCATCACTTAGTGGAGCCGCGAGTACTCCCATGTCTTCACACATTCTGTCTTGTAGATTGACGGAGGAGAGAGTGACATGCGGCATGTGTCAGCATCACTTAGTGGAGCCGCGAGTACTCCCATGTCTTCACACATTCTGTCTTGTAGATTGACGGAGGAGAGAGTGACATGCGGCATGTGTCAGCATCACTTTGTGGAGCCGCGAGTACTCCCATGTCTTCACACATTCTGTCTTGTAGATTGACGGAGGAGAGAGTGACATGCGGCATGTGTCAGCATCACTTTGTGGAGCCGCGAGTACTCCCATGTCTTCACACATTCTGTCTTGTAGATTGACGGAGGAGAGAGTGACATGCGGCATGTGTCAGCATCACTTAGTGGAGCCGCGAGTACTCCCATGTCTTCACACATTCTGTCTTGTAGATTGACGGAGGAGAGAGTGACATGCGGCATGTGTCAGCATCACTTTGTGGAGCCGCGAGTACTCCCATGTCTTCACACATTCTGTCTTGTAGATTGACGGAGGAGAGAGTGACATGCGGCATGTGTCAGCATCACTTAGTGGAGCCGCGAGTACTCCCATGTCTTCACACATTCTGTCTTGTAGATTGACGGAGGAGAGAGTGACATGCGGCATGTGTCAGCATCACTTAGTGGAGCCGCGAGTACTCCCATGTCTTCACACATTCTGTCTTGTAGATTGACGGAGGAGAGAGTGACATGCGGCATGTGTCAGCATCACTTAGTGGAGCCGCGAGTACTCCCATGTCTTCACACATTCTGTCTTGTAGATTGACGGAGGAGAGAGTGACATGCGGCATGTGTCAGCATCACTTAGTGGAGCCGCGAGTACTCCCATGTCTTCACACATTCTGTCTTGTAGATTGACGGAGGAGAGAGTGACATGCGGCATGTGTCAGCATCACTTAGTGGAGCCGCGAGTACTCCCATGTCTTCACACATTCTGTCTTGTAGATTGACGGAGGAGAGAGTGACATGCGGCATGTGTCAGCATCACTTTGTGGAGCCGCGAGTACTCCCATGTCTTCACACATTCTGTCTTGTAGATTGACGGAGGAGAGAGTGACATGCGGCATGTGTCAGCATCACTTAGTGGAGCCGCGAGTACTCCCATGTCTTCACACATTCTGTCTTGTAGATTGACGGAGGAGAGAGTGACATGCGGCATGTGTCAGCATCACTTTGTGGAGCCGCGAGTACTCCCATGTCTTCACACATTCTGTCTTGTAGATTGACGGAGGAGAGAGTGACATGCGGCATGTGTCAGCATCACTTAGTGGAGCCGCGAGTACTCCCATGTCTTCACACATTCTGTCTTGTAGATTGACGGAGGAGAGAGTGACATGCGGCATGTGTCAGCATCACTTTGTGGAGCCGCGAGTACTCCCATGTCTTCACACATTCTGTCTTGTAGATTGACGGAGGAGAGAGTGACATGCGGCATGTGTCAGCATCACTTAGTGGAGCCGCGAGTACTCCCATGTCTTCACACATTCTGTCTTGTAGATTGACGGAGGAGAGAGTGACATGCGGCATGTGTCAGCATCACTTAGTGGAGCCGCGAGTACTCCCATGTCTTCACACATTCTGTCTTGTAGATTGACGGAGGAGAGAGTGACATGCGGCATGTGTCAGCATCACTTAGTGGAGCCGCGAGTACTCCCATGTCTTCACACATTCTGTCTTGTAGATTGACGGAGGAGAGAGTGACATGCGGCATGTGTCAGCATCACTTAGTGGAGCCGCGAGTACTCCCATGTCTTCACACATTCTGTCTTGTAGATTGACGGAGGAGAGAGAGACATGCGGCATGTGTCAGCATCACTTAGTGGAGCCGCGAGTACTCCCATGTCTTCACACATTCTGTCTTGTAGATTGACGGAGGAGAGAGTGACATGCGGCATGTGTCAGCATCACTTAGTGGAGCCGCGAGTACTCCCATGTCTTCACACATTCTGTCTTGTAGATTGACGGAGGAGAGAGTGACATGCGGCATGTGTCAGCATCACTTAGTGGAGCCGCGAGTACTCCCATGTCTTCACACATTCTGTCTTGTAGATTGACGGAGGAGAGAGTGACATGCGGCATGTGTCAGCATCACTTAGTGGAGCCGCGAGTACTCCCATGTCTTCACACATTCTGTCTTGTAGATTGACGGAGGAGAGAGTGACATGCGGCATGTGTCAGCATCACTTAGTGGAGCCGCGAGTACTCCCATGTCTTCACACATTCTGTCTTGTAGATTGACGGAGGAGAGAGTGACATGCGGCATGTGTCAGCATCACTTAGTGGAGCCGCGAGTACTCCCATGTCTTCACACATTCTGTCTTGTAGATTGACGGAGGAGAGAGTGACATGCGGCATGTGTCAGCATCACTTAGTGGAGCCGCGAGTACTCCCATGTCTTCACACATTCTGTCTTGTAGATTGACGGAGGAGAGAGTGACATGCGGCATGTGTCAGCATCACTTAGTGGAGCCGCGAGTACTCCCATGTCTTCACACATTCTGTCTTGTAGATTGACGGAGGAGAGAGTGACATGCGGCATGTGTCAGCATCACTTTGTGGAGCCGCGAGTACTCCCATGTCTTCACACATTCTGTCTTGTAGATTGACGGAGGAGAGAGTGACATGCGGCATGTGTCAGCATCACTTAGTGGAGCCGCGAGTACTCCCATGTCTTCACACATTCTGTCTTGTAGATTGACGGAGGAGAGAGTGACATGCGGCATGTGTCAGCATCACTTAGTGGAGCCGCGAGTACTCCCATGTCTTCACACATTCTGTCTTGTAGATTGACGGAGGAGAGAGTGACATGCGGCATGTGTCAGCATCACTTAGTGGAGCCGCGAGTACTCCCATGTCTTCACACATTCTGTCTTGTAGATTGACGGAGGAGAGAGTGACATGCGGCATGTGTCAGCATCACTTAGTGGAGCCGCGAGTACTCCCATGTCTTCACACATTCTGTCTTGTAGATTGACGGAGGAGAGAGTGACATGCGGCATGTGTCAGCATCACTTAGTGGAGCCGCGAGTACTCCCATGTCTTCACACATTCTGTCTTGTAGATTGACGGAGGAGAGAGTGACATGCGGCATGTGTCAGCATCACTTAGTGGAGCCGCGAGTACTCCCATGTCTTCACACATTCTGTCTTGTAGATTGACGGAGGAGAGAGTGACATGCGGCATGTGTCAGCATCACTTTGTGGAGCCGCGAGTACTCCCATGTCTTCACACATTCTGTCTTGTAGATTGACGGAGGAGAGAGTGACATGCGGCATGTGTCAGCATCACTTAGTGGAGCCGCGAGTACTCCCATGTCTTCACACATTCTGTCTTGTAGATTGACGGAGGAGAGAGTGACATGCGGCATGTGTCAGCATCACTTTGTGGAGCCGCGAGTACTCCCATGTCTTCACACATTCTGTCTTGTAGATTGACGGAGGAGAGAGTGACATGCGGCATGTGTCAGCATCACTTAGAGGAGCCGCGAGTACTCCCATGTCTTCACACATTCTGTCTTGTAGATTGACGGAGGAGAGAGTGACATGCGGCATGTGTCAGCATCACTTAGTGGAGCCGCGAGTACTCCCATGTCTTCACACATTCTGTCTTGTAGATTGACGGAGGAGAGAGTGACATGCGGCATGTGTCAGCATCACTTAGTGGAGCCGCGAGTACTCCCATGTCTTCACACATTCTGTCTTGTAGATTGACGGAGGAGAGAGTGACATGCGGCATGTGTCAGCATCACTTTGTGGAGCCGCGAGTACTCCCATGTCTTCACACATTCTGTCTTGTAGATTGACGGAGGAGAGAGTGACATGCGGCATGTGTCAGCATCACTTAGTGGAGCCGCGAGTACTCCCATGTCTTCACACATTCTGTCTTGTAGATTGACGGAGGAGAGAGTGACATGCGGCATGTGTCAGCATCACTTTGTGGAGCCGCGAGTACTCCCATGTCTTCACACATTCTGTCTTGTAGATTGACGGAGGAGAGAGTGACATGCGGCATGTGTCAGCATCACTTAGAGGAGCCGCGAGTACTCCCATGTCTTCACACATTCTGTCTTGTAGATTGACGGAGGAGAGAGTGACATGCGGCATGTGTCAGCATCACTTAGTGGAGCCGCGAGTACTCCCATGTCTTCACACATTCTGTCTTGTAGATTGACGGAGGAGAGAGTGACATGCGGCATGTGTCAGCATCACTTAGTGGAGCCGCGAGTACTCCCATGTCTTCACACATTCTGTCTTGTAGATTGACGGAGGAGAGAGTGACATGCGGCATGTGTCAGCATCACTTTGTGGAGCCGCGAGTACTCCTATGTCTTCACACATTCTGTCTTGTAGATTGACGGAGGAGAGAGTGACATGCGGCATGTGTCAGCATCACTTAGTGGAGCCGCGAGTACTCCCATGTCTTCACACATTCTGTCTTGTAGATTGACGGAGGAGAGAGTGACATGCGGCATGTGTCAGCATCACTTAGTGGAGCCGCGAGTACTCCCATGTCTTCACACATTCTGTCTTGTAGATTGACGGAGGAGAGAGTGACATGCGGCATGTGTCAGCATCACTTTGTGGAGCCGCGAGTACTCCCATGTCTTCACACATTCTGTCTTGTAGATTGACGGAGGAGAGAGTGACATGCGGCATGTGTCAGCATCACTTAGTGGAGCCGCGAGTACTCCCATGTCTTCACACATTCTGTCTTGTAGATTGACGGAGGAGAGAGTGACATGCGGCATGTGTCAGCATCACTTAGTGGAGCCGCGAGTACTCCCATGTCTTCACACATTCTGTCTTGTAGATTGACGGAGGAGAGAGTGACATGCGGCATGTGTCAGCATCACTTAGTGGAGCCGCGAGTACTCCCATGTCTTCACACATTCTGTCTTGTAGATTGACGGAGGAGAGAGTGACATGCGGCATGTGTCAGCATCACTTATGGAGCGCGAGTACTCCCATGTCTTCACACATTCTGTCTTGTAGATTGACGGAGGAGAGAGTGACATGCGGCATGTGTCAGCATCACTTAGTGGAGCCGCGAGTACTCCCATGTCTTCACACATTCTGTCTTGTAGATTGACGGAGGAGAGAGTGACATGCGGCATGTGTCAGCATCACTTAGTGGAGCCGCGAGTACTCCCATGTCTTCACACATTCTGTCTTGTAGATTGACGGAGGAGAGAGTGACATGCGGCATGTGTCAGCATCACTTAGTGGAGCCGCGAGTACTCCCATGTCTTCACACATTCTGTCTTGTAGATTGACGGAGGAGAGAGTGACATGCGGCATGTGTCAGCATCACTTAGTGGAGCCGCGGAGTACTCCCATGTCTTCACACATTCTGTCTTGTAGATTGACGGAGGGAGAGAGTGACATGCGGCATGTGTCAGCATCACTTAGTGGAGCCGCGAGTACTCCCATGTCTTCACACATTCTGTCTTGTAGATTGACGGAGGAGAGAGTGACATGCGGCATGTGTCAGCATCACTTAGAGGAGCCGCGAGTACTCCCATGTCTTCACACATTCTGTCTTGTAGATTGACGGAGGAGAGAGTGACATGCGGCATGTGTCAGCATCACTTAGTGGAGCCGCGAGTACTCCCATGTCTTCACACATTCTGTCTTGTAGATTGACGGAGGAGAGAGTGACATGCGGCATGTGTCAGCATCACTTAGTGGAGCCGCGAGTACTCCCATGTCTTCACACATTCTGTCTTGTAGATTGACGGAGGAGAGAGTGACATGCGGCATGTGTCAGCATCACTTTGTGGAGCCGCGAGTACTCCCATGTCTTCACACATTCTGTCTTGTAGATTGACGGAGGGACAGAGTGACATGCGGCATGTGTCAGCATCACTTAGTGGAGCCGCGAGTACTCCCATGTCTTCACACATTCTGTCTTGTAGATTGACGGAGGAGAGAGTGACATGGCGGCATGTGTCAGCATCACTTAGTGGAGCCGCGAGTACTCCCATGTCTTCACACATTCTGTCTTGTAGATTGACGGAGGAGAGAGTGACATGCGGCATGTGTCAGCATCACTTAGTGGAGCCGCGAGTACTCCCATGTCTTCACACATTCTGTCTTGTAGATTGACGGAGGAGAGAGTGACATGCGGCATGTGTCAGCATCACTTAGTGGAGCCGCGAGTACTCCCATGTCTTCACACATTCTGTCTTGTAGATTGACGGAGGAGAGAGTGACATGCGGCATGTGTCAGCATCACTTAGTGGAGCCGCGAGTACTCCCATGTCTTCACACTTCTGTCTTGTAGATTGACGGAGGAGAGAGTGACATGCGGCATGTGTCAGCATCACTTAGTGGAGCCGCGAGTACTCCCATGTCTTCACACATTCTGTCCTTGTAGATTGACGGAGGAGAGAGTGACATGCGGCATGTGCAGCAACACTTAGTGAGCCGCGAGTACTCCCTTGTCCTTCACACAATTCTGTCTTGTAGATTGACGGAGGAGAGAGTGGACATGCGGCATGTGTCAGCATCACTTAGTGGAGCCGCGAGTACTCCCATGTCTTCACACATTCTGTCTTGTAGATTGACGGAGGAGAGAGAGACATGCGGCATGTGTCAGCATCACTTAGTGGAGCCGCGAGTACTCCCATGTCTTCACACATTCTGTCTTGTAGATTGACGGAGGAGAGAGTGACATGCGGCATGTGTCAGCATCACTTAGTGGAGCCGCGAGTACTCCATGGTCTTCACACATTCTGTCTTGTAGATTGACGGAGGAGAGAGTGACATGCGGCATGTGTCAGCATCACTTAGTGGAGCCGCGAGTACTCCCATGTCTTCACACATTCTGTCTTGTAGATTGACGGAGGAGAGAGTGACATGCGGCATGTGTCAGCATCACTTAGTGGAGCCGCGAGTACTCCCATGTCTTCACACATTCTGTCTTGTAGATTGACGGAGGAGAGAGTGACATGCGGCATGTGTCAGCATCACTTAGTGGAGCCGCGAGTACTCCCATGTCTTCACACATTCTGTCTTGTAGATTGACGGAGGAGAGAGTGACATGCGGCATGTGTCAGCATCACTTAGTGGAGCCGCGAGTACTCCCATGTCTTCACACATTCTGTCTTGTAGATTGACGGAGGAGAGAGTGACATGCGGCATGTGTCAGCATCACTTAGTGGAGCCGCGAGTACTCCCCATGTCTTCACACATTCTGTCTTGTAGATTGACGGAGGAGGAGAGTGACATGCGGCATGTGTCAGCGATCACTTAGTGGAGCCGCGAGTACTCCCATGTCTTCACACATTCTGTCTTGTAGATTGACGGAGGAGAGAGTGACATGCGGCATGTGTCAGCATCACTTAGTGGAGCGCGAGTACTCCCATGTCTTCACACATTCTGTCTTGTAGATTGACGGAGGAGAGAGTGACATGCGGCATGTGTCAGCATCACTTAGTGGAGCCGCGAGTACTCCCATGTCTTCACACATTCTGTCTTGTAGATTGACGGAGGAGAGAGTGACATGCGGCATGTGTCAGCATCACTTTGTGGAGCCGCGAGTACTCCCATGTCTTCACACATTCTGTCTTGTAGATTGACGGAGGAGAGAGTGACATGCGGCATGTGTCAGCATCACTTAGTGGAGCCGCGAGTACTCCCATGTCCTTCACACATTCTGTCTTGTAGATTGACGGAGGAGAGAGTGACATGCGGCATGTGTCAGCATCACTTAGTGGAGCCGCGAGTACTCCCAATGTCTTCACACATTCTGTCTTGTAGATTGACGGAGGAGAGAGTGACATGCGGCATGTGTCAGCATCACTTAGTGGAGCCGCGAGTACACCCATGTCTTCACACATTCTGTCTTGTAGATTGACGGAGGAGAGAGTGACATGCGGCATGTGTCAGCATCACTTAGTGGAGCCGCGAGTACTCCCATGTCTTCACACATTCTGTCTTGTAGATTGACGGAGGAGAGAGAGACATGCGGCATGTGTCAGCATCACTTAGTGGAGCCGCGAGTACTCCCATGTCTTCACACATTCTGTCTTGTAGATTGACGGAGGAGAGAGTGACATGCGGCATGTGTCAGCATCACTTAGTGGAGCCGCGAGTACTCCAATGTCTTCACACATTCTGTCTTGTAGATTGACGGAGGAGAGAGTGACATGCGGCATGTGTCAGCATCACTTTGTGGAGCCGCGAGTACTCCCATGTCTTCACACATTCTGTCTTGTAGATTGACGGAGGAGAGAGTGACATGCGGCATGTGTCAGCATCACTTTGTGGAGCCGCGAGTACTCCCATGTCTTCACACATTCTGTCTTGTAGATTGACGGAGGAGAGAGTGACATGCGGCATGTGTCAGCATCACTTAGTGGAGCCGCGAGTACTCCCATGTCTTCACACATTCTGTCTTGTAGATTGACGGAGGAGAGAGTGACATGCGGCATGTGTCAGCATCACTTAGTGGAGCCCGCGAGTACACCCATGTCTTCACACATTCTGTCTTGTAGATTGACGGAGGAGAGAGTGACATGCGGCATGTGTCAGCATCACTTTGTGGAGCCGCGAGTACTCCCATGTCTTCACACATTCTGTCTTGTAGATTGACGGAGGAGAGAGAGACATGGCGGCATGTGTCAGCATCACTTAGTGGAGCCGCGAGTACTCCCATGTCTTCACACATTCTGTCTTGTAGATTGACGGAGGAGAGAGTGACATGCGGCATGTGTCAGCATCACTTAGTGGAGCCGCGAGTACTCCATGTCTTCACACATTCTGTCTTGTAGATTGACGGAGGAGAGAGTGACATGCGGCATGTGTCAGCATCACTTAGTGGAGCCGCGAGTACTCCCATGTCTTCACACATTCTGTCTTGTAGATTGACGGAGGAGAGAGTGACATGCGGCATGTGTCAGCATCACTTTGTGGAGCCGCGAGTACTCCCATGTCTTCACACATTCTGTCTTGTAGATTGACGGAGGAGAGAGTGACATGCGGCATGTGTCAGCATCACTTAGTGGAGCCGCGAGTACTCCCATGTCTTCACCATTCTGTCTTGTAGATTGACGGAGGAGAGAGTGACATGCGGCATGTGTCAGCATCACTTAGTGAGCCGCGAGTACTCCCATGTCTTCACACATTCTGTCTTGTAGATTGACGGAGGAAGAGAGTGACATGCGGCATGTGTCAGCATCACTTAGTGGAGCCGCGAGTACTCCCATGTCTTCACACATTCTGTCTTGTAGATTGACGGAGGAGAGAGTGACATGCGGCATGTGTCAGCATCACTTTGTGGAGCCGCGAGTACTCCCATGTCTTCACACATTCTGTCTTGGTAGATTGACGGAGGAGAGAGTGACATGCGGCATGTGTCAGCATCACTTAGTGGAGCCGCGAGTACTCCCATGTCTTCACACATTCTGTCTTGTAGATTGACGGAGGAGAGAGTGACATGCGGCATGTGTCCAGCATCACTTAGTGGAGCCGCGAGTACTCCCATGTCTTCACACATTCTGTCTTGTAGATTGACGGAGGAGAGAGTGACATGCGGCATGTGTCAGCAATCACTTAGTGGAGCCGCGAGTACTCCCATGTCTTCACACATTCTGTCTTGTAGATTGACGGAGGAGAGAGTGACATGCGGCATGTGTCAGCATCACTTAGTGGAGCCGCGAGTACTCCATGTCTTCACACATTCTGTCTTGTAGATTGACGGAGGAGAGAGTGACATGCGGCATGGTGTCAGCATCACTTTGTGGAGCCGCGAGTACTCCCATGTCTTCACACATTCTGTCTTGTAGATTGACGGAGGAGAGAGTGACATGCGGCATGTGTCAGCATCACTTAGTGGAGCCGCGAGTACTCCCATGTCTTCACACATTCTGTCTTGTAGATTGACGGAGGAGAGAGTGACATGCGGCATGTGTCAGCATCACTTTGTGGAGCCGCGAGTACTCCCATGTCTTCACACATTCTGTCTTGTAGATTGACGGAGGAGAGAGTGACATGCGGCATGTGTCAGCATCACTTTGTGGAGCCGCGAGTACTCCCATGTCTTCACACATTCTGTCTTGTAGATTGACGGAGGAGGAGAGTGACATGCGGCATGTGTCAGCATCACTTTGTGGAGCCGCGAGTACTCCCATGTCTTCACACATTCTGTCTTGTAGATTGACGGAGGAGAGAGTGACATGCGGCATGTGGTCAGCATCACTTTGTGGAGCCGCGAGTACTCCCATGTCTTCACACATTCTGTCTTGTAGATTGACGGAGGAGAGAGTGACATGCGGCATGTGTCAGCATCACTTAGTGGAGCCGCGAGTACTCCCATGTCTTCACACATTCTGTCTTGTAGATTGACGGAGGAGAGAGTGACATGCGGCATGTGTCAGCATCACTTAGTGGAGCCGCGAGTACTCCCATGTCTTCACACATTCTGTCTTGTAGATTGACGGAGGAGAGAGTGACATGCGGCATGTGTCAGCATCACTTAGTGGAGCCGCGAGTACTCCCATGTCTTCACACATTCTGTCTTGTAGATTGACGGAGGAGAGAGTGACATGCGGCATGGTGTCAGCAATCACTTAGTGGAGCCGCGAGTACTCCCATGTCTTCACACATTCTGTCTTGTAGATTGACGGAGGAGAGAGTGACATGCGGCATGTGTCAGCATCACTTTGTGGAGCCGCGAGTACTCCCATGTCTTCACACATTCTGTCTTGTAGATTGACGGAGGAGAGAGTGACATGCGGCATGTGTCAGCATCACTTTGTGGAGCCGCGAGTACTCCCATGTCTTCACACATTCTGTCTTGTAGATTGACGGAGGAGAGAGTGACATGCGGCATGTGTCAGCATCACTTTGTGGAGCCGCGAGTACTCCCATGTCTTCACACATTCTGTCTTGTAGATTGACGGAGGAGAGAGTGACATGCGGCATGTGTCAGCATCACTTTGTGGAGCCGCGAGTACTCCATGTCTTCACACATTCTGTCTTGTAGATTGACGGAGGAGAGAGTGACATGCGGCATGTGTCAGCATCACTTTGTGGAGCCGCGAGTACTCCCATGTCTTCACACATTCTGTCTTGTAGATTGACGGAGGAGAGAGTGACATGCGGCATGTGTCAGCATCACTTTGTGGAGCCGCGAGTACTCCCATGTCTTCACACATTCTGTCTTGTAGATTGACGGAGGAGAGAGTGACATGCGGCATGTGTCAGCATCACTTAGTGGAGCCGCGGAGTACTCCCATGTCTTCACACATTCTGTCTTGTAGATTGACGGAGGAGAGAGTGACATGCGGCATGTGTCAGCATCACTTAGTGGAGCCGCGAGTACTCCCATGTCTTCACACATTCTGTCTTGTAGATTGACGGAGGAGAGAGTGACATGCGGCATGTGTCAGCATCACTTTGTGGAGCCGCGAGTACTCCCATGTCTTCACACATTCTGTCTTGTAGATTGACGGAGGAGAGAGTGACATGCGGCATGTGTCAGCATCACTTTAGTGGAAGCCGCGAGTACTCCCATGTCTTCACACATTCTGTCTTGTAGATTGACGGAGGAGAGAGTGACATGCGGCATGTGTCAGCATCACTTAGTGGAGCCGCGAGTACTCCCATGTCTTCACACATTCTGTCTTGTAGATTGACGGAGGAGAGAGTGACATGCGGCATGTGTCAGCATCACTTAGTGGAGCCGCGAGTACTCCCATGTCTTCACACATTCTGTCTTGTAGATTGACGGAGGAGAGAGTGACATGCGGCATGTGTCAGCATCACTTTGTGGAGCCGCGAGTACTCCCATGTCTTCACACATTCTGTCTTGTAGATTGACGGAGAGAGAGTGACATGCGGCATGTGTCAGCATCACTTTGTGGAGCCGCGAGTACTCCCATGTCTTCACACATTCTGTCTTGTAGATTGACGGAGGAGAGAGTGACATGCGGCATGTGTCAGCATCACTTAGTGGAGCCGCGAGTACTCCCATGTCTTCACACATTCTGTCTTGGTAGATTGACGGAGGAGAGAGTGACATGCGGCATGTGTCAGCATCACTTAGTGGAGCCGCGAGTACTCCCATGTCTTCACACATTCTGTCTTGTAGATTGACGGAGGAGGAGAGTGACATGCGGCATGTGTCAGCATCACTTAGTGGAGCCGCGAGTACTCCCATGTCTTCACACATTCTGTCTTGTAGATTGACGGAGGAGAGAGTGACATGCGGCATGTGTCAGCATCACTTAGTGGAGCCGCGAGTACTCCCATGTCTTCACACATTCTGTCCTTGTAGATTGACGGAGGAGTGAGTGACATGCGGCATGTGTCAGCATCACTTTGTGGAGCCGCGAGTACTCCCATGTCTTCACACATTCTGTCTTGTAGATTGACGGAGGAGAGAGTGACATGCGGCATGTGTCAGCAATCACTTTGTGGAGCCGCGAGTACTCCCATGTCTTCACACATTCTGTCTTGTAGATTGACGGAGGAGAGAGTGACATGCGGCATGTGTCAGCATCACTTTGTGGAGCCGCGAGTACTCCCATGTCTTCACACATTCTGTCTTGTAGATTGACGGAGGAGAGAGTGACATGCGGCATGTGTCAGCATCACTTTGTGGAGCCGCGAGTACTCCCATGTCTTCACACATTCTGTCTTGTAGATTGACGGAGGAGAGAGTGACATGCGGCATGTGTCAGCATCACTTAGTGGAGCCGCGAGTACTCCCATGTCTTCACACATTCTGTCTTGTAGATTGACGGAGGAGAGAGTGACATGCGGCATGTGTCAGCATCACTTAGTGGAGCCGCGAGTACTCCCATGTCTTCACACATTCTGTCTTGTAGATTGACGGAGGAGAGAGTGACATGCGGCATGTGTCAGCATCACTTAGTGGAGCCGCGAGTACTCCCATGTCTTCACACATTCTGTCTTGTAGATTGACGGAGGAGAGAGGACATGCGGCATGTGTCAGCATCACTTTGTGGAGCCGCGAGTACTCCCATGTCTTCACACATTCTGTCTTGTAGATTGACGGAGGAGAGAGTGACATGCGGCATGTGTCAGCATCACTTAGTGGAGCCGCGAGTACTCCCATGTCTTCACACATTCTGTCTTGTAGATTGACGGAGGAGAGAGTGACATGCGGCATGTGTCAGCATCACTTAGTGGAGCCGCGAGTACTCCCATGTCCTTCACACATTCTGTCTTGTAGATTGACGGAGGAGAGAGTGACATGCGGCATGTGTCAGCATCACTTAGTGGAGCCGCGAGTACTCCCATGTCTTCACACATTCTGTCTTGTAGATTGACGGAGGAGAGAGTGACATGCGGCATGTGTCAGCATCACTTAGTGGAGCCGCGAGTACTCCCATGTCTTCACACATTCTGTCTTGTAGATTGACGGAGGAGAGAGTGACATGCGGCATGTGTCAGCATCACTTAGTGGAGCCGCGAGTACTCCCATGTCTTCACACATTCTGTCTTGTAGATTGACGGAGGAGAGAGGACATGCGGCATGTGTCAGCATCACTTAGTGGAGCCGCGAGTACTCCCATGTCTTCACACATTCTGTCTTGTAGATTGACGGAGGAGAGAGTGACATGCGGCATGTGTCAGCATCACTTAGTGGAGCCGCGAGTACTCCCATGTCTTCACACATTCTGTCTTGTAGATTGACGGAGGAGAGAGTGACATGCGGCATGTGTCAGCATCACTTAGTGGAGCCGCGAGTACTCCCATGTCTTCACACATTCTGTCTTGTAGATTGACGGAGGAGAGAGTGACATGCGGCATGTGTCAGCATCACTTAGTGGAGCCGCGAGTACTCCCATGTCTTCACACATTCTGTCTTGTAGATTGACGGAGGAGAGAGTGACATGCGGCATGTGTCAGCATCACTTAGTGGAGCCGCGAGTACTCCCATGTCTTCACACATTCTGTCTTGTAGATTGACGGAGGAGAGAGTGACATGCGGCATGTGTCAGCATCACTTAGTGGAGCCGCGAGTACTCCATGTCTTCACACATTCTGTCTTGTAGATTGACGGAGGAGAGAGTGACATGCGGCATGTGTCAGCATCACTTAGTGGAGCCGCGAGTACTCCCATGTCTTCACACATTCTGTCTTGTAGATTGACGGAGGAGAGAGTGACATGCGGCATGTGTCAGCATCACTTAGTGGAGCCGCGAGTACTCCCATGTCTTCACACATTCTGTCTTGTAGATTGACGGAGGAGAGAGTGACATGCGGCATGTGTCAGCATCACTTAGTGGAGCCGCGAGTACTCCCATGTCTTCACACATTCTGTCTTGTAGATTGACGGAGGAGAGAGTGACATGCGGCATGTGTCAGCATCACTTAGTGGAGCCGCGAGTACTCCCATGTCTTCACACATTCTGTCTTGTAGATTGACGGAGGAGAGAGTGACATGCGGCATGTGTCAGCATCACTTAGTGGAGCCGCGAGTACTCCCATGTCTTCACACATTCTGTCTTGTAGATTGACGGAGGAGAGAGTGACATGCGGCATGTGTCAGCATCACTTAGTGGAGCCGCGAGTACTCCCATGTCTTCACACATTCCTGTCTTGTAGATTGACGGAGGAGAGAGTGACATGCGGCATGTGTCAGCATCACTTAGTGGAGCCGCGAGTACTCCCATGTCTTCACACATTCTGTCTTGTAGATTGACGGAGGAGAGAGTGACATGCGGCATGTGTCAGCATCACTTAGTGGAGCCGCGAGTACTCCCATGTCTTCACACATTCTGTCTTGTAGATTGACGGAGGAGAGAGTGACATGCGGCATGTGTCAGCATCACTTAGTGGAGCCGCGAGTACTCCCATGTCTTCACACATTCTGTCTTGTAGATTGACGGAGGAGAGAGTGACATGCGGCATGTGTCAGCATCACTTAGTGGAGCCGCGAGTACTCCCATGTCTTCACACATTCTGTCTTGTAGATTGACGGAGGAGAGAGTGACATGCGGCATGTGTCAGCATCACTTAGTGGAGCCGCGAGTACTCCCATGTCTTCACACATTCTGTCTTGTAGATTGACGGAGGAGAGAGTGACATGCGGCATGTGTCAGCATCACTTAGTGGAGCCGCGAGTACTCCCATGTCTTCACACATTCTGTCTTGTAGATTGACGGAGGAGAGAGTGACATGCGGCATGTGTCAGCATCACTTAGTGGAGCCGCGAGTACTCCCATGTCTTCACACATTCTGTCTTGTAGATTGACGGAGGAGAGAGTGACATGCGGCATGTGTCAGCATCACTTAGTGGAGCCGCGAGTACTCCCATGTCTTCACACATTCTGTCTTGTAGATTGACGGAGGAGAGAGTGACATGCGGCATGTGTCAGCATCACTTAGTGGAGCCGCGAGTACTCCCATGTCTTCACACATTCTGTCTTGTAGATTGACGGAGGAGAGAGTGACATGCGGCATGTGTCAGCATCACTTAGTGGAGCCG
>OW203761.1:63970721-64145336 GCA_934045905.1 Leuctra nigra | reverse complement strand
CTCGTAGAATTGATTTGCAAAGTTTGATAGATTTCTTCTAACTTTAAAACATGAAAATTGACATTGACGTCATTCATATGTTGCCATGGCAACAAAGCATGTCACCTTGGTAACACATTGTTGTGGACTTAGGAATGACATCAACTTCCTGATTCTCAAGTGATAAGAGTGTTTGTGATTATTATTTATGTTTTTATTGATGAATTTACCCTAACAAAATTAGAGAAGAATTCCGTATTGTTTCAAATTAATTTTAAATTGTACACTTTACAGATAAAAGAATCATATTATTTATGTCCAGAAAATCATTGTTTTATGAATAAACATATAAGGACAAAATAATATCTCTGAAAGGACAGGTATACTCATGAGAGATATAAGGATTGATTCTTTCAATGACATTTAGCGAAATCCCGAGTTCTCTATCTCACGCCACTGCTGAGCTAGCGAGGAACACGCTTACGCAATCTCGAGCGGTGACGTCACCTGTCCCAGCCGGCGTGACGGCTGCATTTAAACACGCGCGCTTGCACTTGGACATTTTTATTGTTTTCAGTCGAAATATAACTTAAAACTATCAGTCAGAGAAGTGTTTTCATCAAGACACAATGTCAGGCATTCAGCCGTACCAGTTCGAGCCCCGAACACTGATAAAATAGATAAGCCGAAAAGAGGGAAAAAAGCAAATATTGACTTGAAAGACCGCGTCGGAAATTTAGATTGGTGTGATTGTGGTGAGTGCATTGTAACGCCAACAGATCATGAAAGTGTTTGCTGCACTGAGAGTGAGAACATCAATGACTTGAGAGGGGGTGAGACTTGTATTATCCATCACACATCCCTTGAAAGTACAGTTTTAAATCTAGATAACTCGTCACCTAATGCTTACATACAGACAACCGCAATATGTAATTGACGATCTTCAACAGACAAATAATAACACATAATGTCATGTATGTGTAGTGTATGTATGTATGGCGAACTGGGGGGTTCGCCACCTAGTTTGCCCGCAGGGCCTTTTTTGAATTATTGATACAAAATAATCGAATTTGAAGATATTTTGGCATCCATTTCAAAGACATTTAAAATGTTTGATATTCAATATTCTTGGGGAAACTTTAGATAAAATGCGTTATAATCAGTAAATGTTGTTACTTGATAAAATCCCTAATGGCCCCGCAGGGCTTTCTTTGAATTTTTGATACAAAATAATCGAATTTGAAGCTTGGCATTCTTTTCAAATAAATGTACAATGCGTGATGCAAAATTATGTGGAAACTTTATACAAGTAATCTAATCTGTAACTTTTTGTTTTTCTGGAATCCCCATTGGCCCCGCGGGGAATTTTTTGAGTTTTTGATACAAAAGAATCGAATTTGAATCTATTTTGGCATCATTGTCGAAGAAATTAATTATGTGTTATATCTAGTGGAGCGGTCGCTCCACCCAGCCAAGTCGTACTATACACTCACAGTCACTCAACATACCGTAAATGCCTAATAAACTGAGGAGCAGACCAAACACTTTTACTGTAAGCAACAACATGGCATTTTCGGCCTACTGGATCTTAAAATTGGAAAATCTCACATTGTTGTGAAATGTCTTAATTTCGAGCTATGGCCCACCCCACCCCATATACCAAATTTGGGAACAACAGGTTTTGCCATTTGCGAGCTAGAGGGCCATGAAAACAGTGAAATTATACCCCTTCTTAAAGCTATCTGATGATGATGATGATGATAATGATGATTCAGATATCAGGAAACATTGTTGACAGGGCCACAGCCTAAACGGCTGAACCGATCGACCTGAAACTTTTACCACATATGCACTTTTGGCGTCTGATGATACCTTGCCTCTTGTGATTTTTTGTGCCGCCATTTTTAAACCGGAAGTGACGTCATAACTTAAAAACGTCTGGACCGATTAGAACGAAATTAGCGCCATTCGATTTAGATGGTCATCTATATGAAGTATCAATAAAAAAAATATTATTTTCTTATTTTCTAAACCGGAAGTGACGTCATAAATACGCAATATTTAACTTATTTCAACAAATTATACTTAAAATACGTACATAATTAACTTACATTGTAACATAGACAATACAATTTATATATTCAAGGTAGCAGTGTTCTCGGCCGCCATTCCTGAAACCGGAAGTGACGTCATATATCTAAAACGCCTGTACCGATTGCAACTGAACTAGCTCATGCGTATTCATTCTGCTATTTATTTGAAAAATCAATTGTGAAAAATGAATAAATAAATTAATGGTACCGGAAATGGCGGCAGGAACCACTAAATGAAACCGGAAGTGACGTCATATATTACAAACGGCATGACCGATTTTACGGAAATATAGGGATTAGGAATTCAGATGGTCGTTCATGAAGGTATCAACTAGATAAAACTAGATTGTTTTCTTATTACCTATACCGGAATTCGGCCGCTATTTCAAAACCGGAAGTGACGTCATGTATCGAAAACGGCTGGATCGATTATAACGAAACTTAAGCTATTCTTCTTGGATAATCATTTTCATCTTATAGCAAACGCAACTTTTCATAGTAACCAAATCGGTTGAGGCGTATTTTTTTAAAGAAATTAGTCCCTGCTCGGACATGTGCTACAAGCTGTATGAATAAACTAACAAAAGAAGTGATATCCCAGAAAAAACACTGGTCAAGTCTCTTTAACTATAAAAAAAATAGAAGAAATCTAAAAATTCAGCACTGAAAAGGAGTGATATCAAAAAAGGAGCCAAGTCAACGAATTTTCCAAATTTTAATCGTACCATTGAAATAAAAATATCAACCCCCGAGAAATACTTAAAAAAAGGACTTGGCGCATCGTTTTTTTAAAGACATTTTTCTATTCTTAAGCTTATGCCACTCACATTCTACGTAGTTCAGAAATGCCTAGAAAAATTAGGACAAAACTTTCAAATTAAATATTGAACATTCTGTAAAATATTTTAAATTTAAATATAAGTACGCAAAGAAACATAGCATTGTCTTACAAGCAATAAATACAGAACAGTTGTGTTTGTGATTGGTAGGTACCTATAGTTTTGTGGGTACATCAACATACCTACTACAGCATTATACTTTGAACCTTCTCGCCGTGTAATTAATTGCTATTAATTAACATTTTATACCAAAAAAATTCATAACTTACATAACGTATAACTTTAGATAAAAATCTAGTCAGTAATTATTTGAGCAGCATGGCTCAGTGCACTAGTCACTTATACAAATCTCATTGACGGCCTTCTTGTAATGAGCGCTTTCGCTATTTCCCTCAGTCACGATATTGAGAAGTCTTCTATTAATATGACCCTAGAAATAGTGGCAATAACGAATAGACTAGGCCGCTTCCGTTTATTCGTTATTCGTTTATCCGTTTATTTCCTCTGAATATTGACAAAATACCAAAACTGCCAGTAGGTAAGAGTACTATATTATATTAAAACGTATTATGATTCGTCGATAATGAATGTGATATACTCAGGAAAATATACTTGTAGAGTTCTTCCTATACTTTTAGGATAGAAAAGTGTCTTTAAATAAACGATGCGCCAAGTCCTTTTTTTAAGTATTTCTCGGGGGTTGATATTTTTATTTCAATGGTACGAATAAAATTTGGAAAATTCGTTGACTTGGCTCCTTTTTTGATATCACTCCTTTTCAGTGCTGAATTTTTAGATTTCTTCTATTTTTTTATAGTTAAAGAGACTTGAGAATATAGGTTTCTGTGGAAAACTTCCATGGAGTCAGGATGATACGAAGGGATGTGCGTTGTGAAAAATATCCGACCGAACCGGGGCTCGAACCCGGGACCTCGCTGGTCCCGGGTCCCAGAGACTTGGCTGGTATTTTTACACGGAGTGTTTTTTCTGGGATACAATATTCTTGGGGAAACTTTAGACAAAATGCATTATAATCTGTAAATTTTGTTATTTGATAAAATCCCTCCGCAGGGAATTTTTGAATTTCTATAGTAAAAGAGAATCGATTTTTAATCGATATTTATTTTTAATCGTATTTGTTTTGGTATCATAGTTTTACGTGTAATATTCTATTGTATTCATGAGGATGATCATGTTGGACAATTGAGTTTTTATCTCATTGGATAATACCTCTGTTCAATTAGTTTTGCAAAACTTGGGAAAATTTTGAGAATTCAACCTCATAATGGAGCAAATCTTTGCATTTTTGGATCTCTTTATCAAATTTTTTGTATATCTGGGGGTGATATATGGGGGTGTCAGGATGAAAAGTGGGGGGGGGGTCATTGACCCCCACTCCCCCACTTTTCCTACGCGCCTGCCTTTACCAGATGAATTGCTACAACCAAACACGAAACAAATTGTCATAATGATGGAGAAACCAATAAAAAGTATCCGTCACCACACTTTGATTATAAATAGATTATTATCAAGTCAATATACAGTACAATATTAATTCAGAAGAGTTAGCTGTCTTTGTTTACAAGACATGGATGTTGACACACGCACTCTCTGGACGACAGGAGTTTTCTCACTGTTTTAAATGGCCCAGCTGTGTTGCAGCGCGGTATGATCATAAAAGTGGGTGGCGGCGGTGACGTCACAGCTCGTAAACTAAACCAGCTAGCGCGCGTTAGCAGTGGCGGAATGAAATCGCGAATTTTGCATTCTTATCATTGTGCCTTCCTTAATCGAATATGTTAAGTATACCCGGCCTTGAAGCATTTTCGTCCAAAGATTCATTCATAATAGTTGAAATGAATTTTCCTCTATTGAATTGGGATTAAAATTTAAAGAAAACAATTAAATAGGGATTACGATAAATGTAGGTAATTAAGTAATTGCATTACATTCTACATTACGGCCTCAAAAAAATACGATAACTACATCATACTGGAAATTCCGGACTTTCTCAAAACTAGGTGTCACAAAAGTATTAATAATATATCTTTTAGAAGGACGACCCCAAACAGGCGGTGCGATAATGAGTTCAAAAGTTTCTTCATCAATAACTTGCAACTTATAAAATGAAAACTGTTATCTCATTAGTGACACATGCACAAATATTCAAATGTGACCTTCAAAATGTGTTGACACAGTGCTGTAACTTATTTTCTAATGCAAAAAGTTTTTGTTGACATTTTCAGTCCAATATGTGTGCAGTAGGTACCTAGTTTGAGCTCAGCTATGTTTTGCTACTTCGTTTTTTTGCGCCACCTATATTGTTGAGAATAGCAAGTGAACATTAAACAAATAATTTTTGTTTATGGAATGAGAATCAACCTTTGTTATGATGAGCAAGTGTCGCTTACGTGTAGGTATAGAGTTAGGTGTGTAGGATTACTATGTTATTGTGATGATTCATTGACTGTTTGGCTGGTTTTCGATCGTCAACATTTAACAGACAATTGGGATGCACTCATTTCTCCACTGATTATGATCCATCCAATCACAATCGATTTTATTGGAACCTCCTTGTTTCAGTCATATTCGCATCGATCGATAAACTCTAAGAACCAATAAGATAAGTCCAAGAGTCAATATATTTTAGCAACAGATTTGTGACTATAGTGACATCTACCTACGAAACAGCGAATCTGTTTTTAACAAGGGGTCTTATGCAAAAAGAGTCGAGTTCCTAAATTTTGTCGGTCTCCGGATGACCACAACATAGCACAACATCTTAAAATTTACTAAAATATTAGATCTATGACCTGATTAAATTTGTATTGCAATAATTTTAAAAGGAACTTGAAAATAATATTTTTTTTAAAATGGGATGTGACAAAAATCGAAAAAAAATATTAGGCCAAACAACGTATTAATCTCTACACACCGTAAAAATTTCAAACCTCTAAGTCATATGAGTCGGTTAAAATTTAGGAATTGAAGTCGGAAAATAAATTAATCAAAATTATCGATCTTAAAAAAAAAAAACGACGTCAATTGAACTAAAATTGTAATTTTAATACAAAATATCAAAATTTAGAAGTTTGGATATTGGGCATGAATGGCCTTAAACATTGAAAACTGTTAATTAGTGGATAAGTTAATGATTGGGCTGAAACTTATAAAATAATCGAAAATGGTATACGACTTTCTCATGACATTTCTTATTTGATGAACTTTTTGTTTTAGGACGAGGTGATCGAACGCATGGATCGAATACTGCAACGATTAGAGCATACCATGAAGAGCGAACAATTGTGTAAGTTATCCCGCCAGCAGCGAATTTGGGGGGAGAAGAGATATTTGCCCCCCTCCCCAGTAATGTATACGTTAAAGACTGCGTTTGCTTTCGCCCCCTATTCGCTAAATCAAGCTAACTGTCGCCGCCTGATGATAGAAATTTGGTACTAGGGGAAGTGGGGTCAGCATTCTATTCTCATAAGAAACGAGTAGAGTTTAGATACCTCTACTTCATTACACTATTAAACAAAAAAAGTAACCCTGTAAAAAGTAACGGGTATAGAATAGATTTACTTTTCAATCTGTCACCTCACAATTTAATTTATTGTGTTTAAATAATTAGTAAATGACTTTTCGTATGAAATAAATAACAGATTATAGAGTGGCCTGATTGGTTCGTTGAACAATTCCCAGTCCTCTCATTGGCTGATGATTACATGTTTGCATGAATATTACGCTGCAATTTAAACTCGGAGAAAAATTCTGAGGAGACAGATCGATAAAGCATAATCTTTTCTATACTCGTTACTTTTTTCAGGGTACAATGTTTAATAGTGTATGAAGTAGAGGTATCCAAACTCTACACGTTTCTTATGAGAGTAGATTGCTGTCACCACTTCCTCTAGTACACATTTCTATCACCAGAGTGCAGAGCGGATCTTTTTTGTGCGAATTGATTGGCATTGATGATGACCATTATTTTATTTCTAGATGTCCGCGCGATTTATGCGTTCAGACGCAAATTTTTGAAACTTGAGAGCCGGAAGACGAGTGGCAAGCCCATCCTGTGGGGTACCCCCAGAGACGTAAGTTCACATAGCATTCGCTTCGTTTTCGAAAATGAAAACTGTTATGTATAGTATAGAACAGTATAATATATTTGATAGTATAATGTATGATATGAAGGGATATGCGTTGTGAAAAATATCCGACCGAACCGGGGCTCGAGCCCGGGACCTCTCACTTGCCGGGCGAGAGCTCTACCAACTGAGCTACCCGTTCGGACGGACGGACATTAGACACAACGCACTGATGAGGGTTAGAGATCTCCGAGGAGAATGGAATGAAGGTATAGAGAATGCTCACTGCGAACTATCATACCACCGGTGACGATACTGTCACCATGTCTCATTGCACTTGCGTGCGCAACCCTTGATCTTTTACTCGACTTAACGAGTTGCTTTTCAGCTCGAATGATGAGAATGTAGGTTTCTGTGGAAAACTTCTATGGAGTCAGGATGATAGGAAGGGATGTGCGTTGTGAAAAATATCCAACCGAACCGGGAATCGAACCCTGGACAAGAAATAGAACTAGCGTTCGTTTATTGTCTTATTAAATGACAAAATGTTCTCTCTCGTAATTATCATTCCAGAAATAAAACACTCCATGTGAAAAAGGCAGCCAAGTCTCTGTCAAATAAAAGAAAATAAATGACAACAAAAAAATCAGCACTGAAAAGGAGTGATATCAGAAATGGAGCCAAGTTATTGAAATTTCCAAATATTTAATCGTACTTTGATATAAAAAAATTAAACCACAATAAAAAAAATCTTTAGAAAGGACTTGGCGCATCGTTTTTTTAAAGACACATACTACAAGTACACTTTTCTATCTATTAGAGTCAGTATCAATGAATCATGCCACTTTACGATTACTGTAAAAAAAACTTCGATTTTTTCCAAAATTTTCCCAAGAGCACCATATTCAAGAGCACCATATTCAAAATATTTCTTGACCCACGTCTTGTGTCTTTACACTATGACCCTGCAAAAGTCCCTTTCCGCGGCCTGTTGATTTTACTCACTCGACCAGGGGGCGGGAACCTCCCACTCTCACCGGTTTTAACGCATAGACGGCGCGTTGCTATTCCTGGTCCACGAAGATGTGAAATAACGAATATGTGTCGAAAAAAACATCCTTCCTAATCCAAGAAACTTCGTATACCAGCGTACTCGGAATTCTACTTTAATGAATGCCAAATATTCAGTAACTAATCGTGTATAATATTAAAATTAACACTACTCCCAGCTGGTAAATAATCTGGTAAGGGCGGAGAAATATACATTAGGATAAATTAAATTTTCTGGTATGGTCCGAGAAATATACAGTATAAGATCAAACAATAACAAATACAAAATACAAATAATTTAATTTTTGATTGTATACTAGGAAAACGCTCTGTGTAACGCGTTGATGAGCGAGTACGGATACGCGCAACATCTCGAAGCGAAATTCTGTCTATTGAAAATATCATTAGAAGCCAATTCTTGAATTTCGTCAGACTTGCATCAAAATCTCAAAATATCTCTGAAATATTAGTCATAATGCAAAGTTTTAAGTTGATCGATTGAACCTTTATGATTGAACTGTTCTGTTCCTTGTAAATATTCAAAAATCACAGGATCTCTTTAAAAAAATGTACCTGGGACCACTCATATTATGATATAAGTGTGTGTACTTACACAATATTAGATCGATCTGTTGAACGGTCATATCAGTTTCATACGCTTGAAAGTTTCTGCTCTAACTATACCTTGGAACTATGAAGAGTAGAAGCTGCCGTGATCAACATTTTCGAGAAATTTGACAGCAAGTTTGCTGTCAAATTTCTGTTGTTTACACGCAAAATGTCCGTAAAATGTCAATAACTTTTGGATTTATCCACAGATTAGTCGTAAAACTGTCAAAAATACAGAAAATGTTGGTCATAATCACCATGCAAAGTTTTACGTTGATCGGTCATACGGTTCTAGTTTAAATTTCAAAAAACACATAAAATATGTTTTTAAATTTTAAACAAAGGAAGGATTTGGCTGAAACTTTGTAAGATTGGGGACAATGTTGGTCGTAATGACTTCTCAAAATTTCAAATTGATCGAACCAACCAATCGAAAGTTTTTTTTTTAAATTTGAACCAATCACAGGATTCCTTTCAAAAACGATCCCAGAGACCGCATGGATTACGTCAGTATGTGAACAAAATTTCAGATCAATTGGTTGTGCAGTTTTACCTGGGCAGTGCAGGAAAAAAACAAAACAAAAAACAAAAAACAAAAACAAAAAACGAACACACAGAGAAAGTGCCATAAGTTTCGTGGTGACGCTCGCTGCGCTCGCTCAATTATTCAGTAACTATAATTAATTAAAACATTGACAAAATTAAAATTTCATAAAACTCAAAATAATATTTTATAAAGTCATCTTCACTATTTGTACTCAAAAAGTGATCCAGAAAAACAACGCAAATAACAATGAAAAATTATGAAACCAATAAAGTTATGAATTCGTCATAGAACACTGAAACCAAATTCCAATCAAAAAAAATCACATACAACGCAAGAAATTGTCATAAGTTCTCGTAGCCTTTGACCTCCTTGGTCGTAACACTACACTTTGTCACTTTGGCCTGTGATCACCAGTCACTCAACACAGCTGAAGACTTCGTTGTCACCGGGTCCGACAGTGTCGCCACAATTGCAGGAATGTCAGATGCGTCATCGTCACTTGCTGCGGCGTCGCTTCAGCGTCGTAATCTTGGTCCAACCTCGTATCGATCTTTAAGTGGGCAGGAGATGAGACTGCATAGTCGATGACTTCCATTACAGGAAGGCGAATTTGCATGTTATTACCCTTACAAAATGCAGCATCGTCAGAGTCGAAGGCATGTCAGGGCGTTGTGATAGGGTTGCCATTCGTCCGGTTTTACCCGGGCGGTGTTTCAGGAATTTGACGAAATATCCAGGTGTTTCGAGATTTTGTTAATTAGTATAAATGTTATTACAAATCATTCAAAACTAGAGTTTAACATAATGAGTGCTCAATAGTCTACAATGTCAATAATATTTTGTTCAGTAACCCTGGATTTTAAGAAAATTGATTTATTGATACTAAAAAGTCCTACATTTGCTTCACCCCCCCCCCCCCCCCAACCCCCTCCACCAGAGCAGCAGGGGCAAGCACAAATCCAATTTCCTTCATGAGACCAGATCAGGTCTCATCAATAGGACAGATTGGGGGGGGGGGGGGGGAAACCCTCCCAATTTTTTTTACACATTTTGGTGGCGCAAAAATAACGAACAATGACGAGACATCACTGTGACGAAAATACTGCACACATCGGGCTGAACATTGCACATAATATAAACAACATACTAAGGTTTAATGTGCGAAAGTTTCAAAAGCATAACTTTTGTTGGAAAAATGTTACAGCTGTTCAAATTTGGTTGTCGAAAAATCGATTATACCTACGGACCTCAATTAGGGTGCGTCCAGAAAACGTGCATTGGTTGGGACGCTATTTATTCAAAACTACGCATGAAAACAAGCTGAAAGTTTCAAATGTTATGCAAAATATATTGCCATCTTTGGTGTAATAATTTAAATAAATTTAAATCAATGGAACGAAAGTTATGATACCTTGAAGTTGAGCTTAAAAGCAGAATTTTCTTGAGGCAATTTCACTTTCTGAAATTAGCATTGTGTAAGAAACTTTAGAAATGATTCTGTTTTTAGTTTCAACTTCAAGACACCATAAGCCGGTTTTACATAAAGCGCGTTTCGCGTTTTGCGTTTTCGCGGTTTTTCTTTTTTTATAACGCCTAGAAGAGGTCGTCGAAAACAGAATGTCCATATATTTATTATTCTTGTTAGTAACAATTTGGGTGTTATTAGATATGATTAGATGGAATAATATGCACAGGTAAGCAATTATTAACATTATAGTCGTATTTTAAAGTTATTTTATAGTTTATTTTATAGTTTACGTATAGTGACGTCATTTTCGCCACGCGCGGTACTGAAAAAACCTCCCTACAATCGAGATGGGGCGGCTTTTAAAAATAAAACGCGTGCGGCAAATTTTTGGTGGTTTTGATGGGTCATAATAAAAAAAACGCGAAACGCGAAACGCGCCTTATGTGAAACCGGCTTTAATGTCGTTCCCATGATGCAACAATATACTAGCTAGTGTCGTTCCATTGATCCAAATGTATTGCAATTTTTGCATAATTAATCGCAATATATTTTGTATACAATTTAATATATTCAGATCGATATATACGCAGATCAAACAGCGTCCCGGCCAATGGACGTTTTCTGTTCACAGGCTATTTGAGTCCGTATAATCGATTTTTCGACGACCAAATTCGAACAGCTGTAATTGTTTTTCTACGTAAATAATGTTTTTCAAACTTTCACACATTAAACCTTAGTATGTTGTTTATATTATGTGCAATTTTCAGCCCGATGTATGCAGTATTTTCGTCACAGCGATGTCTCGTCCATTATGCGTTTTTTTGCGCCACCTGGTATTTGTCAAAAAAAAAATCTTTATAGAAACGCACCAAATACATTGCTGTCATTCCAAATATTTCCGGAGCTATGCGCCCCGAAGAAGCGCTTGAGTGATGGAGGGAAAATGGGGGGGGGGGGGGGGAGAATCCCTTTCTCTGATTCAATTTCCCTCCTTATGAATACAATGTCAAGATAAAAATATGCTTAAAAGTGTTAAAATCGCATAGCAAGGCACCAAATTCATGTCTGAAATTCAAAATTTTCCCGCGGCTATGCGCCCCGGACCCGCATGAGACTGGGAAGCGCAGACCCCCCATTGTTGCTGAAGTCAATCGTTTTTCTCGACATTGTTGTTTACGATATTATCCCCTTCCCCATGCCCGTCCCTCACAATGTTCGTCTTGATACGCGCTTCGACCTGATGTTTATGGCAACCCTAGTTGCGACGTCGATCCAGAGTGCTGACTGCGATTGCGCCTCCAGGCATGATGCTCAAGGCGAGGAGACACAGAACGGTGATGCTGAGTCTTTGTAGCATCGACACCGTGCGTCATTAACGCGGCCTCCCAGGACGTTGTTTTCAAATGGCATTTTCATTAATGCGACGTCATCGAAGGGCGTTAATGCTGTGTCTTCACTCGTACCAAAGCGTCATCAACGTCGTGGCGTCATCCTGGCGTCATCCCGGCGTCATCGGCATCAACGATCTTCCGCGTAACGTGCATTGAGGCTTCGACATACTCACAGCAATATCAAAATTGTATATGTTCCCGACAATGTAGTTCACTTTAACAAAACCCCGATGTAGAAAAAGGGACACCATCTTTAAAATATAAGGTGGAAACTCTTCGCTGAATCACCATTGGAAACTTTGAATACGAATTATGGGTAGAAGTTGATGCATAAACCACGCCGCTCGCGTATAAATCACTAGCGCTTTATTGAGGAACTAAAGTAATCAAGGTATATCGATTGACTAGTTTTAATGTTTTTGTTTTAAGAATGTTTTAAGAATGTTTTAATGTTTTAAGAATGTTTTGAATGTTTTAAGAGTGTTTTAATGTGCATTAGAATGTTTTAGAATGCATCGCTAGTTCGCAACTTAAGCCCTAGCGCTAGTGAGTGTTACGCAAGGGGCATCTACAGACCTTGATAATCGTGCTATTGGAACTGATATCGCGGAAAGACTCGAAGAGTTTCCACCTTATATTTTAAAGATGGCGTCCCTTTTCCTACATCGTGCAAAACTATTGCAATGTAACGTACGCGACATATTATCATTGAGGTAAGATCTTACCTCTATGATATTATTATTGTTCGCATTTGTCCACTGATAATACTTTAGTCGTTTATCACACACGTATGTCGATTCAGATTCGTTTTAGAACGTCAATTTACGGAATCTATCTACCCAAGTGAAGATAAAAGCCTAATTAATTAATGAACGAAATTATTTTAATAATTTTTGCCCCTGTGGCCTTCGACACAAGTCAACCGCTCTGGGTTTTAAGATCACTGTCTTGTTGTTACTTCCTGTCCCTGTTAGTCCCTGACTCTCACTCAAACCGAGGGGGAGGCTGGACTGGAGCCACCCCACAGTAATTAGTGGGTGGTATTTGGCCTACATGGTCAAAGTTTGCTCACATGCAAGGGGGGTGACTGCGTTAAAAAAAAAGAATGCACAAAGTCGAATACTGTAATCATAATGACCTTCAGAATCAGAAGTGCAAGTATAAAATATTGTGTTTGACCTGATCAATATTACATCATTCGTCACAATTGAAAAGTTACCTATCTGCTGGCTATGAAAGCAAATCAGCATGTTACTAATCAAACTAATAAATTCGGAAATATAATTTGTCGGATTACATTAATAATTCAATTCAATTTATAAGCATTTTATTCTCCGATTCATTACAAAAATTACATTACATTACAATTACAAAAAAAAAATTAAATTATATAAAAAGAAGAAAAGCCCTCATGGGGTCAAAGAGACCCCAGAGGTCATAGAAAGGTAAAGTAAACTTTTTTAAACATAATTCAGATGACAACTAAGGAAAAACAGACTGTGAGAAACAGATAAATACAACAATTATAATACATCCACTAAAAAAATAATTGCATATCAACATAAATTCACATGTGCAGAACACTCCTGCAAAATAATAACATATCAACAAATAATAATAACAATTTACATGTGCAAAACACTCTTGCAAAATAATAACAATATATCAACACATTCACATGTACACAATACTACTACAAAATTCCCTACCAGAGTCGAACAGCCACAAGGATATCTCGTATTTAAATGTTTCAAAGTTACGTACATTTCAAATTTTGGTCGGAAGTAAATTAAACATTTTGGGTCCTAAATAGTCTAAATGTTGTTGGCTATTTTTCTTATATTATTTTTTGACGAGATTAGGGTTACACATGTAGATTGCCTCGTGACATGAAAATTATCGACTTTGCTCCTATGAAATAAGTTAAGATTTTTGAAAATTAAATTAAGTGTCGCCCTAATAATATGTTATGATAACATGTAAAAATTTAGTACTTTCTTAAATATTTGTAACCTTTTTATTATAATATTATAATCAAAATCATAATATTATAATATTTAATAATCCGTAAAAAATTGGCAAGTGAAATCGTAGACGTCTTTCTGTAATTTATAATTCGTTTTCGGTAATTAATACAGCCAGATACTAATATTTTTACACTTCATTTGTAATATTTGAAAACCAGACCTACAAATATTAGTGACAATGGTCAAATGATATATCAGGGGCATTTCTATAATTTTACGTAATATTTGTAAAATTTACTGAAGAGGTCAGATAGTAAAACAGCAGCGGGAGGGATATCCCGAAAAAGTACATCTCGATGTATATATTCCAAAGTCTCTGTTCCTAGGGTAATAAGCAAGTGACTCCTTTGTGTCATTTGGCACGGACCTCTGCGTTTTTTTCTATTACTCAGGCTATACAGGTCACCGTTTTTCTTCGATCGAGCTGAAAGTTTGTACACATGTTTAGACCATTTCTGGGCGTTGCAGACCCTATATATTTTTTGAAATCCGCTGATTGGTTCAAATTTAAAAAAAATTATAATACGATTTGTTGGTCCGATCAATTTGAAATTTTGACAGGTCATTATGACCAATATTGTCCCCAATCTTACAAAGTTTCAGCCAAATCATCTAATTGGTTAAAATTTAAAACAATCTTTCATGTGATTTTTGAAATTAAAAAAAAAATTAAAAACTTTGCATAGTCATTGGGACTTACATTATCTGTATTTTTGCCAATTTTCAGACCAATCTGTGATTAAATCAAAAAGTTATTGACATTTTACGGACATTTTGCGTGTTGGCTGTCAAATTTCTCGAAAATGTTGATCACGGCAACTTCGAGGCCTCAGTTCCAAGTTGCATATATTCCCTTTGGTCCATCCAAGGATATGTAACAGTAAAATCTTCTTTAAAACCATGTTTCTCATATTATGTAGAGCAAAGCAACTCTTTCATCATTTAAAACGTTCCTTATCGAAGTCAACCAAAAATACATCATATCAAAATTGGATCATTTTTAATTAAAATGGAAACAAAGTCGTAAGAAATATGTTTTTTACTGAATCCCTCAGTTAGGTGAATGTTAATAAATACCAACTGCAATGTGAAATCGGTAAGTTGCTAACGCAGCTTATATTGGAACACAGCCGCTGCACTGTGAACTGCCTCGATAGCTCAGCTGGTAGAGCATCTGACTGGATATCGGAAGGTCGTGGGTTCGAGTCCCACTCGAGGAAAATCTTTTCACATTGCAGTTGGTATTTATTAAAGTCGTAAGAGTTGAACTGGAGTATAATATTTCGGCAATATTTGCATCGGTACCAACTAACCGAACGGTTTACTTCCGCAGTGGTCTGAAATCGGCTCGCCGACGGTGGACGAAGTTTGTACGCAGTACCACCTAACAGGCGTAAATGTACAGTTTACGGATGCAGACTACGAGTACATTTCAACGTACGAGCTCTTCCAGGGCCTTGTGAGGCCTCTTCTTGTTCAAGCGAACCCTACGGTGAGTAACGTGCAGTACAGTCCAGACCAAGGTCCCCTCGATTGTCCGCCACCATCTGGCGGCCAGACGGAGCTACGCGGCCACCATCAAGGGGACCTTGGTCCAGCCTAGCTCGCCAAATTTTCATCGGTATAAAAATGTAAATTTGTAAGCTACATACTCAAATATTTTAATAATTTTGCTCCTTTCCAATAGGGTTACCTCTCGACTTCTTGCGTAATAGCCTCGTCTAGGTATTTTTTTTTAAATTTTGAATAAGCTCTTACAGATTTTTGTTGGTGCGAACAACATCTCGTTTGTGTAGTACCGAATTTCGGTAACAATACTTTACGATTTCAGTCAACTGAATGATAATTGATCGAGCGAAGCGTCGACTCCTTTTGGCACGGACCTCTGTTTTTTTTTGTTTTTTTTTCTGTTACTGAGGCTATACAAGTTTCAGTTTTTCTTCGATGGAGCTGAAATTTTGCACACATCTACGGACCATTTCTGAGCGTGCAAACCCTAAGTTTTTGAAATCAAACTGATAGCTTCAAAATGTAAAAAAAAAATCGATTGGTTAGTCCGATCAATATGAAATTTTGACAAGTCATAAAGATCAACATTTTCCCCAATCTTACAAAGTTTCAGCCTAATCTTCCCATTGGTTAAAATTTAAAACCATATTTCCTGTGATTTTTGATATTTAAACTAGAAAAGATTTACCGATCAACTTAAAACTTCGCATGGTGGTCGGGACCAACATTTTAGGTATTTTTGTTAATTGTCAGTATAATCTATCGTTATTTTCAAAGTTTTTGATATTTTAAGGACATTTTATTCCATTTTGAAATATTTGAAAATGTATTATAAATTTTCATTTTAGTAATTACCTAAGGTCGGTGACAGGCAAAGATGAACCCGCGCTAGCATGGGCCGCCCTATACCTGGCAATGCTAAACAGGGTTCATCTTTGCCTGTCACCGACCATAGTTCTTCTTTTTTGAGTTCGAAAATGTTCATCCCTGCCTTCTTTAAGCTTCTGCTCCAAGGTCTGTAGAGCAGCCAAGCAGTCCACAATTTACAGTAAAATGAAAGCATTTTTGAGCTAGTGCATATCAAATCGGATGCAGTACGAAGGTAAATTCCTCCAATTGGTAATTAAGTTTAAATAATATGTTCTGATTGGTCGACAATCAAAAGCGCTCGGCCGTTTTAGAAGATTGAGAGAGAAAAATTGTTTCGCCTGTTATTCAACAAAACCGCGCTTAACCAATTGATCTAAAATTTTATTCATGATTAGATTGATGTTAAGATTAACATGATTAAGACAAACTTAGGATTATCACCTGGCACATTTCTTAAATTTAATTTTATACGGCACCCAGCGAGACAAAAAATAGCTAATAGCGAAAAAAGCAAAAAAAAACTAAGCTAACTAAGCTTCACCAAAAATCCACATATTATTACTAACTAGAGGGACCCGTCATGTAAAACATGACCAATGCGCACCAGTAGGGTATGTGTAAAGAAGATATGATATAGTTGAGATAGGTATTTGGCAGCAGAGTGTGCGTCGTTAATAACTTGAGTTAATACACACGTAACATAGTTAGCATGACTAAAATGCCCAACAGAATACGAAAATGAGTAACAAAGGAAAGCAATTTAATCATAACTATTATGGAAAAGCTATTTCAAATGAGTTTCCAAATGCTCATCAGAGTATAAGTTAAAACAATTAAGAAAACATTTCACCAGACTTGTTGCATTGTGACGACCTATTCTTAATTTGTGATACCAATTCATAATCCATAGCTATTTATGCTATACCCCAGTAAGAAGGATAACTTATTGTGAGGGGGTTTGGTTTCATTATATCTGTCTCTCTGAGGTAGAAGGGAGGAAGTCAATTTTCTCAATTTGCGTTGAACACCATTGTAATGATGTAATCACGCTCTTCCAATTACAATTTGACTGATGTCAACAAATACAGCTATATTAGAGTATTCTCTTACACAATGACTCATGTCATACTAAATTATGTTTTAAGAAGTCAGAAATACTGGTTTATGAGCTCACCCAAGCTCACCTCAAGAATAACTGAAAGGGACTTCCGACCTTCTACTTCTAAAACACGGACAAACTATCATTACCCCATCTGCTTTTTCGATCATGACCGAATAGCAGAGAGGCATGTACGGTCACGTAACAGGCTGTCAACTAATGAGAGAACATTCTTCACGTAAACTTGCTTTCTGCTTATATTCACTTGATATGTATATTGTAAGTATACAATATTGTAAGTATTGTATATTGTATATTGTATTGTAGGTCTTGGGAAAATCGAAATGTGGGCAAGTTGTAGAGAGAGATACTTGGTGGTGGAATGACAGCATTCTGGATGCGTTGAAGGAAAAGAAGAGGGCATTTAAACAGAAATGTAAAGATCCGACGGAGGAAAGCAGAGAAAGATTTCGTGAGGCGAAGAGGAACGCGAAAAAGGAGGTGGCAATTGGGAAGACACAAGCGGTGGAGCAGCTCTACGCGGATTTGAACACGAGGGAAGGGGAGCAGGCAATATTCAAGTTAGCGAAAGGAAGGGCAGCAAAGAGGCAGGACATTGGGTCGGTCACATGCATGAAGGATAGTGCAGGCAATGTGTCATGGGTGCTTCAGACATAAGTCGAAGGTGGAAAGAGTATTTTGAGGGGCTGATGAATGAGGAGAATCCAAGGGAAGAACTTGACATCACAGAGGAAAACGACGATGAAGTAGATCCGTTGTCTGAAAGAGAAGTGAGTGACGCCATACGTAAAATGAAACGGGGTAAAGCAACAGGTTCTGATGGGATTTCGATTGATGCCTTTAAATCGTTTGGCCGAGCTGGCATTAAGTACATGACTTGGTTCTTCAATCGAGTCATGGGAGAGGTGCATATACCGGACGCTTGGAGGACGAGTTGCATAGTTCCTATTTATAAGCGGAAGGGAGACGTACAAGACTGCAGTAATTACCGGCCAATTAAGCTTATGAGTCACTGTATGAAATGGTTGGAGAGGGTGATTGACGGGCGCCTACGTCGTTGTTTGGAGGGGGACATAAGCGACAACCAAAGAGGTTTCATGAAGGGAAGAGGCACATTGGATGCTATTTTTGCTGCAAGGATAATGCTGGAAAGATGTAGGGAACACCAAAGACCGCTCCACTGTACTTTCATAGACTTTGAGAAAGCATACGACCGGGTACCACGGGATTTGGTTTGGTACAGCCTGTGGAAGAAACATGCAGCAAAGCCATATGTGAGTCTGAACCAGAACATGAATACGGGAAGCGAGTCGTATGTACGCAGCGCAGCTGGAGTTAGTGCCAAGTTCCCTGTCAGAGTGGGGCATCATCAAGGGTAGGCCCTAAGCCCATTTCTTTTCATTCTGGTTATGGACACGGTATCTAGGAACATCCAAAGAGATACTCCGCAAAACATCCTATTTGCGGATGATATCCTTCTTTGTGACCACAATAGAGCTCAAGTTCAGGAAGACTTCAATAACTGGACCATAGCACTTGAGCGGCATGGTTTAAAGATCAACAGAACCAAAACTGAGTACATGCCCAGTTTTGATGATCCTGGAGAAAGTTTGAAAATCGGAGACTTTGAGCTTTATCAGGTCGACAAGTTTAGGGACCTAGGGTCGACCCTCCAGGCGGACGGTGGAATTGGAGCGGATGTGAGGGCCAGAGTTCAAGCCGGATGGGCCAAGTGGAGGGACATGACAGGCGTGCTATGCGACAAAAGAATGCCTTTGAAGTTAAAGTCAAGGATCTATAATCAGGTTGAGCGTCCCTGCATGATGTACGGTTCGGAGTGCTGGGCCCTTAAGAAGAAGAAAGAAACATTGTTACATGTGACGGAAATGAGGATGCTGCGGTTGTCCCTTGGAGTTACCCCTAAAGACAGGATAAGGAATGAGCTGATCAGAGGAAGAATGAAGACTGCACCAATTGTTTCAAAGCTACGTGAAAATAGACTACGCTGGTGGGCAGTGGCGGCTATTTGGCTTCACAACAGGTGTTCAATTACATAGAAGGACGTAGAAGAAAGTACTCTAAGAGGAGAGCCCCCAGCAGATGCGGGACCGGGGCGCATAAACCCGGATTATTTTGTATCTTTAGTTTGAAATTGATGCATTTTTACGTCTTTTGGAGAGCAAAATGATTAGACAAAATATTTAACTTCCTACTTCCTGGATTAGGGAGCACTTTTAAATAATTTTCTTGGGTGATCAGGTGTGCAATTGTCACACCTAGCACACTGTAATAGCCGCCACTGCTGGTGGGGACATGTACAACAGCGGGAGGAGGAGCACATGTGTCGTAGAATTTTGAAACAGGAGGTGCAAGGCAAGAGAAGGAGAGGAAGACCATCGAAGACTCTGGAGAAGAAAGTTGAGGAGGATATGCGGGAACTAGATCTGTCAGTTGGAGACTGCCAGGATCGAGCCCGCTGGAAGAGATTGTGCCATGTCGCCGACCCCACCTAGTGGGAAAAGGCTGAAGGAAAAGAAAAAGAAGAAGAAGATGTATATTGTAAAAATTAAACATTGATGCTAAAAACAGGATCAATAAACACTCTCCGTCTTTATCATGGGACCACTAATAAGATACGATGGAAAAGTAAATATTTACCAAAAAAAAATATATAACAATTGAATCGGCTATGGTTTTCAATTTCACGGCCGAAGAAAATTTGAATATGTCAGCTTGAACGTATTTGGGGGCATGATGTTTTCTTATGTAAAGTACTTAATTTGACAGTTATTATATATTAGAGTAGATTTGTTACAAATACAAAAGGATGCAATATAATAAAATACAAAAGGAAGGCTTGAGTCTTCGTCGTCGCTCATAGTAATCTGAGTCACATCGAAGAGGAAAAGTTAATATCTACCGATGTTATAGGATTAAATAGGAAAATAATAAAGTAAATACCGATATCTGACATCTATCTGACGATCGATATCTTAACAATTAATCAACACAATTATATACTACTACTTTAAACGTATAACCTATCACGGCTTCTTAGTATCATCTCTTTACTAAATGATAAATGCATAAAATGTGAAAAACTATATCGACATTGGTTTGTTGACGGTTTCACAGCCAGCTTGAAATAAGTTTACATGAACAAAATACGACTTTGACAGCTATAAGTTTCTTACCATGAGGACGTTTTCTATGTAAATGTATAACTAATTGGCCAGTTATAACGTGTTAAAGTAGATTTGTTACAAATACGAAGGGATAGGGTGTACGTCTTAGGTGAGTTTCGGTTATTTCTTTGTTCACAAAAAGAAGAAGACGTAATTTTAGACATGATTGAATGTAACGCCGGCCATTGAAAATAAATAATAGTAGGCTGCGCGCGCAAGAGTTCCGCACGGAAGGAAGGACGGACAGAACTGGGTAACTATAAGTAACGAAACAAAAAATTAAAAATGTACCAAGGGACAAATCTAATTTTTTTTTTTATCTATTCATGGTTAAAATTTCAAATCATTTGGTCAACCCATTTCGTCTCAAATCGAATCCAAAAAAGTGTCTACAAAAAGCAGCAAAATCGCTCGCGCTTGCAGCACCTTAAGCTCAAATTTAGCATGATAATCAAGACCAACATTATATAAAATATTACACATTGTAAGCCCAATCAGTCTAGTATTAATTGTCATTTTACGAGTTTGGTATGGGTTGTTAAAAGAGCTTTCTGGGAAAAGTATGTAGGTAAGTCTCGAACAATGGATCTGTTATTCATCCAGAGTATTTGGAGATTGAAAAGTTGCAGAGAAAATCGTCTTGTGCCGTGTCGTGTATCGTGACTGGGGATGTTGCATGTTCTGTACTCGCTAATCAACGCGTTACACTGAGCGTTTTCCTAGTATTGTAAAGTAGGGTTCCCATTAATATATTTTGTCTGGATTTGTTGTACAATAAAAAAAAAATCCACATCCTACGAATAGACAGTGCAAAACATCAGTGTTGGTTGACTGAACTTCAATACCAACGGCTGCATTATGCCTACCTGGTAGTATTAGAGGCGGATTAAATGCAACTAGACTGCCTAGAGTGGGAACATGACATTATGCCGCTGTTTCGGCGTACAGAATGCGTTCTATCTATGTGAATCTAGCATCACTGTGTCGTGTGCAGAACCCGATCGAGTTAATGCTTCTCGAGGCGGCCATGTACCGCGACTTCGATTACCAAAGAAGATTGCAGGAGCAGGGAAGGCTGGAGGAGCCGTAGCCGATGTAGGTAAGTTCAGTCCGCAACATCCTTTCCATAAACATGCTTGCATCGACATGCAGCTCTTCAAATGTTTCTGCAGAGCATTTTGCCAGTATGGCTCAATATACGATATTTTAAACTTTTGAACATGGTGTTCATAATCGGAACCTTTCACCTAAATTTGATATCTTTCAAAATTATAGGTCACGATTGTAGGTACCCATGTTTAACAGAAGGAAATATCATAATTTATATTATAAACTGGGACTATCGGTCATCTTTTGCCGCTGGAATCATTTTATTATCTGCATCCATACACATACAATTACTATTTTCATTTCGTCAAACCTAAATCTTTGCACCCCACCACCCCAAAACGTGGGATGATATTTAGGCTTCCTTGGGCCATATAGAATAATTTATAATTTTGTAGTGTGCGAAGTTTGGTGCTTTAATCACTAAATACGCGAGTTTTAGTACAAAATCAATGTTACATTATTACACCATCGTAATTAACCAAGAGGAGTGAATATCTTATATTTCTATGTGACTATTTAATTGTATTGCTTCGCTATATTAAAACGATTTTTTAAAGATTTTATTATTCATCTATACTCTTGTGCCGATAAAATATAAAATATTGAAAAGTTACATCTCCTCTGCTCAGAGGGCGTAGGTACTCATAATTTCTTAGGATTAATTTAAACGTGAAACAAATATCATATTATGAATATAATAATTTTTTCTATCGAGTGACTGCTCAGTACTTGAAATGAGACGTTCTCCGATGGCCAGGTACCGGATAGCCGGCTATCCGGGGAGATAGGTGTAATTTTGTAAAGGGAGAGGGGAGGGGGTTGTCATTGACGCGGGTTAATTTGAACTTGTTATTACGCCTTGTTAGTACATTCAGCTTGTGTGGTTTGTGTGTAAGTGTTGCCATTTGAGAGTTACTTAGTAGGTTCCAAAAGTGAATTGTATGAAACTGGTTAACATATAAACTATCTTATGTTCTGGATATAATTGCATTGTTGAGCGAGCGTAGCGAGCGTCACCACGGAACTCTTCTCTGTGTGTTTAATTGTTGTTTTTTTTTGCCTGCACTGCCCAGGTCAAACCGGACAACCAATCGATCAGAAATTTTTTACACATACTAACGTAATCTATGCGGTCTCTGGGATCGTTTTTAAAAGGGATCCTGTGATTGGTTAAATTTTTCAAAAAATTGTATTTCGATTGATTGGTTTGACAATTTCAAATTTTGGGAAGTCATTACGACCAACATTGTCCCCAATCTTACAAAGTTTCAGCCAAATCCTCCCATTGGTTAAAATTTAAAACCACGTTTCCTGTGTTTTTTGAAATTTAAACTAGAACCGTTTGACCGATCAACTTAAAACTTCGCATGGTCATTGGGACCAACATTATCTGTATTTTTTGACAATTTTCAGACTAATCTGTGTTTAAATACAAAAGTTATTGACATTTTTACGGACATTTTGCGGGTTGGCTGTCAAATTTCTCGAAAATGTTGATCACGGCAACTTCGACTCTTCAGTCCAAGGTGTTTAGAGCAGAAACTTTCAAACGCATATGAAACTAATAATTACCTTTCAACAGGTCGATCTTAAAGGAACAATTCAATCATAAAGGTTCAATCGATCAACTATAAACTTTGCATGGTTATTGGGACTAATTTTTGAATATTTGGAGATTTTTAAACATGTTTGACGAAATTCAAGAATTATGGCTTTTAATGATATTTTCAATATACAGAATTTTGGTTGGAGACGTTGCGCGTTATCCGTGCTCGCTCATCAACGCGTTACACAGAGCGTTTTCCTAGTATTATTCATGCAATAGTCATAAAGTCGCATCTGACTGGGATGCATCTTTATGATGGAGCATGAAGCAGTTGAAATAATACCTCATTGTCATTGACAGAAACACATGGTGTTTATTAGGTACAATTTTACTCATTGCAAGAATAATACAATCATTCAATAATACATATAAATATAATTACATTCGTAATCAGAAAGTGTCACAGGTTGACAAGTTTTTATTTACCTCTTTCCATCTCCATTATACCTTGTACCTACTATGACTTTCAACTGCAGTTGAAATCTCAATTTAGTTCTGGAGCTGGCAGTTGAGATCTCAACTGCAGACTTGATAATGTCCGCGGTCGTCCTTCCTGACTGGGGTTTTTTCGTGGTTTTCCCTTAGTCGACAGGCAAATGCTGGGAAGGTACCCTACTAATAGGCCACGACGGCCTCCTTCCCACCTTCCATACTTACCTACTCTTCACCATCATCTCCCAATCATCATCATAATCATTCATCCGTCGCCATTAGCCTCGCTGCAGAACAGTGCGACGTTAAGCCCCAGAAAAAATACAACGATATTTCTACGACTGTACATTCCAATGGCTGGTTTATTGAATACATAGGTTCTTGTCAGATCACCGAGGTTAAGACGGCTGGGTAGTGAGTTTGACCTTGAAGAGTTTTTTAATCGATTTTTATCAATATCTTTTTCCAGTGTAATTCTTAACAAAACTAGAGGGACCTGTCATGTAAAACATGACCAATGCGTACCAGTGGGGTATGCGTTAAGAAGCACCGATTGAGTTGAGATATTTGGCATCAGAGTGAGCGTCGTTAATAACTTTAGTTAACACGTAACGTCGTTAGCATGACTAAAATGCCCAACAGAATACGAAAATGAGTAACGAAGGAAAGCAATGTAATCATAACTACTATGGAAAAGCTATTTCAAATGAGTTTACAAATGCTCACCACAGTATGTAAAAAAAATAAGAAAAAAATTGCAGCCTTGTTGCATTGTGACGACATATTCTTCATTTGTGATACTAATTCATGATCCATAGAGGTATATAGTATGCTATCCCAGTGAGAAAGATAACTTATTGTGTGGGGGTTGGGTTTCATTATATCTGTCTCTCTGAGGTAGAAAGGTGGAAGTCCATTTTCTCAATTTTGCGTTGCACACTTTTAAAATGATATAATCAAGCTCTTCCAATTACCATTTGACTGATGTCAACAAATACAGCATGGAGTCCTGTCGCCTTCACAAAATTATGGTTTGATGAAGTCAGAAATACCTACTGGTTTATGAGCTCACCTCAAGAATAATTGAAATGGACTTCCGACCTTCTACTTCTAAAACACGGACAAACTATCACGTTCACCTCATCTGTTTTTTCGCTTATGATCGAATAACATAGAGGCATGTACGGTCACGTGACAGCTGTCAACCAATGAGAGAACATTCTTCACGTTGCTCTGCTTTCACTCGAGTCCTTTAAATTTTGATACTAAAATCAGGAACAATAGACACATAGGTACATTACTAATAGGAAACGATAGAAAAGCACATTATTTAACAAAATAAAATAACAGTTCGATCGGCTTTGGTTTAATGGTTTTCAGTTTCACGGCCTGATTGATGTAACTCGGAGGAAGAAAATTTGAATATGTCAGTTTGAACGAAGTTGGCGGCATGACGTTTTCTATGTAATGTAATTTATTTGACAGTTATTCTATTTTAGAGTAGATTTGTTACAAATACAAAAGGATAAGATGTGCATCTAAGGTGAGTTTCGGTTATTTCTTTATTCACTGAAAGCAAAAGACATAATTTTAGACATGTTTGGCAATGTAACGCCACCATTTTGAGAGTGCGCGATTCGACGTTCCTGACAGACAGACAGACACACAGACAGAACTGGGTAACTATAAGTAAGATAGGGCTATGGACGTGAATTCAGAACAGTTCAATGAAAATAATGTCATAGTTTGGAATAAGTTATTAGTTTTATTTTGTCCAGCAGGCGTTTAGAACCCGAAAATTACTAAATTTTCGGGTTCTAAACGCCTGCTGGACGAAATAAAACTAATAACTTTTTTTAAGCTATGAAATTATTTTCATTGAACTGTTCTGAATTCACGTCCATAGCCCTATTTTGTTAACAATTACACTGGAAAAAGATATTGATAAAAATCGATTTAAAAACTCTTTAAGGTCAAACTCACTACCCAGCCGTCTTAAGTAACCTTGACATTGTTGGTTTTTCTAAACAAACAAACCGTGTCCGTGTCCGGTGTGAAATCAAGCTCGATCAATGCCATTTGACTGACGTCAAATATAAAATGTACAATATAAATGTATGTCTGATACAATTATACTGAAGTCTCTTAAGACTATGTATGGATGTACTGAGAAATACTGGTTTTTGAGCTCAACTCAAGAATCATTGCAATGGACTTGCCCTTGTACATCTGAGGTACACAGTTGATGTCTTTTAACTCGATGATTTTGTTTCTCCTCTGCAGATGAACAAGTACAACACCTTCCGCAATCCAGCATCACGTTAAGGTCCCTGACCTGTTTTTAATGTCCCTGACATGAAGCTCTGCAACTCATTTAAGGACCCTGTCCTGAAACAGCTAAATGCAATTTTAATGTCCCTGACATGAAACAAAGAAGCACATTTAAGGACCCTGTCCTGAAACAAAGAAGCTGCAAGCAATATGAATCCGTGATGCTGGAAGACATACAACCCTGCAAACATCACACCAATAAATTCCGAAGTCTTTTCCTAACACCTGACTCTATCTCCATTTTATACTTAGCAGAATACAAATTAATTGAATTTTAACACTTTCCCGGGCACGACATTTGCAGAAATAGTTTAAACCATTTTTTTATGGAAACCTTGTTTGTCGCACATTGTAAGACTATTGCACTGTTAACATAATTCTCTAAGGTCCTGGAGAAGATAATGGCGATCAAACTAACCGAACACCTAGAACGTATGTATGGTTTCCAACACGGCTTCAGGAAGGGACATTCCACGAACCCGGCAACTTTTCAGATGAATCTCAAAGTAACTAGAGGGTCCCGTCATGTAAAACATGACCAATGCGCACCAGTGAGGTATGCGTAAATATAAAACGACAGCAATATTTGTCAGCAGAGTGCGTCGTTAATACACACGTTACGTAGTTAGCAGACCAAATGCCCAACAAAATACGTAAATGAGAAACGAAGGAAGGCAATTTAATCATACCTATTATGGTTAATCAATTTCATAAGTCTCCAAATTTTGGAGATCCAAATGTAAACCTTGTATTAGTAAGTAAAAAATCTTAGTAAGTATTAGTAAGTCTTCATTTGTGATACCAATACATGGTGGGCTTCATTATCCGTTCCTCAGAGGTAGATATAAGAGCTGAAGGCCATTGGTTCTGAATTTCTCGGTGCACACTTTTGGATTGATGTAATCAAGCTCTATCAAGTACCTACCATTTGACTGATGTTAACAAATGCAGTTATATTGAAGTTCTCTTACACAATGGTCCATGTCACCATTACAAATAAGATTGGATGAAGTCAGCTCAGAATTACTGGTTTTTTAGCTCACTTTAAGAAACATTGAAATTGACTTCCGCCCATCTACCTCTAAGGTACCTATCAGTATACAATGTAAAAATTAAAAAATTGATGTTTAAAACTTATCAATAGTAACTTGACGTCGTTTACATGACTAAATACACACCACTGTAAGTAAATAAGAAACGAAGGAAAATTATTTCCCACGAAAATATATATCAACTATAACGGCTTTGGTTTGATGGTTTGATGGTTCACGGCCTCTATGTATTCAGACCAAGAGATTAATACAAAAAATAACGTTTAAAGGTTCTTTCCGTGATGACGTTTTCAATGTAATGTACAGGTTTGGACAGTTATTGTGTGTAAAAATAAATTTGTTTCAAACTCAAAAGGATAAGGTATGCGTCTGAGATGAGTTTCGGCAATTTATGTATTTACAAAAAGCAGAAGACGTAATTTTAGACGTGATCGGCAATAAAAGTCGGCCATATTATATAAATTGATCGTGAGGCGCGCGCATAGCGTTCCAACAGAATCACAGACAGACAGAACTGGGTAACTATAAGTAAGATGACCGCGCTGGAGAGGAAGAACAAACCAGGGGCCATACAATGTGACTTATCAAAAGCCTTTGACTATCTGGATCACAAGCTGCTTCTGAGGAAAATAGAATGGTACGGGGTCTCAGGCGCCACGGGGCTTTGGTTGTCTTCGTATCTGACAAACAGGAAGCAACGAGTGCAACTCGACCAGGACGCTTGCTCGGAATTTGGGGTCGTTAGATGTGGTGTTCCCCAGGGGTCGATCCTAGGTCCCATTCTGTTTTCAATCTTTGTACACAGAAAAAACTGGCTTAGTCAATATAACAAAATCCTCTTTGTCATTTCTTTCTTTGTCATTATGAAAAATTAATTTGTTGATTTCACAAGGTTTTTGCCAATATGACAAAGACATCTTTGTTAAATCTAATCTAATTTCTTTGTTATTATACGTTTGTCAAATGTGTGGATGTTAGTGTTGATTTAACAAAGAAAATTGTACAATTCTCATTTAACAAAGAGTGTGGTTGAATTGACAAAACACAAAAGCTGATTTAACCAATAAACATGAGACACAAGACAGTTGAACAACTTATCAGATAAGATGACGTCACGTCGCACTAAAATATTATTGTTACCAATTTTGAGAACCTATTTTTACCTAATTTGTACGTTCTCAAATGTTCTGGTATTAGTTGATATCGTGCTTTGAACAACTAAAATCGAGTTTGATAAAATTTGTGTATATAAAAACAATTTGACACGAAAATAAATAAATAAAAAAAGCACGTACAGACCTCCAAGTGGTCTTGTTTTATTCCTTTTTATCCCGTTGAAATAACTAGTGGCTCTAAAGACTCGGTTTATTATTTTAAATGCACCAAAAACCTTGATTCCTCTTTTGCATTGGTCAAAATTTTGACCCAACAATAAAATAAAATCAGGCTTAAAATGACGATCATTTTATTTTTTTGTTTTTAAAAATCGGACTCCATTTGACGTTTTTATTCAATAGAGACCGCCAAATTAGAATAGGAGCTTAACGACAAGTAATTTGGCGCGAAAACGATTTCTCGGAGGTACCGACACCAATGTGCTTATAACGCGACGTGTAAACGAGATATTGAAAATCGGTTTCGTATGAACCTTCCTTAAGGTCCATTGAAGGTGATGAGATCCTCTGGAGGTTCCTAAAGTGAGTAGTTTGGGCCATATTTTTGAATAGACAACTTTTTATGTACCGCTTGAATGTGATAAGGAACGTTATTCTCGTATTTTTTTTTATTTTTCTGGGGTAATTATACATCTAAATGTACACTTTTCTATGTAAATTTCTTACAATTTAGCTCCGAAAACGCGGTTTAAAGATTTGTCATTTTGTTCATAAGCAATTTAAAAATTCCCTGTAAGAGATAGTCGAAAACAGACTTGTTTTTTGGAATATACAGCTCAAAAGCTTTGAAAATGACCAAAATCCAAGTCTCTACACCCAAAATTGAGTGAGTGTGCCCAAACTCGATTTCATGTTAGAAATCCGTATCTACCCCTGTCTGGCGCACCTTCGCCTTGTTCTCTGATCTTTGTAACGTTTGAAAAGTCGTTGAAACCTCTAAATTTGGTTGAATTTGATCACAAACGGAAGATTTAGACTCTTGATCACCTTGCCAACAATTTTTTTTATCATATTATCTATGAAAATATGATTTTTTCCCAGCATAATCTCCGTTTTTCAAATATATTGACTTTTCGAAGTGGGAAACTTGTCTATTTTCTATCCTTTACCATAATTGGAGGCACCTATCGTGATCAGCGCATATTTCTGCGTATTTTAAAGTTCTAGTGGAAATTTTAGAAAATGTTCATGTGTCAAAAACTTTAAAAAATGTGTAAATTATGTAACATTGAGGAGTTGTCATTTTAAATTTTCCCGCATCAAAGTTCGCAAAAGTTACACTGCAGCGTTACCGTCGCCTCATGAAACGAAGCAATCGAGACAGGAAGGATTCCAAATATTCCTCTCTCTGATTGGTTGGAGTAGCGCATGCTCAGAATGATTTGGCGCGATTTTTCAAATGCTTTTTAATAACAATTAGGCTCGTAATAACCAAAGTTAAATTGTGCTGGATTAAATTCAACTGTTTCACTCATTTTGAGGTATCTGATTGGCTTAGTCCAATTTAGTCCAATATTTAGTTAATCCGGCTTAGATTAACTTTGGTTATACCGGCCCTTACTACGTTAGCCTTTAAATATAAATTTTTACATGTGGGAAAAATATGAAATTGGTAAGTTTAAGACAACATTTATTAGTGGTCATATAATAGCACCTCAAAATTAAAATTAAATTCAAGATTATAACACACAATAACGGTCAATTCAACTTCACTTTGTTCACAAGAATCATGAAGTATCTTCCGACTTAAATGGCCATGTCCAAATAAAAATTTACGATTATATACCTAATTACAAGATGATATTATAGTACATCAAAATTTAAATTAAATTCAAGAAAATTATCTCAAATGTCTTCTGATTTAAATTGCCATGTCCATAGAAAAATTACATCAGTTTAAGTTACATAGGTATACCTAAATAGTAAATATTACAAGATAATATTATAGCACATCAAAATTAAAATTAAATACAAGAAAATTATCTCAAATGTCTTCTGATTTAAATTGCCATGTCCATAGAAAAATTACATCAGTTTAAGTTACATAGGTATACCTAAATAGTAAATATTACAAGATGATATTATAGCACATCAAAATTAAAATTAAATACAAGAAAATTTTCTCAAATGTCTTCTGATTTAAATTGCCATGTCCATAGAAGTTACATAGGTATACCTAAATAGTAAATATTACAAGATGATATTATAGCACATCAAAATTAAAATTAAATACAAGAAAATTATCTCAAATGTCTTCTGATTTAAATTGCCATGTCCATAGAAAAATTACATCAGTTTAAGTTACATAGGTATACCTAAATAGTAAATACTACAAGATGATATTATAGCACATCAAAATTAAAATTAAATACAAGAAAATTATCTCAAATGTCTTCTGATTTAAATGGCCATGTCCATAGAAGAATTACATCAGTTAATAAGTTACGTATAGTCTACCTAATTACAAGATGATATTATAGCACCTCAAAATGTAAATTAAATACAAGACCGTTTTCCAAAACTAATAATGAGATTCAATCATGGTTTTTATACAAATTTACCATCACATTATCATCATCAACTAATTTACCATCACGTAGATATTGTTAGTAGAGATGATCAAAACTTGAATGAATATTTAACACTTCATGATTCTTGTCATTAAGTCCTTGAATAATGTTGATGTGCTGCTTTGAAGAAGGTTTGCAAAATGTAACACTACTGTCTTTCACAGAACGCTTCCTCTTCGTAGAATAAAAGCGAGTTTGTGGCTCCACATTTTTATTTGCAGGTTCCTTATTTCCACCATCATCTAAGTCGACATCGTCCAATGAACTTCTGCGTTTGATGTCTTTAGTAATGTCAATTAACTGGTCAAGTCTTTTAATGACTACATTCGAATCTTCTTCCGTAAACTCCAAGGAGAAGACTTGTCCCATCAGAAGATTTAACTTTTCCATCATCAATTTCTTCGTGTCTGCAGTTTGATGAAGTATCGCATTGTGCGCTTGTACAGCGGAGAGCAGATCAGCAGTGGTTTATGGAGTGCCTCTAAATACATGTTTGTATTAATCCCAGAACCTATACGAAAGCAGTACGCCCACATTTCTGATCGAGTAGAATAGTGTTTTCGGAAGTATTCACCAAACTCCTTGGTCGATTCATCATCAGTTAGTTCTTGAATTAACTGTTCTTGAGAGATTGCAAACTGATTAGGATTAGTTTCTTGCAAAAGTACACGTACGGCCTTGTAGATAAGAGCTTTCATTTCATTACTACCCGTAATTTTCTCTCTGATACTTTTTCGCCAATTTTTATCGACGTGCCAAGTGCACAAAAGCCTCTGCTTTGATGGACCCATCACAATTTCCCAGGCATTGTAGAACGAAGGGTCATCGTCTGACATGAATACATCGGTTTCAATATTTCCTACTCTATCACGGACGGTTTTAAAAAATAAGTTCCATGAGAGCGTATCCTTCCTATTACTTAGGCAAAAAGCCCCAGGACAGCCAGATCCATACTCGTCCACGGTCAGAAGTGTCGTCAACTCAAAGTCGTACTGGTTTGTACCATGAGTACTATCTACACATATTTTCTTTTTGCCAAACTGTTCTAACATTTTTCTTTGAAATGACGTCAATATTACCAAAAAGAAATCTTTCTTCTCTAACACCCCAGAGGGGTCCTCCACTCCCTGAGGCTTGTACAGAGCAACAGGGTTCTCTTCGACGCCAAGCTTGTTCATACTCTCAACCCACAAGTGAACACTCGTTGCATCATCGGCGTGTTGTCGGCCTACGTGGAGATTAAAGTCTCTCCTGATGTTTCGCAGATGGTTCTTGGTGACAAAACTCTTCGTAGTAATCTGGTCCACAGCTTCATCGCGGATGTCATCCATAATTCTTTCCAATGTCACTCCATCGGCTATTTTTCCTGTGGATAGAAATTTTGTTTTATTGGTTGGATAACTAAATACCTACTACATTTTTTTTAATAAAATCTGACTATCAGAACACAATAGTAGTTACATTTAACGACTATATTCATATTTTGTTACTAGTGAAAGTGCAATTTACCTGCTAGTTGTGTTCGTTCCTCATATGTGAGTGACAGGCGGCTGAAGCTTCTGGAGTGGTTGCAGTGAGTTTTCCAGTAAATCACTTCGACGTCACATTCAGACTCAGTAACAACCATAGAAGAAGGACATGTCCTTTCAATTTTATTCGAACCTTGACTTTTCATCCTTTTTTTCCCAGTTGCTTTTGTAGAAAAACTGCCTGACCGATGACAGTTGTAATAGTATTTCTTCCGATTTCCAAGTACTTTCACTCCTGTCATCAAAACGAACTGTGTGCGTGTTTCTCTTTCGGTCGTTGCCTTCCATAATTGAAATTCTGTAACAATCAAAACATAACCAAAATGTTACGATATTGAAGTGTGTTTGCTAACTTTAATTTTCAATCAGCATAAAATATGAATTGATGACATTTCTATTAGTGAGTCCTACAAGAGCCACTTACCTTTCAGTGAGTTAAATTTCAATTCTTCCTTTTCCGAGTTGATATCGTGAACATCGCTCAAATGGTTCCGCAAATGTTTGGTGTCGGCAAGAACAAAGCAACATTCAGAACATTTTATTTTGCTCATCACCTTCCCGGTAGAAGCAAGTTTGCGAGGAGACGTCTTCGGGCAAGTGGAATGCTTCTTGCGTAGATGTTTATTTAGGTTAAACTTTTTCTGAAAACTTGACTCGCACAAGTGGCATGAAAAGGACTTCAAAGTACCAGGAGATCCTTGTTTGAGTTGAGGCACTATGTTGTGCACATTGCGCAAATGTTTGTAGAGATTGTAAGAATTTGACAGTGACTTATCACATAAATAGCACGATTCCATGACTAAAGATACCTATAGTATTACTTTACTTATCACAATACCTACTACCTAGCACTATTCCATGACCACGAACGTCATAAAAACACACAAAAAGTCACAAAAGAAGTCATAACCTCAAATCTTACACCTACTTACACCTTGCAATTTCTTCTAAGTCCCAGAATATCATAGTGCGCATGCGCTACTCCAACCAATCAGAGAGAGGAATATTAGGAATCCTTCCTTTCTTGATTGCTTCGTGAAAAAAAGGATGAACAGATCAAAGCGAATTTATGAATTGATTAGGTTATGTTGATGACATAACAATATGACCTTGAAGAATGAAGCTAAAAACTTGTTTATTTCTGGCTGTCATGTCAGCCACTGAAAGGTTGCTCGTTTTCACGCGTTGTTTTATTGATACTAGTTTTGTTGTGTTGTGATTTGTTCTTTTGGTTAAGCGTATTAATTGATAATACTTACTACCTATATTGTCGAAGAATTTTTGTAAAACGAAGTATGGAAAACAGCTACACACCTGATGGAGGCTCCAAGCAAGAGACAATTATCATGGACCCTCTGCAACTTGGTATGGTTAGTTGCGAGCTTCAGGAAGGAGGTTGTACATCTATAAACGAATTGTCACCACCTCCCCACTGCTTGATCTGTAACGCTCCATTTCATGGGATTCCTGAAAATACTCAGTTTAACATTTTTGGACAATTGAAGTCGAGAGACGAGTCGGCCAAAGGTTCTATCTTCGAAAAGATTGGCCAGATTTTAGATGTAACACTTGGTAGCATTAATCTTCACAGTGAATCTATTTGTAACCATTGTTTGAATTTGGTTGCTCGATATGATGAGACTGAGACTTTCCTCTATGCTCTGCGATCAGAAGTCCATGTTAAGTTTGAGTTTTCTGCCCGACAACATCCGGACCGTAACCTAAAAGGACAAAGTATGCGATTTTCAACAAATGCTGACAAAGATGTGTCCGACATTACTGGAGAAGACAAAGATGATGATGAAGATGAAGGTATTAGTAGACCTAAGCTGAAACTTAAAAAGACCAATAACAAGGGTGTCAATGCCAGTAATAAAAGACCACCCTACTTGTGTTCCGTTTGCAATAAAAGCTTCCGTGCATTTAGTCACAGAGTTGAGCATATGTTAATTCATTTGGGAGAGAAACCATGGCCATGCAATGAGTGTAAGAAGGCTTTTCGCACGAAGAGTGCGTTGAAGATCCATTCGATGAAGCACACAGGTCTCCGTCCGTACACTTGCCCTGATTGTAGCCGCTCATTCTCCGACCGATACTACTTCGACGAACACTGCCGCGTGCACACCGGAGAACGACCGTTTGAATGTACGTTTTGTCGGAGATTGTTCGCCCGCAAGAAGGACCTCGCTATCCACAAGAAGACGCACACGGGCGATAAGCCGTTCAAGTGTGTAAGCTGCTCCAAGGCATTTGCCGTCAAGTCTCGACTGGATCGTCACCTGCGAACTCACTCGGGCGACCGGCCACATTCCTGCACGTGCTGCGACAAGTCTTTCTCTCGACGTGACGATCTGATGTGTCACTTGCGTCAGCACACAGGCGAGCGCCCGTTCCACTGCATAGACTGTAAGAAATCCTTCTCCAATAAATCAAACTATTTAGTCCATGTGCGTCGGCACACCGGATCAAATTCGTTCCCGTGTTCGTTTTGTGAAGAAAACTTTAACCAACGTTCTCAAGTAGATAAACACATGTCAGAAAAACATGCGAAGCTCATTGAAACCGCCCAAGATCATTCCAATCAGGCCTCGAATCATCCCTTGTCACAGCAGATGCAAAGTAACGAAGGGTTTTCGACGTCGGACCTCCGAGCACTGCAGGGAATGCCCATCGGACAAGTGGCCCAGCTCGCTTGGGGCGACGGAACTCCAGTTGCAAACAATTACGTCAACATCTCACATTTGTCAATATAATTACCAAGATGCGTTGAGTTCACTGCTGTGTCTAGTGAGTTACATCATCTGTTATTTCAGTACCTACACTGAATAATTCCCTAAACTATGTTTATATTGCAATGCATTGTATTGCAAAACATTGACGAGTTAATTATTGCATAGATTGTGTTATTATAGTTATAAACATAAATACCTAGTGTCTTACCATTGACTGTGTGTTTGTTTGAGATGAAGACCAGACATCATGGCTCGAGCCAATAGCAGAGCTAGGTGAAAGTTGGAGCCTTCCCGCTATTGACTAAGCGAATGATCTGGATCTACGTATCAAATTAAGTTACACAATTACGCAGAGGTGATGGTGTTCGGTCGTCTATGTACACGGTACCTACTATCAACATTGTGTCGAGTTCTTCACTTACCTCAGTAGAACCTTAGGTAGATTTTCAATATCCTCTTGGAACAACAAATTCAACCAAAAGGTATTTTATTTTTTACAGATGATAGTATTTTTCATGTTTATATACATTTTCGTGTTCTATTTAAAGAAACGTTCGGAATGGTCCATACATTGTAGATGTAGGTAGTAGGTATTTTCTTTCTATTCGGTTAATGAATCTTTAGGAATTGAATTGAATCTCCTACAAACATAAAATTGAAAAGTCATGTTTTAATCAACTCTGAAATGCAGTAGGTAGGTAAGAAGTGACTATGTAATAGATGCAAGCCAGAATTATTTCTCACATGTTGCATTTATTTAAGTACCTAAACTCCGTGTCATGGGGTCTAGAGTCCTAGATAGCATGGGCAGGTATAGGACTACCCATGTTAAACAGGACTCTAGACTGCATGAAACGGAGTTTAATGCTTATAGTTTTTAATTGTACATTATTTTTTACGAGAACAAAATGTCACACACAGAGCATTGTGTTATTAATGTACCTAGCCACATGCAGAAAGCATTTGAATCGTGCCACAAATTGAACAATGTAGGTTTGGTTGTGTTTCAAAGCTATTGTGGTTTTGAGTTTGCTCACCAATGTTCACCCATCACAGCTTCGCGCATATTATTTCAACTTCACCGGCTCATGGGTTTAAAATGATTTTTCAGAAAGCGATAGTAGAGTAGGCAGACTACATTTATAATTTCTATGATTTAAAATAGTCGTAGGTACATTACTAAAATATTACCTAGTATTATTATGTTACATTATTATTATTATTATATTAGAGGTAGGGTAGTACCATGAGTTATAGTTTTCCTAGATAATTATGTAGTAGAAAAGGTAGAATTGTTATACAATCCTTCCTTATTTTCAATTTTCTTTTTATATCGAAGGGCAAGAGGTACATCTGCAGACACAAAAGGTACCTATTGAACTTGTTGAGACAAGATGGGCTAACATTTTTTGTTTTTAATTTAAAGTGTCAGATTAGTCCAATGATACGGAGACACAGCACAAATAATATTAATTACTTCTATGTAGGTAGCCCACGGAGTCAACCAGTATGTGCCCAGTAATAGTTGGCAATGTGCATATTTCTCTACCTAGGTATTTCAGTAATGTGTAAATATTTGCATTATAGGCTCAAGTTGTCCTGTGAAGACCTTAATATTGTTACCTACACACTTCTTTAGGGAGGTACTAAAAACTGGCCCAGTATTTCGATGTTTACTTTCGATCCTCGAAATATTGTGCATTAGTATATTGCTGAGGTGTTTTTAATACTGGTTTCAATCCAAGAGGGTGGTTTTAATTAAATTGTTCTCGATTCTGTTGTTAAATTCCTAATCCAGAATTTTCTTCAATAGAGATGATGCCATTTTATTTTATGCTCTTTTAGTAGACAATACTAGTGTGTTAGATTTAAAATCTTAAATTTATCTACAGATATCTTAACCTACCTATTGTTTTATTCATGCACTTGTATTATTAAAAGTTGTATTAGCTTATTATTTGGCAACATTTAAAAGAGTAAGGAATGACATAGATCTAGGGCAAATCTTACTTTCGGATTCCAAAGTTGGGAAATTTCACATTTTAAAAAATTTGTTTAATTTCTCAATGTTGGAATAATAAAAGTTAGAAATAACCTGCAGCCTCATGCTCAAAAGAAGTTGTGTCCGCAAGTAGATATTTGCGATGTCAGTCCTCAACACCACAAGACCGTGAGCTTAATAATCTTATGGACCGAATCCAGTAGACTCTGGAAATTGTTTTGAGCCTGAGGTAGAGATGGGACATCGAATGGAAAATATCGATATATCGAATCGAATCGAAAGCAAAATATCGATTCAATCGATTATCGAACCAAAAAAAATTGATTTATCGATATATCGAATCGATTTTTAGTAAGAGCTTACAGTGCAAAATTCAATAATTTTAAGGAGAAAACTGTTAATAAAATTCAAAGTTGATTATAAAAGTCTGTGGTTTTGTTTCTTGAACCAAAGAGCAGGCGGATGGAACGAGAGTTGAGACGTCACAGATCAGATTTATGCTTAAAAAAGGTGGCGCGAGCTCTCGGATTTGATAGAAGAACGATTTTAGTATTCTCCGATAGCTCGGAACAGGAAAGAATCACACCCTCGGAAACATAAATACAAGATCAAAATAAAAAAAATTATCTAGTTTAAAATTTATAACTAAAACAATGCATTATTAACACTTTTGCGAGGTCTGTGGTTTCGATTCGATTTTTCACTGAAATGAATCGATTCAACGATATATCGAAACAATAAAATCGATTCAAAAAATCGATATATCGATTCAAAAATATCGATATTTCAAAAAATCGAATCGAATGTCCCATCTCTAGCCTGAGGCTGCTGGACTACAACCACGGCAGAGAGATATAGATATACACTTACACTATAGAAGAGGTATTCTCACTCCACCAATCAACGTGAAGCCTTTTCGACATGAGAAATATTGGAGTATCCCGGCATCGTTAGCGCATAATCAGCTACTAGTGGTAAAAATATGAACTAACTGCTAAATTTACCCATTGAGCCGTCGTAGCATTTATATGCTATGCACGATCTTCTTTTGTTTTATATCAGCATTTTTAAATATCGTCCAAAAACAGCTATTCTACGTGCTAGCAGGCACATCAAGTGCAAACTATGAATTAGCGGTTGAGCCATCGTCAGAGATTGGTCATCAAGTACTTCACTCTTCACGCTATAGACGTCGCTTACATCACCGGGTCCTACCAGATTTCCCGAATCGCAGGGTCTGAAAAGGCTTCACTGCGGTCAATGTTATCGGTATAGGAGTGAGACAACCGTCTCGTAGTAATGAATGTAGTAATGATGTCCATGAATCTTGCTACAACCATATCATCCCACTCATTATTTGTGTTGCCCAATAGGCAGTTACAAATTTCATTAAAACTGCATAAACCCAAGTGTTGTGCAAAGTGTTATTGGTGAGACAATAAAGCATTGACGCATAGTTAATAGCAAGATGATGAAATTAGTTCATCGTATTGCAAGATCAAATCAGTCAAGTAAAAACTCAGCCCAAAAGTGAAAATGTGTGGCAAAATACCAGAACTATTTTTTGAAGTAAATTTCGGATTATCGCCAATAAGTTTAATGCCTAAATTTCAAAGACATATCCTTCTGCTGACCTTTTAACCATCAAGTAGGTATTTGTAAATATCACACTCTAGCATTTTACATCAACAGTACATGAGGTATTGATTTGCCAATATGTTTGTAAATATTATGCCTTGTCTAATAAAATTTGTTTGATAATGTTCAAGTAATATTTGTTTTGATTTTATGTGTTACCTTCCTTGGACATGCTTGGACCAATCACTAAGGCCGGGTAGGACCAACTTTGGATTAAGTTAATTATCGATGGTTAGTGGAAATTAGTAAATCTTAATTGGCTGTGGAATTCGCGCCAACTTAATTCATTGGTTAACCATCGATAGTTAACTTAATCCAAAGTTGATCCTACCCGGCCTCATCATTGTTGGGAAATTCCTTTAGAAAAAAAGCAATTTGAAAATTGAAAGTTCAATCACTCTCAAAGAACATTTTCAAAAGTTCTAGATCAGTAAAATTTCGAATCATTATTTATTCATTTATTCCATTCCAAAATTTGAATTTATATCCCTTTAGCAGTAGCAGTGCACAAGTAGTGATCCAAAATTTCATGAAACAAATAATTATTATGAAAGTTTCGTGAAATATTTCATGAATTATTAAAATTTTGTGAAATATTACTATTTTTTTATTAAAAATGCAAATTTTGGAAGAAGTGTTAGGTCCTACATAACTGTATGTGGAAATTCGTGTATATTTGCCCATAGATGAGTATCTTTAGAAATAGTATTTTTTTCACAACATCTTTATTATGAATCGATAGGTTACATCCAAAAATTCACATTGTAATTTTTTGCTGTCCTGAATCAAAATGTGAATGTGAATCATAAGCTAACTGAATAGGATTCAGACAGAATCCTAACAGCATGCTCTTTTTCTAAGTCTGATTCCTCCAACTCCGAAGATGAAATTACAATCTCCGTTGCTATGGTCGGTGACGGGCAAAGATGGCTAGCATGGGCCAGCCTATACCTGGCCATGTTAAACAGGGTTCCTCTTTTCATGTCCCCGACCGTAATACCCTGTTCACAAGAATTCGATCATGATCCAGTTCAATTACAATCGAAATTTATAATGCTTTTTATAAATTTATGAAACTTTATAATGCTTGTTACGTGCAAATTAGAGCATGTATTTGTAAGTCTTCGTTTTTAAAATTCATGCTTTCTTTTGTTTGACCTTGAGTTCGATCATGATTCAGATTTCGATTGCGTTCTTACAACTCAATCGAGATTCGGATCATGATCAAGTTCGATTGAGTTCAGTTCACACACATTTTCGATTGCAATCGAGATTTTGGATCATGATCGAATCCTCAGTGTGAACAGGGTATAAGTCATCATCTTCTCTCTCGGAATCTGATATGGGCATGGCCAATGCAGATGTCAGAGTTTGAAGACTCAACTCACTCAAATTACAGTTTACTTAAATTTAAAACTTTAAATTTTTTTGAAATATTTCAATGATGCTTGAAATATTTCACACTTAGATCCCTATGCACATGCCATTAGTGGTTTGTCTGGGGATTTTGAATACGAAGAAAATACATTAAGCTTGATTTACACAGGTCAATGTATTGATCAATGCCTTGAATTCAAGACTTGATTTCAAGACATTGATCTGTGTAAACTCAACATTGAGTGAAAAAAGATTGAGCTCCAGTAGGCCGATCAAGACCTCTCAAGAGTTTCAGTCAATGTTTCTGCTTAGAACAAGCTCTATTTTCAATCAAGACTTGAGGCAAACGAACCAATCAGAATCGTATTAAAGTTGGCATGGTAACCAATATTCAATAAGAAACATTACCACGAGAGAATGTCCATCAAACGTTTTCACTTTTTCAAAAATTATTTTTATTTTTAGTTTTTTTTTAAATTTTAATTGTGAAATAGTTATTTATAGCATTGCTAGTAATAGTTATTGACAAGAGAATATCCATCAAATTTTTCACTATTTCAAATATAATTTGTATTTTTGTATTTTTTATTTTAATTGTGAAATAGTTATTACTTATTACAGTACTCTAAATATTTTATATAATATCGTACCTTGACATTGAAAAAAATACTAATTAGTAATTTTAATTTTTTGAAAAGTACAAGTTTTGGTAAAATTTATATATTTTTTTATATTAAATATGTTAGAGTATTCTTCTGACAATCTTCAAAATATCAAATATATTTAGATCGAGCTGAAATTTTGCACACACTCTTCATTCTAACTCAGCTGAGATTTTTTTGAGAGCTGCCCTCTGATTGGTTGATAAGTAAAAATGGCCTGTACGTCACACCGTTTGACGTTCAAATCGAAATGTTTCACATTTTTTGAGGTTGTTGTATAGTTCTAGGGATATAAATGTCAGACAAATCCTCCAATTGGCTAGCATTTAAAAACATATCTTCTGATTAGACAAAAATTAAAATGGTCAGATCATGTTCAAATTTTGCATGGCCATTATAGAGTGCCATTTTCAATTATTTTACAAGTGTTCAGCCAAATTAAATTAGTAGATCACTGCTTTTATTCGAACAAATAAGCGATACGTGATGGAGCCACTTCTGGCAGGAAATTTTTTAGATGCACTTTTTTATTTTGATGTTCGTGTTTTCATAGGGCAGTGAAAAAGGAGAAACAAAATGAAATTTATATTTATGGCGTTTTCCTCTGGCATGCACTGAATGAGAGCAGATAATTGCTCTGTGACGTCATGCTCTGCACTAGTGCGGCAAAAAAAGCAACCCCAGTGGAAAACAAGGATATTTCCAGTGCTAACATAACCTAAAAATAGCAATGCATTTCATAGAAATCGTTTTAGATCATCCATTGTTGATCACTTAAACTATCACTGTTATTTGGAGATTCAAATAGGTTATAAACAGCAACCATTTTTCAAGCGTCCATCTTGGAATATTCGAGAGCACTCGATTGCCCTGAGAATTTTGTCAGTGCTAAAAATGTGCCCTCAGAGCGTGCAACTTTGCCAGTAAAAAACGAAAAAACCACTCCAGAGCACACTGGATTTCCCAGTGGAAAACAACACCCGCTCTCAGTGCAACCCAGTGCAGCACCAGTGCAGTCAGAGGAAAACGCTATTAGTTACAAGTTTACTTTTTCAGCCATAACAAACAACTAAAGCAAATGTTATATCATTTATTTACATAAATAAACCCTTTACATCCTCCATTATGGATAGTACCAAAGAATCCACCAGAGGTCAGTCCTGTTCCTTATTTTCTCGAATTGAAATTTTTAAAGTTTTGAAACTGTCAGAAATGAAGTTTTCAAAACAGAAATTCCAATGCTCATCATTCATCTTATTGATCATGATTGATTGATGATCATTGATCATCAATGATTAATACTCATCATAAGCATCATCATGCTCATCAACGCGTTACACGGAGCATTTTTCTATAGTTATGGCAACATAAAAGTGTAGACTATTCCACAACAGAAAAAAAATATTAGGTAGTTGAATGTTAGAACTTAGGTTATCTTCAACCATGTCAATCATTTGAATGACATTTATTCAAATTCTGTTGACCCCATAAAATTAAAAATATTAGAAGCACAGATCTGACCAATCAGAGCGCTACGCAACGTCAATAGTTTCATTCAATGCATTGAGTACCTAGTGTAAATGGCCTCTCAATATTTTTGGTCAATGCATTGAAATCAATCCATTGAAGTCAAGGCATTGATCAATACATTGACCCGTGTAAAACAAGCTAGGTAGAATGTACAGTGAGATTCAGAAGAAAGCGGTCGTAGTGCCCCTGTGCCAGGCAGTGTGCACAGGGGCACTCCGACCGCTTTCTTCTGAATCTCACTGTACCATCTCTCTGGACACACAAACTACTTCTAGGTGACATCTTAGTTAGAGAATCTGTGTCTGCTAAACAAGAAAACCTGAAGAGAGATTCCGACATTGGAAGTAATCCTATATGGATGGAGTTATCATTCTGAATGATTGAAGACAACCAAAAATCAACGTAAAATATGCCCAACTGCTAATGTTGTCACACTGAAGTTTACTTATAGTTTTTACTTAAAATTTGATATCTTCATTCATACATTGGAGAGGATCAAAAAAACAAAATTTACCATTTTTTTTACCGGTAAATTATTAATTGGTAAATTTTACCAGTTGCCATCCCTAGTAACTAGTAATTCAATTTATTATTTTCTGTGTATTATATTTGATTGCCTTTACTGCCGGCTCCCATTATTATCTAATTATGTAGTTAATTTTTGGGAAATTGGCTCCTTCACTAAAGACCAAGTAAGTAGACCAAGTAAGTAGGCAATATTGCACTAATAAGAAGCACCACGGGGCAAAGTACCTTCACATTTCAACAGCTGTCTAAAAATATGAACCACGTAGGTAATAAATAGGATTGACTTTTTGAGAAGTTCTGAACTGAAATGATAACTTTCCAATTGTGCTTCCTCAACTCCGGGACGAATAGTAATGCCTGCTCACTACCTCGTCCCTGTCAGTTCAACGTTAGCGTAATGAATGAGGTTGAACTACAGTAAATCAAAATGATCCAAAGTAGGTGAGAAGTGACAAAGAATGATCAAAGACAAGGTGTACCTATCCCTAAACTTTCCTTTCTGTTTGAACTTCTGAATCCAGTTGCGAAGTACAAACTATCTTTCCAGGAGAGTGAACTTGTGAATGAACTTGTAATTCCGGTCCCTAAAGTTGCTGGGACTACATTAATTGATCAATTTAGGCCGATAAATATGCTGCCAATTTATGAAAAACTGCTGGAGCTTGTTGTACACTCTCAGTTAGAGGAATATTTTTATAAAAATAACTTTATTATGACTAATCAATCTGGATTCCGGAAAGGTCACTCCTGTGAAACAGCGGTGCAGTGGATGGTTTCTGAGTGGAACAAACTAAGAGATAATAATTTATCAATATTGTCAGTTTTCCTGGACTTCAAAAGGGCTTTTGAGACCATCGATAGGAAAAGGTTGTTAATGAAATTGCAATATATGTATGGTGTTCAAGGTACTGTGTACCAGTGGCTCGATGATTATCTCAATGAGAGAGCTCAAAGAACTAAATTTGATGGGGAAATCTCAGACACTATCGATGTAAATCTAGGAGTACCACAAGGCTCAGTCTTAGGACCATTCTTATTTTCAGTGTATGTTAATGACATAAATTGTTGTTTAAATAAATGTGTGATAAATGTCTATGCAGATGATACAGTCATCTTCTATGGTGGAAATGATATGACTGATTTGAACAATACATTGAACGAAGAATTGAAGGTAGTGACTGACTGGTTGAGCATTAATATGCTAAAGCTGAACAATAGTAAGTGTAAGGCAATGATGATTGGTACTGGGAAACTACATTATATGAACACAACTGATAATTGTGAAGTTAATATTGTACTAAATGGTGAGTTAGTGGAATGTGTTAAATCATTCAAATACTTAGGTATGTTGTTGGATGTAAATCTAAGTTTTAAACAACATATACTGTACATAGAGAACAAAATCAGAAAAAAACTTAGCTACCTTAGTAGGATAGGTCAGCACCTGACAGTAGCCACAAAACTATGTATATATAACACTATTATTAAACCACACCTTACCTTTTGTATGATTTTATTGTATCAGGCATTTAATACAGATATTGAAAGACTACAGATTCTACAAAATAGAGGCATGAGGATTATTCTGAAATGTAGTAGATATACACCTGTAAATACTATGTTAAAATCTCTAAATTGGCTAAGGATTAAGGATTATGTGTATTTTCAAGGCATGTGTTTTATTTACAAACTTCAAAATGGTCTTCTACCTGCATATTTTACAAACACTGAAAAAGTTGAAAATGTCCATCAGCATTACACGAGAGCGCATAATAATTTTTTTCTAAACCATGTTCATAAACAATCATCGGCCAAATCTTTATTTTATCTTGGGATTCGTTCTTTTAATGCTCTTCCACTTAATGTTAAAAGTGTGAGGAGTCTTAGCATATTTAAAAGCAAACTTTTAGAAATTATAATGACGGAAACATTTATGTTGACATCCTAATTAGATTATTCTATGTTTTTAGTGTGTTAATTCTTTGGTTTGTGTCTTTATTGTGTATCTTTATGTATCTTTGTATTGTACTGATTTGTGAAAGATAGCGCTTGCGCTAAATAAAGAATTATTATTATTATTATTATTATTATTATTACCTATAACTGCACAAAGTCTTTTGAGTGCCCTACTATTAATTCCTAACTAGTCACCTGACTTTTATGTGTCACACATTGGAAGTGTTGTGCAATATTCATGAAAAATTCAAATAGGTAATTTACATTTTTAATAAACTGGAAATTATGGGTATTCAATTATGTTTTTTGTTTATGTAATTTATTAAATAAATGTTAAGAGTCACATCAAACTGCAGTCATGGTAAAACCTTAGATCCACATCACCCATTCAGTGGATTACCTATTTTATACTATTCGCTCTGCTCAAACGTAACTTAGCCAACTCATATTTTGCCCTATCCTCTGCTTATGAGGTCAATTTTATTAAAAATTAAATTCTTCGCTTTCGTTATACTTTTTTCAATTTATAAAGATGGAATAAATGAATATATATATATATATATATATATAAATAAACATTTGTTAATTGTCTATAATAAAATAAATTCCAACAATTCCAATTCACTCTTTCCAAGAAAATTTAGCAAGTAGGAAATTTTAGTCCTCATTAAAACTGTGTACGTATGAGGTTGATCAAGAAGATACAGTTCTACAAAAGGTTGGCATGAAATTTGTAGGCATTCACAAAATAATAAATTACTATATTTTGTAAGTGGATGCTCAAAATATAATTTTTCCTGTGCAAAACAAGAGTTCTTCAGCATGTACCAAAAATCACATGCAAAAATCAAAATAAGTGTGATCGAATAATTTTATTCTAAAACAAAAAAAAAATATACCATTAAAACAGAAGAGAGATAAGTCACGTGCCTTATTTGACACCCAATAACTAGGTAGAGAGTCACCTGAAACATCTAACCATCAACATTAGGTAGTTTAGCATTTTATTAAAATTCTTCAGCCTACAACTTCATTTTTAACATATCTATTTTTAATTTTTTTTGCAACATTTTTCTACCTACAAGGAGACAAATTACATTCTCAAATGTACCTAAAGCAAAAGAAATTGTTACGTATAATAACCTAAACGAGTTACTGTCATGTCATGTGAAGGACTTTGTAGGAACTCTAAAAACAATGACATCCTAATATTTTCCATTCGCTGCAGTAGTTTAGGTAGGTATGCCTTTTTATTTTAAAAATGAAATCATGGTAATTTTCAAAAAACATTGAGTTGAGAGGGTTGAAGTATAAAATGGCACACTACTCTAAAATGATTTATGAACTGCAATAAAAGATGCAGTAAAATGTGAATGCCACCTTGACTGGAATAAGAGTTTAAGTTCATTCTTATTCGTAAGCAGCGATCACAGCCATCATAGCGACTCCAACTAACAATGCAAAGATTTCTGTTACTGACTGCCAGAATGTCGTGTCTTCCAGAAGTTCCGGTATAACGGACACCGTTGCGATGTAGATGAATCCACCGGCAGTGAAAGGAAGGATCCACAGAGATGCTTCATCTGAAACCAAATGTGCAGCAGTTAGAAAGACTTTCACAGCTGAGGGATTACACATTATTCACATTTTATTTTACTGCATATTTTTTATAATATTACTTTACTGTGAAAATTTTTTCACAGTGCGACAGATGATGGAACGGCAGTGGGAGAGGGGGCAGGAAATGCATATGGCTTTCTTGGACTTGGAGAAGGTGTATGACAGGTTGCCAAGGGAAATAGTTTGGGAGTGTTTGGTGAAGAGAGGAATAGGCAAGGACTTGGTTGAGCGGATCAAATGTATGTATCAGAACAGTGTGAGTTGTGTGCAGTCAGGAGTGGGGAGATCGGAATGGTTTAGTATTAGTGAAGGGCTTCGGCAAGGGAGTGTGTTGTCACCAACACTGTTCATCATAGTAATGGACGAGTTGAAGAAAGTAGAGCCAAGTGAGGGGATCGATACTCAAACGTTGATTTATGCGGATGATGTGGTGGTGTGGGGAGAAACTAGGGAGAAAGTTCAGTTAAAGATTAATAAGTGGAGTGAAGAGACGGAGAAGATGGGTTTGAAAATAAGCGAAGAGAAGAGCGAAGTAATGTCCATGGAAAGAAAGAAGTTTAAACACGGTCCTGCTAGGATCAAGCTTGGAGAGGGATGGTTGAAGGAGGTGGAAGAGTTTAAGTATCTGGGTAGCCTGCTCACCAACAAGGATAAAGTAGACAGAGAAGTACCAGAAAGAAGAAAGAAAGCAAGGCATTTTATCAAGTAGTGAGGAAGTTTCTGTGGAATGAGAAGTTTCCACAAGTCTGCAAGATCATTATGTACAAGATGTATTTCCTGCCAATTCTAACATAAGGGGCAGTGACGTGGTCAGCAGGTGGAAAGGAAATGAACCAGCTACAGGCAGCTGAGATGAAGTTTTTGAGGAGTGTGAAGGGGGTGACAAGAATGGATAGGATCCGAAGTAGGAAGATAAGAAAAGAGCTAGGGGTTGAAAGATTGGTGTTCAAGCTGGGAAGAGAGAGGCTTAGGTGGCTTAGGCTTAGGTGGTTCGGCCACATGAAGAGGATGGGAACCGATAGAGTGCCAAGGCGGGTGTTTGAAGCGGCTACAGTGGGAACTCGGAGAGTGGGACGACCAAGAGACAGGTGGATTGGACTGATCAAGGAGGATGTGCTGGAGAGAGGAGGAAGGTGGAGTGAGTTGGAGGCTGAGAGACAGTGGGAGGACAGAACACGGTGGAAGGAATTTGTGGAACAGTTAGAAGTGGAAGAAGAAGAGGAGGAAGAAGAGGAGGAAACGCCAGGCGTGGCCAGCCGGTTTCCAGGAGTCCTGCGCAGGGTTGGCAAGTTTTAGCCAACCCCCGGTTTAAACCATGGTTTTAACCGGTTAAAACCGGTCTGGATAAAATAATTGCAGCCAGGTGGCAAAAACTAATTTTATTGGAATTATGTAATTTGACACATTATTTACTACAGATTGACATTATTGACTTAAAAAAATTAAGTTGTTATAATTGAGCGAGTATGCATGCGTCACTCTTGACAATTTTCTCTTGATTTTTTTACTTTTGTCAGCTGCAATCGATCTACCAAAATTTAACCATTGAATCGATTTGAACGGGTTCCTGTGATTTTTTAAATTTAAACTGGAACCGTTTGACCTATCAACTTAAAACTTTGCATGGTCATTGGGACCAACATTTTTCGTATTTTTTTTGCAATTTAAGGAGGATCAATTTACCTCAATTCAAGTTTTGTCTAGATCAACTTATTTTTTGCAAACAATCAGCTAATCTTACATGTCAAAATATCGTTAGTCAATTACATTGCGTGAATAATTAAAGATTTAATTATAATAATTGAATAATAATTCATTTGTATTATTCAATTGATAATGTTTACAATTAATTATGTGTTTATTGTATATCTATACCTCATATTTTGGTACACAATTGCTAAAACACAATTTTTAAATGTATGCGGTTTAAACCAGAAAAAGCCGGGTTAAACCGGTTTTAACCGCTGGCCTGGCTTTTATTGGAAATAGCCGGCTTTTTGCCAACCCTGGTCCTGGGCCCTAGTGTTGGTGGGAATACCCACTCCCTGACCCATAAATTGGAACCAGGGATGGATTATTATTATTATTATTATTATTACTTTATGCACTGTATAGATACACTGTGATACATATTCATCCAGTACCTGCCACCACAAGCTACTGAAAAGTATATTCTTTTAAGGCCCGGAATAACTAAAGTTAAAATGAGCTGGATTAACTAACTTTTGGATTAAATTCAATTGTTTCACTCATTTTGAGGTATCTGATTGGCTGTGCCGCCAATTTAGTCCAATATTTAGGTAGTTAATCCGGCTCAGATTAACTTTGGTTATACCGGCCCTTAAGCCCATATTGTATACATCCAAGGTCCACAGAAATTATGCCTTTCACCATTCGATATTATTGTGTCCGTGGCTATACCTACAGGAAAAAAAAACATGAAAGACGGGAAATTGCGTAATTTTCTGATAAGACTTATAGTACCTACCGTCAAGTGGGGTTACTTTGATAGTTTTTTGGATTAAAATGGTGATAACTCCCTATACAATTTTTGTACAGACTTCAAAAAAGTAGATATATTAGGTATCTAGGGTAAGAAAAATATGGTAAATTTTCATCAAATTTCAGATATCAAATATCAAATTCATCAAATTTGATAAAATTTTATCAAATTCAATTTAATTTTCAATTTAAATTCAACAAAATCAATTTAATCAAATTTTTGATATTCATCAAATATCAAATCAAATTTTGGAAATTTTTAAAAAAATATGGCCTGTTAATGTTTCCCCGGGGTCGGGGTTACTTTGATACCCCCCATTTTCAGTACTGGAAATCAATGTTTCACTTTGAATTAAAATCGGTTCGTTAGTTTTTAATTATTAATTAATATATGTCTCGGGGTTTGGCTTTTCGGAGTGCGTTTGTTCTTCTCCATCACCGTCTTCATGTTCATGCAGTCCTCCCATTCCTCGTCTTCCAGATTAATCACCTCTGGTTGCCTCTTACTGTCCAAGCTTTTACCAGGTGCACTAGCTGTTACCTCTCTCATATTGTCCATCAGCAATGCCTTCTCACTGGGCCCCATAACCTCAACACAGTCCACACAGACCCAATCACTTTCCCCACCCTTCCTGTACCTGCTTTTCTTCCTCCCCACCAGGGACCCGAACCGGAACCGGAATGAACCTTTATAATTTCGGAACCAGAACCGGAACCGGAACCGTTATACTTTTTTCCCAGAGAACCGGAACCCGAACCTTTATAATCAATTAGGTTCTTAAAGGTTCTTAAAGGTTCTTTAAGGTGCCTTCTTCTAATAAAAAATCATGCATATCACTTGGATATAATATTATTCATAAAGTTGTATACCTAAAGCTTATTTTTTGATAAAATTTCCAAAATGTATTTTTTGTAGAAATTTTTTATTCTTGATAAGAATTAATTATTCTTCATTATGCAAACGCTGCTTGAGTTTTCAATTTTTGAATCTGACTACTGCGATGAGAACTGCATTGTCGACAATTTGAATTAGATAGCTCAAGGAAAAATGAATGTTTACGTTGTCTTATGGAGAAAATTGCAGCCACTATACTGTCTGCTCTGATATTTACTCTGCACACCATCATGTGAATTTTATACGGACACTGCCTACAGTGGCGTGCCGTGACATTTGAAGTGAGGGAAGCAAATTGCCAGGAAAGAAATTTGCCCAGACCCGGAGGGGGGTCTGGGGGGCTTGCCCCCCAGCTTAGCCCCGCAGGGAATTTTTTAAAATTTGACTAATTTTAGATGGTTAAAAACGATTTTGAAAGTACCTTTTTGGAAGATTACTTGAATTTAAGAAATGGTCAAAGGAGGATTTTCAGACTAATTTTTTATATTTTAATCATTAGTTTTTTGAAGGCAAATACGAGGGCAAATACAGATATACAAAAACTTTGTAGAAATGCGTAAACTGAACTGAGAATCCGAAACTGCAATATTTTGTAGATATTACAAGTTTAGACATTCAACCGCTCTTGAGCACTGTCACCGACCGATCACATGTTCGTTCCAATCGTGTCAACTCGGGAGTAGTTCGGCTGCGTTCGGACTGTGGATGCAACTCTCCGATTTGCTTCCCTTGGCTAGAATACGCCTGCAGAAATAGACGCATTTTACACAGAAATGCTTTGTGTTTAGACCGGCAAATAATGTTATTATCATGGCAAAATAAGTTTTTATTATTGACAATACTTTCAGGTGGCTGCAGATTAACATATTTGATTGTAGGCAAATCACCTAATGCATGCGTAACTCCCGTATATAGAGCGAGGGATTGGAAGCAATTCGAAAAGTGAATCCCTTGGAGCCGGCCGACTGCCGAGCCGAGGCAAGTGTATGCGTGCGCACGCGCCTTGCCCACCTCCTGTCTTAGAAACCGCGTTTACTTTGAAATCAGAGCGAAAGTGGTGACATTTGTGTTCGTAATAAGAATTCTATAAGTAGTATTAAGTGATGAATATTTTTGTAAAAAGATTAAATTATTATACCTACATATAATTATTATATTTAAATATTGTTGGAATGGAAAAGGAAGGGGAAGCAATGCTTCCCTTGCTTCCATTGAGTGCACGCCACTGACTGCCTACACATGTGCTTGCATTCGTAGGAAAATCCAAATCCAATAATTCCATTAAATTTGACATTGGTAATACTGAAGTTTTATAATATGGTTTGATTTTAAATTTTAGAACCGGAACCGGAACCCGGAACCTTTATGCAGGAACCGGAACCGGAACCGAACCTTTAAGAATATTTTTTTCAGAACCGGAACCCGAACCTTTATAAAATAAAATTGTGGAACCGGAACCGGAACCCGAACCTTTATTCATAAAGGTTCGGGTCCCTGCTCCCCACACAAACAAAATGTACCCACACGTAGGAATGGGCAAAATATATCGATATTCCGATATATCGATACATTCAATACGATATATCGATATTCTGTATCGATACTACACGATCCGATATATCGATACGATACATCCATTCGAGTCAATGTATACATTATGACGTCACAAAAGGGGGAAAAAGTGTGGTTTTGTCATCCAATTTTAAATTTTAGTGACGAAAATACCGATATATCGATATATTTAGGACGATATATCGATATTTTGTATCGATACACTGGACATGGGCGCCCGCAGGGGGGGGCAAGGGGGGGCGCTTGCCCCCCCCTGGATGTCAGGAAAACATAAAGTATCATTTTGTAATCAAAAGAACTAAAAAAAAAATTGATTTCACAGTGTAAAAAATCCAAAAAATGCCCTGCGGGGCAGTTTTGAACATGTCCCCCACCACCCCAAAGTGCAATAATTAAAAAATATTGAATATTTCAACAAAATACACCTCAAAACGTCTCAAAATTGATTTCAAAGTGTCCAAAAACCAAAAAACGCCCTGCGGGGTAGGGTGGGGGGCGCGCCCCCCACACCCCCCTTAAACTTGTAAAATATTGTTTTCCTTGACCTGCCCCCACCTGGCAGAAATCCTGTGGGCGCCCATGACACTGGACACGATATATCGATATTCTCAAAACATTTGCCCATTCCTACCCACACGTCACACTTCTCACACTTAATGCCCTCTGTCACTTTTATTCCACATTCTTTACATAAGTCCTTCCTTTTTACACTTTCTTGATCCTTCCCTGTCCTTTTACTTTCAGCTTGTCCGCCATCTTGGAATATCGGCTTAGCAAGTCGGCTCTGTGATCACAAGTGCCCTAGAACATTGGTGGGATCATCCCACCCCCTGACCCGACAATAGTTGGAAGCAGGGTCACGATATTTATTTATGTCTCGGGGTAACTTTGATAATGATCGTTTCACATGGATGTGGACATATTCATTATTGGACATAGTAATTCATTATTTGTACCATGTGTTTAGTAATAGTTTTTGCCGGAATTTGATAATAAAGTAGCAATAAAGATTATTAAAATATCATACGTTATTTGCTTGATTATAGGTCACGGTATGTTTTGATGCACAAATGTGATTCAGACATAACCCATTTTTTTATTACTATTTGAAAAAGCCATACCTATTAAACTTGCCTGGTACCTAAAATAAAATATTTTGACGCAAAACTTGATTCAGGCATTATCAAAGACTATCAAAGTTACCCCTAAGGATAAAAAAAAAATAACAAAAAAAGTAGGCAACATATCCTTAATATTTTAAGGCACATATGCTCCTAGATACTTACTTAATGGCTAGTTAGTACAAGTTTGGAGCAATATTAGCTGATGGTTTAATGTGTAGCATAAAAAGTAGATCATGCAACAATTTGTCACAAAATCGATGCATTAAGAAATTAATTTGTATTGGTAACATTCCTTAAATATTTCCCTGGACTGATTGCGTCAGCTTGTAGCTGGACTCTTCATGGTGCCAACCACGATAAAAAAGACTAGAAATAAGTGATCACTGGGGAGCGGGAAATTAAAACACAATTATAACAAAAAATCAAAGTTACCCCTTAAAATCAATGTTACCTAGGTACCCCATTTGACGGTACAAAAGTTCTCATACCTACTCATTTCATTTAATATCAAGTAATTGAACTGTTTTGTCAATGGAATATACAATATATTTTTTTTAAACTATAATCCAAAATAACAACATATTTGTTGGTAAATCGCACTTTTTTCACACTAAAAAGTGCAAATTTTCATTCATATAAAATTGAAAGTCAGTGTAAATGGCGGGAGAACGCCATCCCGGCGAGTGATGTCATTTATATCAACCAACAATGATGTTGCCACGGTTATAATAAAATATGACATCACTCGCCGTGATAGCGTTTTCCTGCCAGATTTTACTTTGATTTTTTTATTTCATATTATGAATGAAAAAGGTACACACTTTTGAGTTTAAAAATAGTGTGTTTTACCAACAAATGTGTTGTTATTTGAAATAATGTACCGGTATTTTAACCGTACGTATTTAAAAACTTTTGCATATTCCCTAATTGCCAGTTCATGACCAGTCAATTGACTCTGGAACATCCCTATCCATGTGTAATAAAATAACGCTCATGGTCTGTTCATTTGTACCCTGACAAAACCTACCACAAGGACAAGCTAAACCTCATCAGGCAGGTGGAAAGTGGCAGTTTGTGGCAGGGTAAACAAACAGAGAGCTCAGCTATTCGAACAAATAAGTGATAGGTACATGATGGAGCCACTTCTGGCAGGAAACTTTTTAGATGCACTTTATTATTTTGAAGTTCGTGTTTCCATAGGGCAGTGAAAAAGGAGAAACAATTGAAGTTTAAATTTAGTTAGAGACTACAAGTTTACATTTTCAGCCATAACAAACAACTGAATCAAATTTAATATAATTAATTTACATCCCCTGATATCCTCCATTATCCCCCTTATGGCTAGTACCAAAGAATCCACCAGAGGTCAGTCAAGTTCCTTAATTTCTCGAATATTAAAAAAGTGATAAGACTATGGCGTTTTCCACTGGCTGCACTGGGCTGCACTAGTTTTGCTCTGTTTGTAATTTGCATTGAATGTTGTATGGTGACGTCATTTCAGTGCAACTCTGGTGCAGCCCAGTGCAGCCAGTGGAAAACGCCATAAATTACTATGTACGTAGTAACAAGTAACAACCAATGACATTGCTTGAACGACTGTTTAAACTGATCTAGGTACTGGCTTTAGCAGAGCATAGAAAAACCAGACTTAGTGATGGGAATTTACATCATGAACATTGTCAGTGTTAAAAAATCAATTTTTAAGTAAAGTCATGAACCTCATGCCTCATGAGTCATGAGAATAGGTCAAGATACCTCATGAAAATGTTCAAAATGCATTAAAAACATTCATGTAATTGTCAACACTCTCAAGTCCTGTATTTTCCCTACTGACCTGTTCCCTCTGCCCAGAGTGAGACCGCAGTTCCCGCCATAGCTCCGACAGCCGTCCCGAGTTGCAGGAACATTGCCTTCCTGCGACTGCAGCCCGACTGGATGAGAATAGCAAAGTCGCCAATCTCGTGGGGAACTTCATGGAAGAGGATGGCAATCGTTGTGACAATCCCAATGCCCTGTCCAGCGCGGTAGGAAGCTCCAATAGCCAGACCATCAGTGAAGTTGTGCATAAAATCTGCAGCCAAATTAAGATATCCAGCTACCTTGATATTCTCCACTTCTTCTACTTTATGCGACTTATCTTTCTCGGCTACTTTTTCGTTTTTCTCACTTGTTTTTTTCGGTTTCTTCGAACCAGCATTCTTGTCGCCTCCATGCGAATGTCCGTGTCCTCCTTTCACCAGTCTCACGAACTTTTCAACCATTAAGAAAGTAATAATACCAAACAGGACCCAAAATCCAACTTTTGACGTGTCGTGGCCACCTCCCTCGGAATGTTGATGCGAGTGTGAATGTGAATGCTCAGAATCATGGGAATGAGGTGTCAATGCATGGGGAATTAAATGGAGGAATGCATCGCCTAACATACTGCCAGAAGCAAAACTGAGCAGTATTTTCAAAAGTGGCTTTCGCTCTGCACTATTATCCAATGGAACACAAAACAATATCAAAAAGGGAGCAGCACTTATCAATAGTGTAGAGCCAAGAGCAGTCGACCATAGAGTAAAGTCATCCCGTTCAGCGACAGAAGGCTTTGCCGGAGGAGGGTGGTCATGATGGTGGTGTGCTTGAGGAGGTTGTTTCGGCGGAACATTGGCTTGCTGTGAATACTTGTATGAAGCAGGCTCGTCATGTGAATGTCCATGTGAACCATGATCATGGGCATGTCCATGTGAATCATGATCATGGGAATGTTGATGGCTCTGGCATAGCAACGGTAAATTAAAAAATATCAGAACGCATAATATACCTAAAACAATAGTCGGAACAACAGACTTTGAAGACAGCTTTTGAGTACTCATGCTCTCAGCTCGAAAGCACCACTTGTCACAAATTGTTGATTAGCGAGGTTAGAGTACGTGTCCTTTCCGATAACATGTAAAACAACAGGAACTGACTGGAGTGAGACTAGCTACATCCAACTGCACCAACATTTGAACATGAAAATATTTAAAGCTGGTGTCAGCCCAAAATACCCTTTTCCTATAATCTTGATTCACTTGTCGACTATGAGTAGCACTCATAGCCTGGGTGTTCAGATACCGTGCTTTTATAGCACATAACTCTGAAATGATTTTGATGTCTTGGGAGTATCTTTTCCTATAATACCCAAAGTCGATAAAGAAGTTCCCCAAGGTCGCTATATTATGAAGCTCTTTGGCAGTTTTGTTATAAGTAATTGAGGTTGTAGTATTAATATGCAATTTGTAATGTCCTTATTTTCGTACTGTCAGCCCAAAGAGTGCAATATTATAATTATTTTTGGGAAGGTAGAACGTGGGTAGAACGTATGACTGAGAGTAGCTAAAGGTATTAGGTGTCACGTTTTACTTCGTAGTAGATAATAGTAGAAAGCTCTTCACGAAACGAAGTAAGGCTAGGTTGCTATGATGAAACTACTGTCCTATGCCGAGATTCCAAGTAGGGGAATGAGCCTATTCCCATTGTATACAGAGGTGGTGAAACTACCCTATTGAATATTATACCGTACAATTATTTAGCGAACATGTCATGCTGCATGCAACTCGGTACAATAACGGAGTGTTCTCGATAAATATCTTGATCGTTTCATAACAATTTTTAATTGTCTTTCAGCGTTGCACCATTGAAAAACGCTTCTTTGTTTGGGATTTGTAACTCTGTCCTTAGTAAATGTAGACAAAGGGCGGCATCACCTCTTACCGTAATGGACCATGGTCAAATTTTCTGCTGTGCCGAATGAAATTGTCTCACATTGCACCAAATCGCAGGAAAACCTAGCACAAAATCTGCTTCATATAAAGATGTATTTTTAAAAACAAAGACAATACTTTATCGTAAACAGAATTAATCTTTATAAAGCCAGTATGGTAAAGATGAGTGACCGACCTTCTACATCGATGAAAGTATTCATTGCTGCCGTTGTAGCAGTAACGAATCCTAACATAGAGCGGATGTCAATGTTACACAACATACACATAAACAATTAGGCGTCCTCACTATTATTTTTGGTAAAATTACAAGTTCATCTTAAGCCTCATTTACACGGTGCAATTTCTTGTACAACTTCTGTGCCACACTTCTGTGTCACATTTCTTGAATGGAAATTATAACATGTTTTAAGTTCTGTGACAGAAAGCTGCGTCGTGTTAATTGGCGTTTAAAACCTGGTTAGGTAGCAGCACTTGTCCTGTGTAGGATAGACAAGGTGTATAGAAGTAATGTGTAGTGTTTGCAGGTTAGAGCAGCCTGCATTGACGATTTATGAACTTATTTCAGATATATCAAAACAATATAATACAAGTCTTACCAGAGTAAAGGAAGTTCACTGCTTTGAAATGTTCCCCACACACTAACATCATAGAATAATAAAGCTTACGTGCATTTTGGAAACCCTCTTGCCAATCTTCAAAGCAGATTGCAGATGATTGTTCCTCCCGCACAGCGTTCTTCGGGAATAAATGAAAGGAGAGGCCATCTGCAGCTGTTGATACTTTGTTTGAACATTGAGGAACACTACAGTATCGATTTGCTGATTTAATTTGCTTTTAAATAGGTAAATTCACCGGTTGAACATCCATTGACAGATGAAAACAAATGAAAAACAAAAGATTTTTCACCTAGATAGATTAGTTGGCGAAGCAGCCTCCAGATGTCGACTCCTTTGATTTTAAACGCGAATACAAAATTGTATGAAAAATGTGAATGTGACACAGAAGTTGTTCAAGAAATTGCACCGTGTAAATGGGGCTTTACAGATGATCGTAGAAATTACAGAATGTGGGGCAAGATGTCTCAAATCAATTATTCTAACTGAATGTAGTTTATACATTGTGTCAATGTAATGTTGTCTCTAGTTTTGAGTTTGTAGTAAATTTTTGCCATGCAGAATTGTGCAAATTATGTTGGCAAATTATGTTTCATGCTCTGTCTAGTGTTGCTACGCAAGTGGTTCTAGAAGGCTTACAACCTTTAAAGCGAGCAGGGGTTGAGCTCACTAAGGGGTTTGCAAAATGCTGTTATTTCACAAACAAATCCAATCCACATATAGGGTGCTGACGACTTTAGTTGCGACGTTAAGCCGTTGACCCCCTTGGCATCTTTCATAGGAATAGGGGGTTTCCTCTCCTCCCTTCTCTATGTTACATTCACACTAGTGGAACCTCGGCTCTGCTGAGGATATATAGACTTAATAATAATAGTCAACCATGTTTTTTATCAGTCTGAAAAAGTACTTTCTGTATCAGTGCAGTGTGTCTAATGATGTCCCTCTGGCCGGCCAGGTAGCTGAGTTGGTTGAGCTCTATCCCAGCAAGTGAGATGCCTCGGTTTGACCGGATATTTATCACTTTGCGCATCCATTCCTATCGTCATGACTCCACTGGATATGTCTTCTAGTTGGATTTAGTGATTTTTGTTTTATTAAATCAAATAATCGTCCTTGTTTCGAATGAACACAGAACTATGTGAAAATTTTCAATGGCCGCTAAAGTTAACAGATAATATTACTAGGAAAACGCTCAGTATGACGCATGAGCGATCACCTATACGTTCAATTCTAAAACCTGAATTCCGTACCAAGCAACAGAAAACATAGGTGTACATCCATATTGAATTACAATATGATCCACTCAATCAACATAAAAGTAGCTTTTTCCATTGAAACTGAGAATGGCCATTTAACACTCTGGTACATAAAGTAAATCAGATTCAGTTGCAATGGAAAAACATTCATTTCGATACTTCATTTCTGAATTTTTTGTCTTAAATGTAAATATTTTTCTCTATCCGTATTAATCTTTTATATTTTCAATTGTATTGTTATTCTGTGTCTTTTTGGCAACCGAATTTTCGGCAGAGTCTGTTAATAAAGATTTATATATATAAAATGTCTGTAAGTTCATAGGTTTTTTACTAATTGGGATGAAAATATGTATAATAATAGTCTAATAGATGGTAATATATATATGTCCATACAAAATTTGAAATTGATCTGACCATTTTAGTTTTTCAGCCAATTAGAGGGGAACTTCATGTTATTTATTTTAATTTTAACCATTGAAAGGATTTCCAAAATATTTGGGTCTTTAAACCGAAAATGTGGTCCTTAGAAATGCAAAATTTCAGATTGATCGGTGAAACGGTGTGACCACTATTGCTCCAGGTAGCAGACAAAAAGAAAACAAGGTCCGTGTCTAAAGAGTCAAAAGGAGTCGCTCGCTCAATCATGGCAACAACCAATGGCAAACGTATGAATGGCCACTAAGCAACTTCTAAACTTAACTTCTTGTTTAACAGAGCATTATTTCTGGTCCTTAAGTATTGACGTTACTGTACTTAAACAACTTGAAATTGTCTCTTATAAAAGTTTATTAGAATCTTTCCTCTCTGATACTTTGAGAGTCACCATGTTTGATACTCCCAATGTTTCACCTATTGCCCTATATAAGCGATTACTCCTGTCGAGTTCAAGCAAGATTTTGGATTCATAAACAAATTGATTTATAATATTATGAATATTGAATATCAGGTAAGGTTGCTCATGGTCATTAAATATAGCAATAAAATCTTGTATAAATGCATTTGATACAAGATTGAGGATCAACACGCAACTATTGCAAAATTCGATTTTGCGATGACTAATACAATACCACAGACAAGTTGAAATCTCAATTTAGTTCTGGAAAGTCAGTCGAGATTTCAACTGCAGCTGGTAAAGAGATTTCAACTGCAGTTGAAAGTCATTGTGTGAACAAGGTATAAGGACGTGGCATTACAATATGCTTCGTTAAAAAAATCTTATTGAAATCGTACGTTAAATCAAAGATTAAAGCATTACAACTAAAAGAATATTACTGTTTAAATTAAAGTTACATCAACGATTGTAGAAAAAACGTCAATGTAGAAAATATCGTAATTTTTTAATATGTGCTAGTTTCATCATTATATTGAATAGGATTTTTTTTAGAAATTAACGTTTTCCTTGTGGACTATGCGATTTATAGATTTCTGAATGTGACACCGAAATTAGAGGTCACGAATATTTCATTTTTGTTTTCAATGCTATTAAAATTTATGTTACGTTTAATAACGCTGGTATAAACTAGTTTCAACATCTTAATTCAAATGTCTAACCTTTTTCTCCTAAATTAAATATTTCTGAAAATTGCACACATTATATTTACATATGTTTTCTACAGTGTGTAGTTTTGTCGGATTGACCTTTCAAACACGTTTTTTTTTCACCACCCGGTACAATTGAAATTGGACAATTTAACATTCTAGCCACTGAAACTCTAGGGTTTCGAGTAAAACTCTGAAATCCGATTAGCTTACAATTGAAATTGTCCAATATGAACTCGTATAGTGTGATGTTATTGTGATATGGGTGGGCTTAATGATGCATGAATGATGATCATATAGTTTTGTAGTATCTTAGACATTATCCAAGTAGAAATGCTTCAGATTGTTTACATTTGTGTACTTAAAATTAATAAAATTTCTAAATATAAATCATGTTTCAGTCACTTTGGTTCAAAATGCAATTTCACAATATTTGTGTTACATATTTGTGCATTTTAGCCATCGACTCCTTTTGGCTCTTTTGTCATGGACCTCGTTTTTTCTGTTTCCGAGGCTGAAGTCACAGTTTTCTTCGATCGAACTGAAATTTTGAACGTATGTACTGACCATTTCTGGGCGTTGCAAACCACAATTTTTTAATTCCACTGATTGGTTCAAATTTAAAAAATAACACCTTTCGATTGGTTTGTCCGATCAATTTGAAATTTTGCAAAGTTATTTCCACCGACATTGTATTCAATCTTCCAAATCCTTCCATTGGTACCTATACTATTTTATAACCATCTTTCCTGTGATTTTTTAAACTTGAACCGTTTGATCGATCAACTTAACTTTGCATGGTCATTGGGACCAACATTTTAGGTAATTTTTGCTAATTTTCAGACTAATCTGTAGTTATTTTCAAAAGTTGTTGTCTTCTATAATCTTTTATTATTTGCAAATGTATGCCAATAATTATACGGAATTTTACGGCTATCTTGATGCGCCCGTTTCAAGGCATGTATAGAGCAGAAACTTGCAAACGCATATCAAATCACATGCAGTACGAAGGCTCGCTTCTCAAAGCGTTACACAGAGCGTTTTCCTATAATTAATATACACGTTTTCCAGCCCTATACCGGCAATGCTAATGGCAGTATATTTATGTACACTCTACAAATGATAAAAATGTGTTTGAAAGAAATGGTTTGGCTGAATAAAATTTGATGACATTCCTATGAAGTCTATGATGCTAACTCGTCAATCGTCATCATCTATTAAGTAACTCTTGTAGTTGAGCTCTGATTTCATTAATTGAAACCGAACCTGACCAATCTAATCTACCAATCCGTTTCGTTAAAATAACGTTTTATGATTTGTTGTGTGTACTACATACATTTGTATTAAAGAAACCTTTTATTGGAGCTAGCTGGAGACTAACGAAATTTTGCAGGCTTTTAATATAGTATGTCATTATCTTCAAAAAATGTTTGAGAAATATTTGGGCAAGAAATCAATCAAAAGATATTAATTATTGATTGATTGTAATTTTGTTTGCTATACTAAAAATTTTAATTAAAAGAGCTTTAATGTAAGAGCCTTACATTTCCTAAACACTTCATTTGAAGAATAAGTGTATAGATAGGTACATGGTCAAAATTTCGAGTGATTTGGTTAGGAGTCAGAGATAAATGTATATAGGTATGAAGGTACACTCGACAATTCATAAAACGGTATTTGAACGAAACGGATTGGCTGGTGGTCAGGTTCATTGACAATCAATCCTTGTTATTATCAATGAAATCAGAGCTCACCTACTAGAGGTAGATGACGAGTAAGTATAGACTTCATCAAATGATGTCATCACATTTTTTTCAGACAATCCATTTCTTTCAAATACCGTTTTATGAATTGTCGAGTGTACATCCCATCAAATCATAAAACGGTATTTGAACGAAACGGATTGGCTGGTGGTCAGGTTCCTTGACAATAAATACTAATGTTATTATCATGAATAAAATCAGAGCTCAACAACTAGACGTAGGTAGATGACGAGTTAGCATAAACTTCATCGGATATGAATATTATGATGCTGCTATCATATTTTATCACCTAATCCATGCGTCTGAAAAAAAAATCCCTTCTAAGTTGCACATAAAGTGTGCCGTGAGATGGTTAAAACTTACACTTTTGGGAATTGTTTTCAACCTAACATGCCCGTTATAATAATATTCTGGGTCATCTTCAGTTTTTTCTGCCTCTAATCTTCGGCATTTCATGTTTCTTCTACCTCTACACTTTCATTAGAAAGTTTTCTTTCAGAGAAATTGCGAAAATCTCCCTTTAAGCAGCAAAATCCACATCTGCGAAGCTATTATCGCACCCCATTAGATTTCTGCAGCTCTATTTTGTTCTTTTTAAATCAAATCGATATTAGTAAATTACAGAAGTTACAAAACAAAATAATGAGATCAATAATATGGGTTAATAGAGGCACATTCATAGTGAAGATAGATGTGCAATGCATTAAAGTGGATTACTGTTAACCAACGTATCTAACTGAATACTCTGACTTTTGTATTTCGTATGACTATAGGTATAGGATTGACTCCAAAATACCTTATAGTCAGAGCTGGGTAGTAACTTAACGAAAGTAACGCGTTACCGGTAACGCGTTACACTTTTGTAACTTTTACAGTAACGCGTTCCTGCTATGATAGAAGTAACTTAGTAATGTGGAAAGTTCCTTTTTGTTGTGGAACTTTCACATTTATAAAAGTTCCTTTTGCAGTTACTTTTAGAGCAGAATGTACCTTCCCTCAACATTCAAAACTACACCATTTCCGCCCTCAAATATGTACCTGATTTTCTCTGATAAGGAATTTTAGGCCACCTGCACAAAACCGCATTCCAATCACGCCGTTCATGCTTAGTGCGTCACCAGTTCGCCCTCTCACTTGCACTTGACCAACCCTGCCGTGGCATCGGGGAGGGGGTAGAATTAGATGCAAGCCATTCTTACTGGGAGGAATTTCGTTGAAAATTTTGTTTTCCACAGAGAAAAATTACAGCCTGAATTTGTGTTTTAGCAAATTGGCTGCATTCCGGAAATAAAATGGTGAAGTAACTTTCAAAGTAACTTTTCATTGAAAAGGAACTTCCAGTTCCTCTGATTAGTTGAGGAACTTTAACTTTAACTAGTTCCTTTTTTTCGGAAAGTAACGTAACTTTAACGCGTTCCTATTTTTTTGGTAACTTACCCAGCTCTGCTTATAGTAAAGTTGATTATTGATTTAAACGTTTCTAACAATTATAATGCTCGGCAACGAAATAACTGTGAATGTGTAAATAGAACGTCTTCAACTTATATACTAAGTTGCAATCTGTTATAATCTGCTACATATATGTTGTATTGTAGTGCGAATATGTATGATGCATTACTGTGGTATGTTGTAGTGCAATATAATTGTATTTTTGTGTTTTTATATTTGACTAAATATGAACTTTATATTGATTGATATATTGATTTGTATGTTATTGGTATATTTTGACTGTATGCATTGCCAAAATGCATTGTAATTTAAAAAATATCTTGATAGCTATAATAAAGCCCTACTACTACTTCTCAAAAAGTAGTATAGTAAAAAAAAAAAAATTGGAAACAACATTTGAAAGTAAGAAATGTAATAAGCAACATCTGCTTAAACACTTACCTCTAAGCTTATACTACTATCGTTGACTACTTTATCTAGTATGCTCTCTGAAAACGCAACTTTATGAACTTCCTATGATTATTATGGGATTCATAATTTCATAAAAATATGCTAAGTAAAAAGAGAAATGAGAAGGTATATTTTTTTATTTTTTTAAGTATTGGTTAACATGGGTACAGGCTACTCTAATGTCAGATAAAGCCAATGGTACCTGATTAACAACATTGAACCCTTATCTCTCTAAAATAATATTGATATTTATTTCTGTATGTCGCACATAATTAGCATAGACAATTTTTCGCCGATCTTGCTATATAAACAGTTAAACATCAACCTCATGGATAGGTACAATATGAGTGCCCACCAAACTGGACTTAAAATTTAGTTAATTGGATCTACTTTTTCAGCTTGGTCACATCATAATGGTCACATATCGTCTTTTAAGTTGGTGTTTATAAGCTAGAATCGCATAAAAAAGAGCCATTCTAATTATATTTAATTATTTGAAAGGTTCAAAAAAAATTAAATTATTGTCAAAAAACAGTTTTCTTCAAAAAATTCGGACTAATTTTTGATGATTTTATTAGCAATAAGATTGGTAATTTATGTGGTTTTTATAAAATTGAGTTTACATCAGTATCTTTAACTTTACTAAGTAGTTTTAGCGAAACAAAAATGTGTAAATATTATAAATGAGAGTTTAAATCACGCGGCACACATATGCCGATAAAGAAGACATCCCAAAGAGCTTCGACTGCCCACAGATATGCCGACTATAGCGGTTTAGGCTTTGGGTATTATAGGAAAAGGGTATTTTGAACTGGAGCCGTATAACTTACCTTCTGGCCAATCAGAAATCCTGTTACAAAACTTTACACAGATGAACCAATCAAAATAGTGCATTTGTTGGAGTGATGAAGATAATTTCTTTGGATCCTTTAGTATCTTTGGAACATCGATCGTTGTTGTGTTGTTTTTCGGTTGTTCGTTGGTGTTCAAATAATGAAACGAGTCTTCTTTTTGAAATAGAAACTTGGTTCCAATAAAATAGTTGCGATATCTAAATAAAATAATAAATACATGTATAATATATAAGATGTGATACTACTGAGTACACCTGTCGGTCAAAATAACACTATTTCTAACCTAGATACGCACAAAATTCAGCTCCTCCACAAAAGGTAGTATAGGTAGGGTTACAAACACTGTCAACAGGTAAACCATTAAGAAACATTAATTTTCATGGCTTGCTCAACTGCACTACGTGATGCAATTATATAAACGCCGTTTTAAATGAGTAGGTAGAGAGATCAATAATGTTTACAGTAGGTAATAAGGTAGGTACCTAGGCTAGGTACCTAGGTACCTACCTAGGTATGTAGGTAACTCGAGGTTAATTGTGTAACATTATCGTTAGGTCCTGAACCAGCGAGCACTTGGGCTATTTGATAAAATGTTGTAAAAAATTCAATGATGGGACTCAGATTGTAATCTTACTGCAGTTGTATGGGAAAGTGTTGTTTTACTGTGATGTTTACTGTGATGTTTTAATATCTTCAACTTTCACAATGGTGCTCAATGCTCGCATGTAGAGCTGTACCTACAGTTTGTTCAAATCTTCTTTACAATGATTATGGTGGCGAAGATGGCAACGAAAATGATGTACTACGCAAGCACCAACACAAAAAATTAAATTCAGCTAGAACTTAGGTGGCACATTCAAGTTAGCGGATTCACTTTGGAAAGTTTAGGTTGGCAAAGAGTGAATTCAGGTGGAAGGACTGAATGGTGCTGCTTAGTTACACCCTAACGGCGTTGTAAGCGTAAATTGAACAGCCTGTACCCTATCAAGATTTATCAAGCCAATTCACATGGCGAATGATTGCACTTTATTAAGTTTATTTGTGATCTACATTACAAGCTCCTCTTCTCTCCCACTGAGTTAAGCCTTATGCTGGCTTTCCATGCTCCGTTATCTTCCGTCAACGTCTGACACCGTCCGACGAAAACGACCACGTGACCCGTCTCGACCAATCAGAGCCATCCCCAAAAATCTCGGACGGCGAGGGATTGGTCGAGACGGGTCACGTGGTCGTTTTCGTCGGACGGTGTCGGACGTTGACGGAAGATGACGGATCATGGAAAGCCAGCTTTAAGTAGGTATAGGAATAGAGATGGTAATTTATGCTTGGAGGGTTAGTTGTTCATTAACTCTCCAAGTGTCAAGGCTAAAAAGTGTATTATAGTGCCCTATTTAGCAGAAATGTGGAAATAATTAGGAAAATTAATTTGAAGATGGAATCATTGTTCAACAATATTGGGATCGGTTTTATAAGTTTAAGAAGACTAGATAGAATCATACGAGTGCATGACATTTTCATTATTTTAAAAATATCAATTGATTAAAAATATTATTTTTTGTATAAAATTTTATTTCAAATAAAAAAGGATTTTGCCAAATTATTTGCACAAAATAATCACTAAGGTCTAAGGACCATAATTGTTTTTATCAATATACATATTATTTACAATGCTGAGAAATACCAAAAAAATACTCAAACAATTATCTGCAATAGAATAAAAGATACGTCGATTTTAGTTGATCTTGATGCGCATGCGCAATTGCACGCATGGTAACAATAGGCGAGATTTCACCGCCATCTTTATGAATCCTGTTTCAAGGTCTTCTAAAGTAATTTTATCGAAGGATCCAGCTCAACAATTGATCCACTATTGATCCAATACACAAATCTACCACCACCAACAAAATACTCTGTGTGCCCTTAAGGTGGCTCATCCAATCGGGCATGGTCTCAGATTTTCATAATTTTTTGTCTACTTATTGATAATCGTGCCATACACAATCCTTGAAAAAATTAAACACTTCTCGTGTCTAGTTTCTGAGATAAATTGAGTTTTCTTCCCCATGTTATCTTATGGCAGACAGGTAAAATCATGTCACATTTAGGCTAATAATGAAGATCTAATTTTTATGTAGTCCCAACTTTGATCAAAAAACTTTTTTTATGATAGATGGATATCCTATTAGGGAAAAAATTGAAAACAATACCAACGTGTGCTATTTTAGAAGTTATAAACCAAAAACGAAATGATTTCCCTATACCTTCTGTGTAGGTATATTTTTGTTCAATCTCGAAAGGCAATAAATTGAAACCTCGCTGTAAGACAGGAGTTGCAATTTACATGACATTTTATGATTTGTTTATACTTAAATATAGTTGAAATGTTGGAAAAAGTAATTCATGATGGTAATTTCAAAAAATAAATATTTTGGAATGTTCGATCGGTTGAGCCACATTAATAAAATATAGGGCCCCAAATTTACAAAGTGTCGAAAAAATCGACAGTGGCACTAGAACTACAGTTTCAAGTGTCGAAAAAACGACAATGGCACTTGGAGGGTTAAAATCACTTTCTTTGTAAGGAATTGAACATTATGCTGTAGGTACTCTGGTCTGTGTGTGGATAATAATTCTATGATCACTCTGTGAATATATTAGCCAGGTTTGGGCTGGAATGTTTGACATACATTTTCTTTTTGAAGCTAATCTAATACGCAAGGGGAGTTGCATGTTTTTATTAAAACTGCATTTTATTTCACAATAACAACTTACCTATTTGTTGGTAAAACGCAAGTTACGTCCATTAGTGATGGGATTTTTCATGACATTTTTTTGTGTGAAAATTTTCATGAAAATTTTCAATGTTTTGAATCCTGAGGAAGGTAATTTTTATTTTTATTTTTTTCTGGTAGGTGCATTGACATTTTAAACGTATTTCTATCACGCATAATAATGTATCAAACCTCCATTAATACTTTACAATATAAATCAATTGAAAATATCTTATGCTGAAAGGTCCTCTATAAATGAGTATTTTCATGAAAATGTTCATGAAAATTTTCAACAGGCACTTCGAAAATTTTCAAGTCCCAACACTTACGTCCATACTCACAAGTGTAAATTTTCATTCATAAAAATGTACTTTAAATACCTACAGGGATATTTTGGTAGGAAAGTGGTGTAGGTACCTATCTGTCTTAAGTAAATAGTGAATTTGACTATTTTCATCCAACAATAACGTTGCCTTGGTGACACTGACATCCCTCGACAGGATACAGTTTTCCCGCAAAAATGATAAATTCAATTAGTTGTCTGTTAATATCAAAATTATGAACAAGAAATTTAAACGATTTGACCTCCAATGGGATTCGAGCCCCTTTAGATTGCCGGTCTAATGTTCTACCAATTGAGCTATGGAGAATCCTTTAAAATTGCAGATTTTTAAAGGCCCACTGGAGTTCAAATCTTTTAAATTTGTTGTTCATACATAACATCATCCCATCTGAGATTGTCAGAAAATTTTGTCATTCCATTAAGGAGGGATGCCCAAGTAGATTTTCCGAAAATATTTTTTGTTGAAATTTACTATACCTATTTATTAATTTTTTTAACATTTCAACTATATTTTAATGTAAAAGATTCATCAAATGTCTTGTAACTTGCAACTCTCAACTTATAATGAGTTTTCAATTTTATGTTTCTCAGAATGAGGAAATTTTAACACCATTGAGGTAGGTAATAGGAAAATTATTTAGATTTTGGTTCAATTCTAATCTAACTTTTAAAAATATACGGGTAGGTGTATAAAAATCTTAATAGCATGTCTAATGCACATAATATTAGTTTTTGTTATAATCTACAGGCTGTTCAATTTACGCTTACAACGCCGTTAGGGTGATACTAAGCAGCACCATCCAGACCTTCCACCTGAATTCACACTTTGCCAACCTAAACTCTACAAAGTGAATCCGCTAACTTGAATGTGCCACCTAAGTTCTAGCTGATTTTTATTTTGTTGTGTTGGTGCTAGCGTAGTACATAATTTTCGTTGCCATCTTCACCACCATGTAGTCATTGTAAAGAAGATTTGAACATTTACTGTATCGGCGGAAAATAGTTTAAATCTAATATTTACTAGGAAAATTACTGTGTTTTTTCGACTTGCCATGCTTAAGTGGTTAATTCAAATTTATAAAGTGATACCTATACTTGAAAATTAGTTCGGCTACCCCACTTTTTCTTGTGTTTATTAGTATTTTGTGAACAAGGAAATTATCTAATAAAAAGCATAATTCAGATATCTATCGGAGACCTCTACTTGGGCATCCCTCCTTAACACAATTGTTATTTTGAAATTTTGTTATTTTTTATTTTAATCGCTTTAAAAACGTATGCATATTCTCTATTGTATTTCTCCCCCTAATGCTTGTGTCTACTTTTTTATAGCATGGAGGATTCCAAAAAGGATGCGAGCAACGTACGCAAGAAGGGGATTTTAGTATCTGCTCCCGCTCCGTCCTCGTCTAGCTCCACTCCTCGTCGAGCTGGTTCCGGAAAGAAGAGTGATTTATCAGTCGTGCCAACCTCTAACAAGAAGGAGTTTGTGGTGACGCCGCGCAGGCCGCCGGTCGCACCTGTCGCGCTGAGCCGGTCGCAATTGTCAAACTCATCACCGTATAAAACCACTCCAAAGCAACTTACAGGCACAAGTAGACGACTTCAAGTGTCCTCAAAGACTTTGTCGGCTGGGAAAAATGAAAACGTTGAAAACTGCACACCCGGAAGGAATAAAGGTCTCAACTCTTCAATGCCGAAGACTCCCACAAATCCCACACTGAACAACAGTATTAGGAAGAATTTACCATACAGTCGTAACTTTCCGTTGTCAACGCCAGAGTTTTACAATAAGGTTCAAATTGAAACTCCCAAACATAAAGCTGAGAGTGGCGAGGTTCTGAGAGAGGAGAGCAGTAACTTGACCGTGGGCGTGCGAGTCCGTCCGCTGTCGGAGAGAGAGCTGAGCGACCCGGCGGTGAGCGCGGCCGTGAACGTGAAGGGGAACGAGGTGACGGTGGTCTCGGACAACGGCACGAGTCACAGCTTCACGTACGACCACTGCTTCAGCTCGTACGACGCCGAGAACCCCATGCTGGCCAGTCAGGACGGTGTCTTTACCACCATGGTGCATCCGCTCGTAGACACGCTGTTCAAGGGATACAATGCGTGTCTCTTTGCCTACGGTCAAACGGGATCGGGCAAGAGCTACAGGTCAGTTGATTGGTATTTAGCTGAGTTGAGATCTGCTTAAAAGTGAGTGATGCCTCTGACATCATTGGCAATATTAACTGCACAAAAATAGTTGACTTAGCACGACACAAGAATCCATCATTTTGATGTCGGAACTGTGGTTTAAGGAGAGTGCTGAATACCTATTTTTTGAAAATATCAAATTAATTTTTATTTATAACTTGGGACGCCCCTAAATGGTTCCGGTGGGTTGTGTGGCATTATGATATTCGACCCGGGTATCGATTCGATATCTCGAAAATCGCAAGCGCTCTCGCTCGAGTCGAGCCAAGATGGCGTCCGACAGACAGGAAATCTCCGATGAAGCGAGCGGCTGGATTTAGTGGAAGTCTTTCTTTGATGACGAGACAATTGTTAGTGATCGAATTGAAGTCGATAATTAATATTAATGAAAGCATTTTCAGTGGTGTCAGTGGTTTTACTAGTGTACAAGTTACCTCGAAATCATAGACTTCATTCACTTGGTTAGTGTAGCTGACGGGTTAAACAAATATATAAAAAAAAATATAAAGTATATACAATACAAATAATACAAAAATATAAGGTCTTAGCATCAGCCTTGAAGTGACTTAGGGGTGGGCGTGAGATAGGGCTTGAGGTGGAGGGGTAAAAGCATCACAGCTGATCGCAGCATTCTGACGAAAATGACAAAACAGACAGACAATAAATAGACAAAAACTGTTGTTTTGTATTCTTTGATACAGTTTTGAATATTACAAATGTCAACACTTTTTACGATAAAACGTTTACCAACGTTTATACGTTTAAACGTCCCATCCCTATAAGGAACCTTACGTTTTTTTTCGAGTACCAATTTTTATTGGTTTGAGTGTACGTAGTAAAGTAAAGTTAACTGAAGTTAAGAAACCGCATGAATTCAGTAGGTACTAGGTAATTTCACACTTTATTTCATTTTCATCCTCCCTTAAGTTTTGTTAAGATTTTAACAATGAAAAGTAAATAACATGCAATTTACCAATTTAGAAATTTAGCAGTAGTGTGAAGTTAAGAAACCGCATGAATTCAAATCAATGAAAACTAGTCTTCCAAATAATATAATCAATAGAATGTGAGGAATGGGATTCTAATGATCTTCAATTGCTTCCAGCATGATGGGAACTGACATAGACACTGGCAGCTGCGTGGGCACATCCGCCGGCATCATTCCTCGCTTCTGCTTCGAGCTCTTCGACCGCATCGACTCGTTGGAAGACTCGAAGATCAACTCAACCAGCTCTCAGACCACCGCCAAGTGCCGCGCCAATGTCGAGATCAGCTACTTCGAGATCTACAACGAGAAGATCCACGACCTGCTGGGGGACTCTGGCGACGGCAAGCGAGCCCCGCTGCGGGTCCGAGAACACCCCAAGCTGGGTCCGTACGTTGTGGGCCTGTCGCTGCACGCCGTGGACTCGTACGAGACGCTGCGCGGGTGGCTGGACGTGGGGAACAGGCAGCGCGCAACGTCCTCCACGTGCATGAACGAGAAGAGCTCGCGGTCGCACTCCATCTTCAGCATTCTGCTGACGCAGAGGCAAGAGGAAGGCGACGGAGCGACGCAGCAGGACATTGTCAAGAGCAAGGTCAACCTCGTTGATCTCGCCGGCAGCGAGCGACTCTCGCAGACAAGTGCCAGTGGCGAGCGGCTCAGGGTCAGTTCATACACAATACAGTTCATTGGATGTAATGCTCAGGGTCAGTTCATACACAATACAGTTCATTGGATGCAATGCTCAGGGTCAGTTCATACACAATTACAGTTTATAGGATGCAGTGCTCAGGGTCAGTTCATACACAATACAGTTCATTGGATGCAGTGCTCAGGGTCAGTTCATACACAACACAGTTCATTGGATGCAGTGCTCAGGGTCAGTTCAAACACAATACAGTTCATTGGATGCAGTGCTCGGGGTCAGTTCATACACAATACAGTTTATAGGATGCAGTGCTCAGGGTCAGTTCATACACAATACAGTTCATTGGATGCAATGCTCGAGTGAGTTCATACACAAACACAATAAAGTTCATTGGATGCAATGCTCGAGTCAGTTCATACACAAACACAATAAAGTTCATTGGATGCAATGCTCAGGGTCAGTTCAAACACAATACAGTTCATTGGATGTAATGCTCAGGGTCAGTTCAAACACAATACAGTTCATTGGATGCAGTGCTCGGGGTCAGTTCATACACAATACAGTTTATAGGATGCAGTGCTCAGGGTCAGTTCATACACAATACAGTTCATTGGATGCAATGCTCGAGTCAGTTCATACACAAACACAATAAAGTTCATTGGATGCAATGCTCGAGTCAGTTCATACACAAACACAATAAAGTTCATTGGATGCAATGCTCAGGGTCAGTTCATACACAATACAGTTTATAGGATGCAGTGCTCAGGGTCAGTTCATACACAATACAGTTCATTGGATGCAATGCTCAGGTTCACTTCAAACACAAACACAATAAAGTTCATTGGATGCAATGCTCAGGGCCAGTTCAAACACAAACACAATACAGTTCATTGGATGCAATGCTCAGGGTCAGTTCAAACACAAACACAATAAAGGTCATTGGATGCAATGCTCAGGGTCAGTTCAAGCACAAACACAATACAGTTCATTGGATGCAATGCTCAGGGCCAGTTCAAACACAAACACAATACAGTTCATTGGATGCAATGCTCAGGGTCAGTTCAAACACAAACACAATAAAGGTCATTGGATGCAATGCTCAGGGTCAGTTCAAGCACAAACACAATACAGTTCATTGGATGTAATGCTCAGGGTCAGTTTATAAATAAAGTTCATTGGATGCAATGCTCAGGGTCAGTTTATAAATAAAGTTCATTGGATGCAATGCTCGGGGTCAGTTCAAATACAATAAATTTCATTGGATGCAATGCTCAGGGTCAGTTTATAAATAGAGTTCATTAGATGCAATGCTTAGGGTCAGTTCAAACACAAACACAATAAAGTTCATTGGATGCAATGCTTCTTTCTTGGTCATTCCCTTCTGAAATAACTTGCCAAGAACTTAGCAAGACCTTGATTTGTATATTTTTCAGAAGAGTTTGACTCTCATTTATAGAAAAATGTGATGATCTTGTCAAAATTAACAAGATCTTGCCATGTTCTTGTACATGAGTTTTCAGCAGGGAGTTGATGTGTTCAGGATGGTTCAGGTGTTCAATTTCCTATCCAATGATATCCTGAGGACGATCTCTTTTTACCAAGCAGTAGGCCATTTAAGAAAGTCAGTGCGCATGCGATAAAGCCTGGCAGGTCCACAGCCGTCTAGTGTGTAGTGACTAGTGTCTGTTTGGTGTGTCATAAATGTACGTGTTGTGTTCGAGAAGGCTGTGGGTGGGATGACGTCACGCCGAGTCCTTTGAAGTGCGCACTGCGCATGCGTTTAAGCCTGATAACATTAGTACCACACCTTACCAACAGATGTATCTTTACTTTCTTAAATGGCCTGTTGAGTTGCTCTCCAAGGGCGTATTGGTTTGTATCCAAAGGCCAGACCACAGTTGAAACTTTTGGTTGATCAACTTGATTTCTCGAGTAAGTTTGGTGATGATTAGTGATGGGTAGCCGGGAATTTTCCCGCGGGAATATTCCCGCACATGGGAATTTTCCCGGGAACTTTCCCAAGGAAAATATAAATTCCCGAAAGTTGGGAATTTTTAATTTAAAAGAACCTTAGGTACCAGTACTTGGATTCTTATGTATAGATTCAAATGTGGCATAATAACACTCCAGTTACACAGGATAGGGTTAGAATCCGTAAGAGATTCGCTGTCCCATTACTGTTTCTCCGATTTGATTTTAGGTGCTTGTGAAATTATGTAGGTTAGAAATATTTCGGTACCTAATCTACCCGTTTGCTGTTGTAGAAATTTCTTACCGAGAAGTCCAGATATTTAAGTTTAAAAATGACGTTTAAATTTTTTTATTATTTTTGGCATCGCTGCCATTTTTATTTAAACAAAACTTAATAATTTTATCACAATCGAAATAAATTTAAGCTTATTTTGACTCGCATAATGCGCGATTTTAACTTTAAAATATTTTAGTGCGGTCATTTCAGTGCACCAGTGTGAACTGCAGTGCAGGTGAACTTAATTTAACCCAAAGCTTAAAAATTATTGTCAAGTACGCTTCCAAAATTCGATATCTGATTTTTTACTGCAACTGCGTTTGAACTGTGAATCATGAATAACAAATCAACTACCTATCAATAAGTACTTGTTGAACTATTTTCCTATTTATTCTGTTTAAACGTACATTTTGTAGAATTAATAAATTCCCAATATTCCCTGCCTTCGGGAATATTCCCCAAAAAATAAATTCCGGGAATTTTCCCATCACTAGTGATGATCATGAAGTTGTTTTGCTCTGCAGGAGGGCGTGAGTATCAACTGCTCGCTGCTCGCTCTGGGCAAAGTGATTGCCTTTCTGTCGGAGAAGTCGAGCAACAAGAAGCGAGACTTCGTGCCGTATCGCGACTCCGTGCTCACGTGGCTCCTGCAAGAGAGTCTCGGCGGCAACTCCAAGACCACGATGCTGGCTACGATCAGCCCGGCCAGCAGCCATCTGGACGAGACCTTGTCCACGCTCCGATACGCGTGCAAAGCCAGGACCATAGTCAACCGAGTGCGCGTCAACGAGCATCCCAATGATAGGGTCGTACGAGAGCTGAGGAAGGAAGTGGAGAGACTTCGGTCGTTGCGAGAGGATTACCAGAAGAAGATGATGAATCCGAGATATCTCAAAGTAAATGATGAAGTATCGGGGAAGGATGAGGAAATCATTTTGTTGAAACAACAACTGAAAGAATATGAAGACATCCTCAAGAAAGCTGAAAGGTATGACATTGTCCTACATTGTGTTAGTTTCCCTTCTCGTTTTATGCAAGGTCCACCAAATCTCTGCTACATACCTACTACTAGCGCGCAGCACCTACGGTGCTAATTAGGTCGTTGCACACACTTCCACTATGTTAAATACAAATGTGTCCGCCATTGCGGAGCAAAACGACATTTAAGACGTCACGCATGCGCTAGATAGCTAAGCTTACATCTGAACTGTCAGATGCCGTGTCCCTCAGTAAGTCGACAAAACCACAAAATAGTATATTATTGATGTTTATCTATTGTTTGATATTGATATCAGTTTCATCGTCTTGGTTTAAATGTAGTCTGTGGGATAAATGTTATTCAACATTATGTTATTCAATGTTATTCGTCGACGATGACATTGGTGGGCACAGCCTTCTTCACATTCACCTTGAATCTTTTACTTCTGCTTGATTGAAGAAGGCAGTGGATTTTGCTCCGTAATGGCGTCAGATGGAACAACCTAATTTGGCGGTTCGCCTGTTCTCTGCTAGGAGAAGATTTAGTGGACTTTGGTTTTATACAGTAGCAGGTCAGGTAATCATAGGCGTGCGCAGGAGAAATCATTAGGGGGGGCCAACATGGGCACCGGCAGGATTAATGACAGGGGGGAAAAGTCCAATGAAAGAAAATTGTCACAGGTTTAGGGGGGTGTGGGGGGCGCGCCCCCCACCTTGCCCCGCAGTGCGTTTTTTGGTTTTTTGACACTTTGAAATCAATTTTAAGACATTCTGAGGAGCATTTTCTTTCCATTTTTTTTTAAATTTTACACACCTTTTCACTACAATAAGGTAAGGGGGCATGCCCCAAAACCTGGTCCGGCAGAGCGTTTTAGTATTTTGGGCACCATTTTGTTCCCAAAACTTTTTTTCACGACATAAAAATATAAATTGATATGAAAGGGTGTTCGGGAACGAAGCCCCCAAGAAAATATTCTCTGAAAGTCATACATCATATATTAGAGAAATTTTGAGGCATATTATAAAGACACTTTTATGGGAAAAACCTAGAAATTCATGAAAAAACGTATTTTTGGAAGGTACTTTATAGGCATTGTTTTCCAAAATGTTGTGTTTTTGATCAACCCGGTACTTGAGTCCAGTGATTTGAGCAACTCCAGTCTGCCCCGCAGGGAGATTTTTTTTGTTTAAACCCATTTAAAACAAAATTTTGACACTATGAGGACCACATTTTATAATTTTTTAGTTGAGGCTGACGCATTAGGGGGGGCCAAGGCCCCCCCGGCCCCCCCCCCCCCCCATGTGCACGCCTATGCAGGTAATGGAATCACAACAAATCTTGATATTCTGGGAGTGTCAACCATTTCACCTAGAACACATTACCTAAATCATGTATGTATACTTTTCCAATCAATAGTCAATAATAATAATAATCTTTCTCCCGGTTCCAAGAGTTGGGTTGGGGGATGGCGAGGCCACCATTTACTAGGGCCCGGACTCCTAAGCTAGCTGGCCAGGCTTGGCTCTTCCTCTTCGTTCTTCTTCTCTACCAGTTTTTTCCACTTCTTCCTGTCTTCCCACCACCTTCCTTCATCCACTTCTTCCCACTTCTCCAGTCTCTCTTGTACATCTTCTGCTACCAGCTCTCTCCACTTTTCCCTCGGTCTTCCCACTCTCCTTTTATCACTTCTCGCAGCTTCGAACTCTCGGCGCGGTATTCTCTCCCTCTGCATTCTCTTCATGTGGCCAAACCACCGTAGCCACTCTCTCCCCATTTTAAATGCCAACCTCTCTACCTTCATGTCTCCTCTAATCTTTTCACTCCTGATCTTGTCCATCTTAGTTAATAGTCCATCTTAATAGTCAATAATAAGTTAATATTTCAGTGATATTGCAGATTTTATTTTGCTTATAAAATCTGTTTTCTTGGGATTCAAAGTCAGTTTGGTGGCTATTGTTTTCAACTAGTACTATGTGGTTAAGGTGGCTGTATATCACGTGACTTTTTAACCAAAAAGCTACACATTTTCTATTGGAAGGGTTCAGTTTAGCAAAGACTTCTCACTCGTCAGATAAGTTAGGACACATCTGTTGGAACTTATCTACGCAGAAAAGAACTGCGAAAATAACATATTAGATGATTTTACTTCCTTGCACCAAAATATTCTCAAATCAAGACCTGAAGTTGAAGGAAATTCTACGAGTTGCCAAGAACAGCAAACTTTACTCTAATAAAAAGGGATATATGCATCACAAACCTGACGCAATGTCAGAATATATAACATGCGCTCTTTCTTCCTCTTTCCAACGAAATGTTGAGATATTAATTATATCCACTATTATGAATGTAATGTTTAAGCGAACAGCACTTGGTTTTGACAGTCTTCACACGCGTACGTATACACGATATTTGTGTTGTTTTTATTATAAAACCACTTCAAAATTAAATAATATTGACTGCAAATATTGATAAGCTCCAGTATACAGTGAATTTCCTTCATAAATCACCTTGGATTACTCAACATGAACGATGTAAGGTATGTACTCATAGGTAACTATTTCTTTTGATCGGATGTAGAGAAATAAAGTCACGTGATATACAGCCACCTTAAGGAGGGATAAGTAATATAATCATAGTCTTCTGGAAATTTCCACAAATTTGCAAAGAATTTCGAATTTCTAGAAGGCCGTTTTACCATGGCAACACAATTTTACGTGTAAAACTGCACTTTTCAGATGGAAAATTGTAAAAATATAGCAGTAAAACCCTCAGCTCGGTAAAACGTCCACGAAGGTATACATTTAAAAATGGTATAATAAAATATTTCATCTGATACACCATATAGTAGTTTTTCAAAAAATTATATACGTGGGAAAGCAGCCAAATAAGCTTTTAAAAATATCAGCATTACTTTATCCATATGGTCGCAATGATAAACTGAGAAAAAAACTGTAACTTTGAAGCCATCTCGAAAATTAGTTCATGTAGACCACTTTTTCTCGCCATATTATGATGCAGAACATAAAAATCTATTGACATATATGCGAAATTTGAACGATTTCTATAGAGAAGTGAAATTCGGAGATCCCTCCTTAATCAAAATATTTTAGTTAAATAATCAATATTCTTAGCCGAAGTACCTAAAAAAGATCACTACATATTTGCACCCCCTAAGCTTTCTGTAAGGAAAATATGCGTTGTCTAGGTAGACAAACATGCGAATTTTACAACTTTATAGTGTAGACCACATATGTATACACCTACGTGAATTTTTTTGAAATTTTAAAATGCATTATAGATATATTAAGGACTAATGCTAATCAAATATTAACATTAGGAGATTAACATTTTTGGGGGGGTTCCATAATTTTTTGGGGGTTGTTCCGACAAAAATATTTTGGGGAATTTTGGGATACAATGACCTTTGAACAGTTGCTGACACGTGGTAAAAAATTCAGCCTGATATACCAAAGTGGAAGCAAATTTTTAAATATTGCCTCTACTTTCCTCGCCTAATAAGATAACACAGGGAGACATGAAATCGTCCCGGAAAATTGGCCTTAAATTGCTCCTTAAACCGCAAGAGGAATGACAAATTATTGAAAATAGTCTCAAGTTAAAGATAATAATTTTTAGATTAAGACTGCCGTTGGAAAATATTGGGTCACGGGCCAAATAAGAAAGAAAATGTGTACAATGTGTGAAATTTACCATAAATCTGGCAACATTGCACTACAAATATGAATTATTTTGGGATATAGTTTAATTGGAACTTCAATTAAAAACATATAATTGGAGCACACTGTAAGATATAATTGTTTTATGTAGGGATGGAGCGAACATGGATTTTGATATCAACTATCGATATCATTTATATATCGATATATATCGATATATCGATACTTTGATATATCGATATATCGAAATATCGAAGTATCGATATATCGATATATTGAAATATCGAAATATTGATATGGAAATATTATTTAGATGTATAGGTATGGAAATATTGATATATCGTATGAATGTATTAAATTGATATTAAAACTGCTAGGAATTTCAAAAGAAAATTTAAAAAGAAATAACACAGCCGTTCCAAAATATAGGGTCACCGGCCAGATAAGAAAGAAAATGTGAATAATCTGAGAAATTGTCCATAAATCTTGTAAACGCTGCACTGCAAATATGAATTATTTTGCCATAGTACAGTAAACCCTCGTTATTTCGAACTCGGATAATTCGAATTTGAGGTTAATTCGAACTATCTGGGTGGTCCCAGTGGCCAGAATAGGGTTTTCTATGTTATTTCATTTTGATAATTCGAATTTTAGGTTATTTCGAAATTCGAATTGAATTAAAGTCCCAGCCCATGTATTTACTTGGATAAAATTGCTTTAATTCGAATTTTTCTTCAAAAGTGTGGGTTTGTATAAAATTCATAACGCGTGATATATTACGCGCAATAACTTGGAGCCAGCGCCATGCGCCGCAGGCAGAATAGGGGGGTGCGCCGCAGCGGACTGCTCAGAGCATGGCTCGCGCACAAGCGCGGCGTGGCTCGGCTATCCTCGTGTTTTAGATCGGGTGCGTCCGCCTCGGCTATCCTCGTGTGTTCGATCGGGTGCGTCCGCCTCTAGACTTACTGACGACGTGGCGACTGGCGGCATTTCACCCCTCACGCCTCGAGCTAGACTAGCTAGCCTAAACAAACAAGTGTGGCTGTGTCAAAGTTTCGTAAACAAGTTTTGACGATGGCTCCGAAGAAATACCACGAACTGAAATTAAGTGAGAAGGTGGCGCTTCTAAAAGAAGTAGATTCAATAATATGCACCTTGGCTTCCTTTTCCCCAATCCCCTCATCCTTTAAAAAAAATAAAAATAAAATAAAAAAAAATAAAAAAAAAAATTATTTTAATTCGAATTTTTTTAATTCGAATTGCAATTTTTTGGGTCCCTTTGAGTTCGAATTAACGAGGGTTTACTGTAGGTATAAACTTCAATTAAGAACATAATTGTATCATGCGGTAAGGCTTCAATATATCGATATTTCAATATTTCGATATTTCAATATATCGATATTTCAATATTTCGATATTTCAATATATCGATATTTCAATATTTTGATATTTCAATATATTGATATTTCAATATTTCAATATATCGATATTCAATATATACAGGTATCGATATTTCGATATTTTTTTGATATCGATATATATCGATATATTGATATTTTCTCCATCCCTAGTTTTATGGTTGTTTGAGGTATTATTTCATCAGAGATTTGTATGAATTAAGGCGAATTCTAAGCACCATGGCTGGAGCAGTGGGACCACTACCAAACTGACTAAAACGCGAAATATGCCTACCGCGAAATATCACCGAATTGAATATACCTATTTCCTGTTATTTTGTAAATTTCGCAGTTGCTTTTCTAATTTTTCTCAGGATCACCAAGGTAAACCCCAATATTCAACCGTTTTTATTTCTAAAATCAGTCCCCTAGACAGAAGAGCTCTGACCTTGTAGAAAACTACTTGGGGTTGCTAAGAGCCGCTCAAAAGAATTTCCAGATTTATCGACGCAAGTGACCAGAGTCTACTGGATTCCGTCCATAAGATTATTAGCACACGGTCTTGTGGTGTTGAGGACTGACATCCGCAAATATCTGCTTGCGGACGCAACTTCTTTTGAGCATGAGGCTGTAAGTGGGAGGGACAGTGACCTCACATTATCACGTGAAAATATAAAGTTGACACATTATGTCTTTTACAGTCGTAATACATAAACAAACAGCATGAAAAAGCATAATCATTTTATATTTTATTTTGCATTGTGAAAAACCAAGGTGGAAAGTCAAATGCTGCACTGCCTTTCCTAGGGTTTAAATTTTTGAGTGATATAATATTGACTCTCTTCATTTAATGTGCCTAACGAGTAACGGGTAGTAAAATGGAAAGACGGGAAATCTAGCGTCATGCATACTTGCATATATTTATAGATCAGTCGAGATGCGGGAGTGCTTGTTTCAATAAACAACAAAGTGCAAGCTATGTTGAAAATTATTGCATTTAAATTGAAATGTCCTTTTATTTTGATCAGTTGAAGGAAAGTTTTGGGAAGTGTACAATATCAACAAGTGTTGATACCTAAGCTCTGAAGAATGACACATGGTCTTGAAAGTGGTTGCACAGGGGGAGTGGCAATAAATATCCTTTATCATTTTTTTGCTCAGTTAATGTTTAAACTTTAAACGTTTACTAAACTGCTCAGTTTTTCCTAGCCCTACTAGAGTTCTATTCTAGGGTATGAATTGATTGAAGATACAATTTGAATCTCTTTGCCAATGTACCTAAAGGTAGTAGATTCAGGGCCGGACTGGCTATTGAGGCCCCTAGATTGCATTAAACCATTGATAAAACATACTACATTTTTATCATCAAACAATCCATTTAAAAATACCAGGACTCAAAAAAGCACCCTGCAGGCCAGGTTGGGGGCCTCTTCTATGTAAACCCATCTTACCGAAATTCTGCGTCTATCAAAAATATCATTAAAAGCCAATAATTCTTGAATTTTTCACAGACTTGTTTAAAAATCTCCAAATATCACTCAAATATTAGTCCCAATAACCTACAAAGTTTTAAGTTGATCGATTGAACCTTTATAATTGAACTACGTTCCCAGTAAATATTAAAAAATCACAGAATCTCTTTCAAAAATATACTGGGACCACTCATATGATATTACATTAGTGTGTGTACACAATATCAGATCGATCTGTTGAACGGTAATTATTAGTTTTATGCGTTTAACAGTTTTTGCTCAACTACCTTGGATTAGAACTGAAGAGTCAAAGTAGCCGTGATCAACATTTTCGAGAAATTTGACAGCTAACACGCAAAATGTCCGTAAAATGTCAATTACTTTTGGATTTAAACACAGATTAGTCTGAAAGTAGTCAAAAATACAGATTATGTTGGTCTCAATGACCATGCAAAGTTTCAAGTTGATCGGTCATACGGTTCTAGTTTAAATTTCAAAAAACACGTGAAATATTTTTTTAAATTTTAACCAATGGGAGGATTTGGATGAATTTTTGTTTGATTGGGCAAAATGTTGGTCGTAATGACTTCTCAAAATTTCAAATTGAACGGACCAACCAATCGAAAGATAATTTTTTAAAAATTTGAACCAATCACAGGATCCCTTTAAAAAACGATTCCAGAGACCGCATAGATTACGTTAGTACGTGTGCAAAATTTCAGATCGATTGGTTGTGCGGTTTGATCTGGGCAGTGCAGACAAAAAAAACAAAAAAACACGGAGAAAGTGCCATAAGAGTACCGTGGTGACGCTCGCTCAATTATATTTATGTTGGATATTTTCCAGCCCAACCAATACTCATTTTTACAATCCCAAATGATTTAATAATTACAAAATTGGAAAAGCGCTCAGCAGGCTAAATTTGTCTTCATTAACTTTGTGTTAGGCATAAAATACACATTTTCGCAATTCCAATCCAAATTAAAAATTATAAAAGTTCAAAAGCGCCCTGCAACGCTGGCCTCTTCTATTTAATTGAACTGTACTATTTCGGGCATTTTGAAGCCAAATACACAATTTTACAATCCCAAATTATTTGGAAAGAAATAAAAATTCAAAAAGCGCCATGCGGGGCAGGTTTGTCACATCTTCAATTCATTTCATCTTCCATTAACTTTAAGTTTGACATTTGGAGCCAAATACACATTTTTCGATCGCAAATTCGCTTAAATAAGTACAAATTATCAAAAATCGCCCTGCGGGGCAGACTGGAACAATTATTTAATTTAAGGTGCTGGATCGATCGATTTTCTGAAGTATTGGAGAGCTTTCACTAATTTATTAAGTGTAAAAAAATCACGTTTATAAATTCTTTTAGCACATAATTTACTTTTATAATATAGTGGGTAGTTGAAATAGACAACATTTAAATGGTATTTATTTATACGTTATCTTATTATTTAGAGCAGTATTAATGCCACAAAGAAGTTAGTTTCGAATCGGATTTTGAAGATTTTTCTATAATTTTAACAATACGGTACAATATTGCAACATCGTACTTTCAAAATTTGTATTTGTGCGGAATCATGATGGCTGAGATTGCTGAGCTTACACCTAGAGTTTACTTTCATGAAAAGTCAAGGTATCTTTAGTAGGCATTTAGTACCTTCTGACTACCTTGAGCACTCCTGTGTTGCCAAAAGTATTTTGACTTGATTCGCAATTTGAATTGAATCGCCTACAACTTTTTATTTAGCACACGATGACATTGGTTTATATTTTTTTAATGAAAGTAAATAGATCAAAGATAATAAGATTCTTTCTTATATAGGTTTTTTGAAAATCTATTGGGCCAATTAAATAAAATCTTCATTTGTAGCAAATTTTTCAAACCTGCCATAAGATAACATGGGGAAAATACTTATTTCTTATTCGCCTATCTCGAAAACTAGACACGGGAAGTATTTTATTATCTGAAGTGTTGTTTTGGGGATATCAATGAGTGAGTACAGCAAAATTGAACACTATCTGAAAAAATGGTCGATCGACCCAGCCACCTTAAATTCGTTTTTCTTCTTCGCTCAAAATAATACACGTTTTTATAATAGCAAAATCGTTTTAAAAGTGACTGAAATTGGAAGAAAAAAAATCCCTGCGTGGCAGAATTCGGGTACATTTAACTTCACTTTCTGTTAGCCTCATTCTGAAAGAATACAAATTGTCATAATCCCAAAATCATTTTAAAAGTGACAGAAAATCAAAAAGCGCCCTACGGGGCATAATTGGCGGGCCTTTCTGTTATTTTTCTTGTGCAAAATGAACTTTTAAAATCACCAAATTGTTTTTACATTCTATTTTGAAGTAATAAAAATCCAAAAAACGCCCTGCGGGGCAGGTTGGTGAGCTGCTTTCTCCCAAAAACTTCTAAATAGTAACAATAGCCGCCGAGGCCCCTGACGAGCCAGTCCGGCACTGAGTAGAGTGGTAGGTACCTCCCTATGCAAGGTAACGTTTGCTTGAGCAACTTGGTTCTGTACATGTGTAGATTCACTTTGTGATGATAATGTGACACTGCACATGTGCAACAACATTCTTCCCTCACTGCCACCTCTAGACAGAGCAAGGTTCTTGGACACACACACTGAACTGAAGCCATTGTTTAGGACTTGGAGTGAGCGTCTGGAGGAAGCCAACGCCTGCAAGTCCGAGAAGATGGAATGTCTGCGGCGCACCGGCATGGCGCTGGAGCTGCATCTGGAGGAGAAACACCCGTGCCTGGTGAATCTGGCGGCGGATCCCATGTTCTCGGGCACGCTGCTGTATCTGCTGCCCCCCGGCAAGATCCGCATCGGCAGACTCAATGCCGACGGCCAATACCAGCCCGACATCGCACTGGATGGACCACTGGTCTCTCAGCAGCACTGGTACATACCCAACATCATGCTTCATTGGCGTTAAGCAATGAGGACACAAAACAACCCTTCAAATTGCACAAAATTATTACAAATGATGTCTTAAACTATAGTAAAAAAAAAGAAATTGTGATTTACTGGAGAATGTGTGGATAACTTCCATCGAGTCAGGGTGTAAAGAAGGGATGTGCATTGTGGAAAAGTTCCGACCATAATGTCGGAACGGGTATGATACCCGTACCCAGGGTGCGAATTGATGGGGGGATTTCCCCCCCTCTGGTTTTCTCATCCCCGGCTCTGTTTCCCAATAAAGCATCCCAAGGGGGGATAGAGTTTTCCCCCCCTCTGTAAAATGGTTGACTTTTAATCTACAAAACAATAGATTTTTATAAAATTATAAAAATAAATTATCACAAAACAACTGTCAAATTGCCTTTATTAGCAAATAAGCTGTATTTGATAAGATTTATTAATTCCAAGATTTATTTTGCTTGCCGACCACTTCTGATTTCCCTTTTAAATTAAAAGCAAATCCTCTTTTATAATGCCATTTGTCGTGATGTTTTTCATCATGACAAATAGCAAAAAATAGTGTACAAATCGCTTAGAAATGCACCAAATCTAATCTTGAAATTCAAAATTTCCCGGGGCTATGTGCCCCGGACCCGCATGGTGCTGGGAGGCCCTCCCCCCAGACCCCCCATTGTGTTCGTGGGCAATCGTATTTTTCGCCTTTGCTCCTATTTCCCAACATACTTGGAATTTTAATTTTTCCTATCCCCCCCTCTGAAAATTGAACAATTCGCACCCTGCCCGTACCCGTTTCATAATGGGTATGAACCATAATGTATGAAAACCTCGATTATAGCAGAGATTACCACAGCAGAGACCCCCCCCCCCCCCCTTGTGCATTGCTCGCTAAAAGGAGACTGGTTTGTTTCACAGTGTAATCGAGAACAAGGCCAACGAGCTGTGGCTGCGTCCCGGCCACCGAGGGGAGACGTTTGTCAACGGGGAGTTGGTGGTGCTTCCGAGCGCACTGCGTCACGGAGACCGGCTGGTGGTCGGAGGGAGCCACTACTTCCGAGTCAGCGTCCCCAACGCAGCGCAAGACGCAGTGCACGTCGCTGACTACGAGGACGCACGCGCGGAGATCAACCGCATCCAAGAGGTGAAGCTCCAACAGCAGCTGGATGCCGAGAAGCAACGAGCCATCGAGGAGCTGGAGGTCGCACGGAAGGAAGCCGAGATCGAGTTGAATGCACAGCGCTCCAACTACGAGGAGAAGCTGCGCGACCTCGGAACAACCATGGTATATTCACAGTCACAGTTTATCTTAAGATTTTCAGGCAGTCATTGCGAGCCGCATTGTTATGTCTTTTGTGAACACTCCAAGTGGTACGGTTGAGATTCAACATATTTGCTCATTCGATTTCAAAGTCAACATTTTGATAACAAAGCATAAAAAATATTTAAATACTACAGTGGAACCTCATTAGTAGGGACACCTGTTTTTCGCGCGCGCGAAATGCGCGAAATTTTCAGAATGTTTAGCTATCATATTTTGAAAAAATTTTCTCCATGAATCACATCATAACCTGTCATAATCTGATCGTGACAAAACGCGAGATTGTGATGTTTTAGGCCATAAAACCGAAATCATCATCTTTACGCGACATAACACCGAAATTTAATGATTTTAATGATTTTGCAACATTTATACTAATTTTCATCAATTTTGAAGACAAAATATCATTTTTAACACAAAAATAAAATATATTTCAACTCAATGACAGTGACGGCTAACAGCTTGTCTGGCTTAAAGCAATCATACCAACCTTAAAAATAATGTCAAAGTTTCATATTTTCCCGACAAATATTTAAAAAAATATTTAATCTAGTGGAGCGGTCGCTCCACCCAGCCAAGTCGTACTATACACTCACTGTCACTCAACATACCGTAAATGCCTAATTAACTGAGGAGCAGACCAAACACTTTTACTGTAAGCAACAACATGGCATTTTCGGCCTACTGGATCTCAAAATTGGGAAATCTCACATTGTTGTGAAATATCTTAATTTCGAGCTATGGCCCACCCCACCCCATACCAAATTTGAAAACAACAGGTTATGCCTTTTGCGAGCTAGAGGGCCGTGAAAACAGTGAAATTACATCACTTTTAAAAGGTATCTGATTCAGATATCACGAAACACCGCAATCACCGCCACAGCCTAAACGGCTAAACCGATCGATCTGACATTTTTATCACATGTGCACTTTTGGCGTCTGAGGTGCCTTTTTATAAAACCAACCGGAAGCCGCCATTTTGAAACCGGAAGTGACGTCATATCTTGAAAACGGCTAGACTGATGGGAATGAAACCAGCTCCAAATGATTCAGATGGTCATCTATATGAAATACCAATAGTCAAAAAATAAATGTACTATTACCGAAACCGGAAATGACGTTATAACATGAGGAATCAGACTTGAATCACCTCTTACTGCAATAACTACATATTCAGAAGGCTTATACTTATACAAAACATTTATATAAATACATTCTAGGTGGCAGTGATTTCAGCCGCCATTTTGCTAACCGGAAGTGATGCTATATCTCGAAAACGGCTGGACCGATTGGAATGAATCTTTCACTTTTCTTCATGGAATATCACTTTAAGCATATTTTGGTACCAAACGCAACTTTTCTTAGTTACCAAATTGGAAATGGCTTATTTTTTTTAAGGAATTTGTCTTTGTCGCTTCGATATGTGTTACAAGTTGTTTAAATAAACTAAAAAAAGTTGTGATATCCCCATAAAAAACACTCCGTGTAAAAATACCAGCCAAGTCTCTTCAACTATAAAAAAAATAGAAGAAATATAAAAAATCAGCACTGAAAAGTAGTGATATCAAAAAATAAGCCAAGTCAAAACTTAATTGTAAAAACCAAAATATACTTGGCGCATCGTTTTTAAGAGTATTATAGGTATATTATTTATAGGTACATTTGATTTTTGGCATATATACTTCTATACTATTTATATACACGATGCGCCAAGTATATTTTGGTTTTTAAAATTAAGTTTTGACTTGGCCCATTTTTTGATATCACTAGTTTTCAGTGCTGATTTTTTATATTTCTTCTATTTTTTTTATAGTTGAAGAGACTTGGCTGGTATTTTTACACGGAGTGTTTTTTATGGGGATTTACTTTAATGTAGGATAAATTAAATTACATTTGTGCAAATTGCCAATTGTAAAGCTGGAATTTGGAAGATTATTGAAAAAAGTGTGAAATAAATCTTAGTTGTTGCAGGAAATGCATTTATAGGCAGAAAATGCCAGAGGTAATGATGATTTGAAATTTTGAATATTTTTAAAACTTGAAGTTTTGGCAATTTTTACAAGAAATTTTTATAACACCATAAAACGCGAAATTTCATTATCTTAAAACGAAGTTTTGGATTTTATAAAACCATTTTCAGGTGTCTCTACTCATTAGTAAGTTTTTCAAGGGACAAGTAAAAAAAACGTAAATTACCTAATTACCGCGAAAAACGCAATATTGAAACTTGGTATAAAAGTGCTCAGATTTCGAAAATATCACTTGTCTAAAATAATACAATTTATTCGTTTAGGGGCTGCCGCCTTATACAAATTAATATCCTTGTAGGCAGCCTGAAAAATCCATAAAAATCCGTTTGTCCATTTAAAACCATTAAAAAGATGTATCCCGCATATTTCAAGCACCAATACTTGACACTTGACAGTAGATAAGCCATTGAATTCCTCATGCAACATGGGACATGAGAGGAGGGGCTGGGTTCTGGACTAACAGCTGAGGATGGAATGGTAATTCATGATGATCAAAATAAAACTGCAAAACTGAGCACCCGCAAAACTAAGGGCTGCAAATAGGTCATTAACCCACGGCAGGCAGGCAGAGAACAAGTGGCTGCATTGCTTCACCCCTACTCAAGGACGACCAGTTTCCCCCATCCACATGCCTTGCTCCACCAATCACAACAATTCTTCCCTAGTAGAATGCCGCTACTACACAATGTAAAAACAAATTAGCTCTTGCTGCAATCTTTTTTTTTTAAATAAATGGCGGCGAAAAAACGTACTAATCTTAGTTATTACTTATTTATTTCAATGGACTAAATGTATGAACGCATTAACGAGAAAAACGTGTAATTGAGAAACGTACTAATGAAATCATTTTACATTGCAGCCATTCCATGTAACTGTTGACATCAATGTTAAATTTTAAAATGTCTCAAAACTTTGAGTGTTTGGTATGAAATGAAAGGTAATTTCATGGGGATTCTGTAATTGCAAAGCTTTTTCTTGTAAACGAAATACTTTTATAAATATCTTTAAAAATGTGAAACTGTAAAATCCGCCATAATTTTATTTGAATTTATGCCTCCAATCTCAACTCTCTCACAGCCACCTAGAATGTTTTGTGCTTATGGTGTTTTGGCGCAATTGTTTCCTCTGAACCTGAGTTTGAATATCAGCTACCAAAATCTGTCAAAAAGTGAGTATTTTACATAGTTATATCAAATTTTGTATTAATGAGCTTGGTATGTAGCACCCGTAACAAATTTTCTTAATTATTAATGTAAGAAACAAACGGTTTCTGCAAAAAGACTGAAACTTTAGATTTTTTAGGTTAAGTATACATGACTAATCACATGCAAACTTAAAATTGGTGAGATATTATTTATTTATTATTAAAAAAATGTGTTACGGGTCCCACATTCTTTACTGTTACGGGTTCTACAGTACATTTTCAATTGCATTTTGCTTACATTCAAATACCTAGTGTTGCCTGCTATCTAAAATATCATTTTTGTTGATTTTAGGCTACATGGCTCCTGTGAAGGAAAGGGTAGCCAAGTTTCGTGAAAAATTGAAAAATGATAAACCTCTTTATGAAACTTATTTGCTTAAAGAGCGCGAACGTGACAAGCAACGGAGAAGTGAAGGGAAGTTGAGAATGTCAGGGAACTCTGTAGTTGCTCAGAACTTACTAAAAATTAAGAGAGAAAAGAAGAGAATCGAGATGCAAAAGTGGCGACAAGCCCAAAGGAACAAGCCGCCAACTACTGCTCCTGTGCCAGATATATTCGTAACTCCTTCTTACAAATGCCCTCAAACTCTCGGCAAAGCAAAAAGTCGAGTGAGAAAGGCTCTGCCGATGAGTCCGAGAAAGAGACTGCAGGTCACTACGGAAATCTTAATTGAAGAAATGCCTTCTGCTGCTGCGATTCTTTTTAAGAAGGCTCGTGTAGCTCGCATCAGTAGACAGATTGACGAGACCACTCGACACAAAGTCGAGGAATTCTACGAGTTGGACTCGATTAGCAGGCAAGAGCCAGGAAAGCGTGACGTTGTTTCTGTGAAGGACGCTGTTTCACATAAACGAAACTTGATTCAAAAAAGAATTATGCTTATTACTGTTCGCGAGGCATTTGCTCTCTTCACGGCAGAAATCAAATGTTCCAATTAAATTGTCAAAATTTTTCGAATTCCGACCGAAGCATGTTCTGCCCATGTCTAACATGCCTCACAATGTTTGCGTCTGCAAACACCATGCAAACATGGAGTTCCTCATCCAATCAATTCATGACGTTGTCCCGGCATTTCCAACCACGGGCAGGGAGTTGGTTGAAGCATTGGTCTGCAACGCGGATTCAGAAGAATGCATGACGTCGATTTGTGAAAATTGCCATGACAATGGACACTGCATACGAAGTATGGTAGGTGATATATCAAATATGACTCGGACTGGGAAATGGAAGATGTGGTCTGACGTTGATGGGCGGCCGCAAGTAATAACAAAAAGTGGTACAATCGCACAGGCTCTGGACGACTTGCAAAAGAAAATCGGATCTTACAAGATGCATGTCTTCATTAAGAGGAGACAATCGGCCAGCTTTGAACATCAGAAAGCAAGCATGGGGCCAGAAGAAGGCATTTTACAAATGGACTTCGCAGAGAACTTTGCGACAGTATTCCAAGATGAAATCCAGTCCGCGCATTGGAGCCATGGCCAGGTGACGATATTTACTGCCGTTGCCTGGCTAGGTGGCACTAAACGCTGCTTTGGGATCATCAGCGATGATTTACTTCATGGAAAGTTGTCTGTATACGTGTTCATGAAAAAAATTGTTCAGGAGCTTAAAGCCGAGTTCCCGCTTATTCAAAAGTTAAAAGTCTTTACCGATGGGTGCGCGGCACAATTTAAAAACAAATATACGCTCTCAAACATAGTGTACATGAAGGAAGACTTTGGTGTGACAGTGGAGTGGAGCTTCTTTGCCTCCTCCCATGGGAAGGGGGCTGTTGACGGTGTTGGAGGATTGCTGAAACGCCTCGTGTGGCTGAAAGTGAAAGCCAGACAGGCAGTTGTCAACACTGCCGAGGAATTCGCCGCTGTTGCACAGAGTGTGGTGACTAATGTGCACATTTTGTTTGTTACTGCAATAGAAGTTGCTGCATACAGTGACATTTTAGAATGCAGATGGGAAAATGTGAATGCCATTCCCAGGCTACAGTCGATGCATCACATGACTGTCGGAGAGACACCTGGAACCATTCTCGTTGGGTTAACGAACGAGTCTGTAATGAGGACAGTACTCGTCCATCCCCAAGTTGGCATAAGTGATTCTGATGAAGAGTCTCCTTGTACCAGCCCAAATGCTTCCATTGTCACAAACCAAAATGATTCAGCGATTCAGTCAGTTTCAGTAATTGAAGTTGGGTCATTTGTACAAGTCAGTTTGCCAGTGGCAGGCAAGTCACGTGTGGCCCGGCAATATTTTGCAGAAGTTATGGACATGGACATTGACAACGATTCCATTGTACTAAACTATATGACTGCTAGTGGGAAAAACTACTGGGTTTGGCCTGAAACAAGGGAAGAATCATGTGAAAAGATCTCTTCTATTGGTTTACGTTACGTCAAACCTCCTCAAGTCGTCAATAACAGGGGACAATTCCAGTTTATATAATTATGTTTAAATATTATTTAGTATTATGTCATATAGTACTATACAAATGAAGATAATCAATAATTCCTATTCCACACTTGAAATAGTCCTAGAATTACATTTAAGGTTGTACTAGTAGTGCCCGTAACGACCTGTAGAACCCGTAACAACAAGTTTAAAAATTCACAGTTTTCATTTTATCATAGATGTATTTGTTTTGAAGTTTTTATATGAATAATACAGTAGTGTAGTATAATAAAAAAAATAGTAACTTCCAATAAATGCTGTAGATTCACAGACTTCAGATGTTTAGTTTGTTCCCAAGGAAATGCATGTCACAGGCATGTAGGACCCGTAACAGCACATTATTATTTTTTATTAGTGTAAAAAGAATGAACATTACTGTAATTTATTTTTTTCTATAAGCAATGAGCTGTAATAAATAAAGAATAAAAGTTTCTTGCATCAATAATGCTTACTTTAATGTTATTTTAGTGTTTAAAACTGCAAAACTGAGTGCAATGTGTAACACCCGTAACATGGAATGGCTGATTGGTTCTTATGGAAGAATGCCAGGACCATGAAAATAAAGTGTATTAACGCGAAAAACGCAATATTGAGAAACGTATTTTAGAGGCTCCTCTGTATTGAAATATTTTCCTTTTCTTTCTCTATTTCGATCAAGTCCGAGTTTGACTGAATGTAAACACGATACATTATTTTAAATGTTCACACTCACAGTAATCAATTCTGCAGAGAAAATATCTTCTTTCTTACTTTGTGCTTTGACTACCTAATTTTCCCCCGAAACATGATGAAAAAAGAAGGCATTAATGTTTTATTTATATTTATATTGGGGATTTATTTGGGAGCCTTAGTATGTCAGCAAAACTCCAACTAAAATGCCATATACATTTTTTATTGGCATTCCATGTGTAACAAATGGTTTTCTTCCAGGACGATGCTCTGGCAAACGCGCAGAGGACTAAAGAGGACATGGAAGAACAAATTCGCATCCTCCGAGATGAGATACAATCTCAGCAGTTCGTTCCCCCGTCTCGAGTAGAAGAAAAAGAAAACCTCTTGGACCTGAGCCTCTACAAGAGCAACTTTTTGGAGGTGTGAAAATTGTTTTTCTTTGATTACTACCTCAGATAAGGTGATATTACATGCATGATGCCACCTGCTTATTGAGAAGATTGCCTGAAACAGCTAACTCACACAAATTAATATAAATTGCGTGCATTAGGCTTAAAGATGTAAGTCGGAAAATTTCCCAATGTTTTTTTTTATTATTAAACGTTTGGAACGTTCAATTCTGTAATTTGTTGGACTATAACTCGATGTTTACCATTTCATAAAAGTGCAGACAACAGCAGAATTATCTTAAATTTTCACAATAATAGTGTTTTCCACCAATAATATTCAAGGGCAAGTTCTGATGTGCATTTATTTACTGCTACTGGCTACATGTATGTAAAGGTTCGGTACACAACAAAATGAATGAGGTTTGCTTAGCCTGAAACCCCAGTATTTATGTGCTACATCTGCCACACATGGTTTTCTAGACCTTGGAAGCGTTAATGAACGAGACGGCGACGGATGCGGAGAATGTGTTGCGGTCGCCGACGAGTGCGCAGGCTTCCAAGCCCGGCGGTGTGAGCTTGTACAACATGGACGTCATGGTGCAGGAAGCAACGCTGCTCTGTCAGGAGCTGGGAATACCTTACGTAAGATTAAGAACACAACTACATCAAATTATTTGAGTCAAACTACCGTATTAACTCGTGTATAAGACGCACCCTTGTTTTGAGAAGTCTACTTTAAGAAAACACTTAGCATGCGTGTATAAGACGCAGTAAAATGATGAAAAACAGTGTGTGTTTGTATACTTGATATCCATCTAAATGTTGGTTTACCAGCTAACTGAGCTATTTGAATGAAAATCACTGCCAACTTGTTGTAAACAAACAGTAACGTCATACTTCTGAGAAAGGGGAAGGGGGAGTCTCTTCCCAACAGCTGTTGTTTGCTCTAACAAGCACGCACCTGCCTTTCCTCTGCATTCCAAAACAAACCCAAGTCCCCTCCTCCCCTTCCATTAAGATCGCCATTCAACAGTGTTTAGTCTATTTTATACCTGTCAGAGCAATGTTTTTCAGACGTAAACATAGGTATATTTTGTCTCCTGATCTAAATGCAAGGGAAAACATTTTATTGCACAAATGTAATATGTTAATAATGTTGTGTCTAGACACAGTATGAGTAGGCCAGACAGAGTGAGAGGGAAAGGCAGAGATAGACAACATGTGGCAGTCTACCACAGCTCTGTTTACAAACATCCACCTTGGATTTACTGGGAAAAAAGCTTGGTATGCGTGTATAAGACGCAGGGCTGTTTTCAGAATCAAAATATTGACATATAATTGCGTCTTATACACGAGTTAATACGGTATTCATCAGTCATTTTTGCAACTGTTGACAAAATAAAAGTTAAATGCAACAATTTTGAAATGTTGAAAATGTTTCAAGAAAATGGGTAGGTACTAACAGATTTCAAATAGGTAGCAATCTCATTTGCTAGAAATTTGTTGCTAAATCTCTGATTTGATTCCGAACAGGTACCTACTAGGGATGTCGGCGGGTCCAAAAATCAGGAATCGGGTACCCGTCATAAATATTCGGGTCGGAATCGGGTAATTGAACCCCCCTAAAATTTTTTTTTATTTTATTTTTTTTTGGTGGAGGGTGGCTAGGTAAGGGGGTAGGGGTTTAGGTAAATAAACACGTGGCACTTAGCTGCGAGAGAGGAAAAAATTACCCTCTCTCAGGGCCATCTGTGTGCTTGTCCTTGAAAAGAATTTGAGAAACAGGACAGGACATGATAACATTCTTTGATAACTAACAACTTCAATCATAAGAAAACACGAATTTGTGCACCTTTCTACCCAGGACTCAACTTTTTCACTGTGCTACAGTGTGACTGAAAAAAAAACAGACGCATTTTTCCCATGCTTCTACTCCCGACACATGATTTCGCCCCTCCTTCCCCATTCCTCTCTCACCCCCCAGAGCAAGCAAGGTCGTTGAGCTTCCTCTTGAGACGCAGCTGATAACTGTGCGTAAACAAGTGTCTTTCAACTACTCTAAAAAAAAAAAAAAAAAAAAAAATAAATAAAAAAAAATTGTTTTGTTGGTACCCGCGATTATTATTTATTACCCGAGTAATTGATTACCCGGAACCACCCGGGTACCCGCCGACATCCCTAGTACCTACTGGGTCATTCCATGTCACATCGACCAAAAAATCGTGAAAATATGAACTTCGATTTTGATGAAACTTGCTAGGATTGTTTCCTATACTAAATAATCATATATATATGTATTTTTTTGTTTCGCCAAAATTTCATCCCGTATCGAATTACAGGCAACTCAAAATTTGGCATTTTCAACAAAACAGCTTCGATTTAATATCTGGGTTGTTCCATTCTACTTAACCCAAAGTCGTTGCGCCTAGAATTTTTATATTTTTTTTTATTTTGCACAGTTGTTCCTACATATAAGCTGATATCAAATCTCTAGTTTCAGTTCGATTCAAGTTGGCGTACTCAAATTACAAGTAATTAAAGATGGCGCGGACGGGAAAATCGGGTTTTTTAAGCTTCCAGGAGAAATGCTGCCATTTCTATACTATTCGAGTTAACAGAACGATCTTTGCGGCGTTTTGTTTGTAAAAGATAAGTCTATAATTATGTTTCTTACAATTTTGCTGTATATGGAACCCTTCATAATTTAATTTGCCTTCAAACTTTGACTAAAATTTTTAAATTTTTCCAATATTTGAGGCATGATTTTGAATAGAAGGGAGTGATGGTTCAAACACCCAATTTTATTTTAATTTCACCTTATATGTAGGAATAGATTTACACACTTCATTGTTAGTTCTTTGTATTAATAGATTTTTACCAAAAATAAGTCAAAAAGCTAAAAAGTACCATTTTTGGTCCCATTTTCCTCAGGCGGGGGGAACCAGATAAAAATTTGCGCTATGCGGCAAAATAACCAGCAATACTTGATGTATAATTGCTGCAAGTTTGGACTTGTTTTTTTAACGGTTGTGGAAATGCATTTTTACGTGCATTTCCAGGTAAAATAGGAAGTTTTGGGTTGAGTTTCAACATTTTCTGTAAAAATTTCTGAAAACTGAACAACATTTGTGGGATTTTGCGATGTATTACAAAATTATAGTGGATTTCGGTGTTATTTCGCAATTAATGGCATATTTCGTTCTTTTTCGCGATTCAAATCTTGTAGAATTGGGTTAGAATGACGTAATTCGTGCTCATATTCCAAGAAAATACAAGATATAATGATATCGCGTTATCGCGATGTGCGAAATATACGGAGCTCTGGTCATAAGGGTTCAACCGATCAATTTAAAACTTAGCATGTTTATTGGGACCAAGATTTTAGGAATTTTTTTAAGAAATTTTTACAAGTCTGTGACGAAATTCAAAAAAATAATCATTGGCTTTTAATAATATTTTGATAGATAGAATTTCGGTTCGGGGTGTTGCGCGTATCCGTGCTCGCTCATCAACGCGTTACACAGAACGTTTTCCTAGTTAGCATAATTAGCATAAATAATAAAGCAAGATAAAACAATTATATCATTTTATAAAATGGTCCCTGAACAACCCTGAATATTTGGGAAATTCGTCCTACCCGTAAAGAAATGAGTCTGCATTCGTCACTCATTGGTACCTACTACCTATTGGCATTTAAAACCTGGTTAGGTAGCAGCACTTGTCCTGTGTAGGATAGACAAGGTGTATAGAAGTAGTGTGTAGTGTTTTCGGGTTAGAGCAGCCTGCATTGACGATTTATGAACTTATTTCAGATATATCAAAGCAATATAATACAAGTCTTACCAGAGTAAAAGAAGTTCTCTGTTTTGAAATGTTCCCCACACACTAACATCATAGAATAATAAAGCTAACATGCATTTTGGAAACCCTCATGCAGAAATCAAACTGCATGAATTATTTCAGAAACCAGAGCCACTCAGATATTTTATGGAATCATCTATTGAGTTGAGGGGGTTGATGTATTTTTATAGTCTCTGTGGTATATCTTACAACAGCGAAAATATTATTTTTATAAGTCAAAATATTATAATTACAACTTCGTCTGTATGTTTTAGGTTTTCTAATCGATAGTGGGTTCAGCTCTTACGTACGAAACGATAAATATCCACGATGTTCATTTTGTCCTATACATTACTGCAGATGAAGCCCTGAATATTCCAATCCAAGATCGAAACATCTGTTGAGACAATCGCTTGCTTAGTGGCGGTGTAAAAGATTCTCTCTCGATAATTTCCGTATATTTTGCAAATTTCACCCTACAATAAATAACATGTAATCTAAAAAGAAATGAGTCGATATTTGGTGCAACACTCAATGTGGCAGAATTTAAGCGAATACATCATCATGTCAGTCTCAACAAGTTTCAACGATGGGGTTGTAAATTCTTTTATTGTGATTTAGATGAGCTTATCAATTTGATCTTGTACTCGGTTACAAATTGCACATACATTTCGCTCATATTCGACTGATTGGGTGACACGAGTGTGTAATTGTGCATGTGTGTTGAAGCATGTTGAAGCACTTCTCTACCGACTGTTCTCCATCGTCTATCCATAGAGATATATTACAGAGAGGGGTAACTACTGGTTAATGCTTGACTAATTTTGAAAGATCCTTTTTCTCCATATTGGAGATATTTAATAATTCACTGCCACTGAAATGGAAAATTAATTCGGAAGGCAGTGAAAAAATTACTTTGAGCTGTCAAATTTTAAACTTACTAGAAACACGTTTTTAACTTGAATCAGAAGACTATTACAATATTATATCTTGTTTTTACTGTACATTTATTTGTTCTGTGTTGTTTGTTACTGTGAAGTATGCACTGAAGGTTAGTACAAAGTAACATTCAAGTCTCTTGCCAACAACATTACAATCGAGGGGGGTGCCATTTTTAAAGTAATTTTTGAAATAATCTCCAAGATGGTGGCTGAGCATGCTCAGATCTACCCTGACAATGTACATCGCATCATACCAAGGCTGGCTATCTACTTGCCCCTCTCTGTAAGTATATGAATCTCTATGGTCTATCTACACAAGATAAAATTGATAAAATAATACTAACTTACCACAACAACCTTACAAAGAACTTCAGTAAATCTTATCTTTTTCCTAACATTTAAAAACAAAATTAGTGGAAATTTAGTGAATCCCTCACTTATGGACGGTGTATTTAATCATAGGGACGGTAACCCAAAGGATCTGGATTCGAATCCAGTCGGGATGCGCGTTTTTATTTCGCAGGTTCCTTCTTAATATTTGGATTGATTATCATTTCAGCACTTACGAATAATTCTGTAATTAGCAGATTCTCGATTTCTCGTAAAGAAATACTGCACACTCATTTTAAACGGAGCACACTCATTTAAATAAATATTTAACAATCATTTGGATGTTTTGTCCCATAGGCTACTATACTTCAATAATTAAAACAATTACACAATGTGTCATTTTGAAATAATGGGAACTACTCTCTGAAGAGAATATTTTCCATCTGTTCACTTTTCCCCGTGTTCTGCGTTTTATTGTATTATAACAGTAGTTATGTGTTGTAGACACCAAATTTTAATTAGGATTTAAAAATAAGTATTTCACACAAGTACACTATAGGTATAGGGTTAAACAGTTTTAATGCTGATATTTGGAATCTTCTTCAATACATTTTAACTAACAAACTTTCAATAAAAAGAAATGACACATAATGAAAAAAACACGGTTGGTTCAAAACAGTTGACAAGATAATTTGAGAGATATTATCTACTGGTGATATAATAAACTAAATAGTAATTAATGTTTAAGAACATGTAGATGTAATAATAAGTAATTTGATGATTTGGATATATAATTTCTAAAAGTAGAATAATATTTGTGATTAAACAACATGACTGAGTGACGAAACACTGAGCGACGCAAGCCACTTGACAGCTCGCCTTGGGTTCTTTATGGCCGTTAGCGTGGGAGGAGGGGGGGAAATCTCGTTTTTGCGCGCGAAGTAGTTTCGTAAAACACAAAAACATTGCGATGTAGTTCGCGTACCGACAAACTTCAAGCGACAAATTTGTTGGCAAAAGAACAAGCTATTTTATCATGTAAATTATTTTTCAATCGGAGTTATAACTCGGACGCAGGAAGAAACGAAAGTGCCTCGAGTACCCCGTTTTGTACATTTTTTGTAAAAATCGACCATATAATTTCCAAAATTGGTCAACTTCAATTTTTTTTCAGATTAACAATATTATTTTGAACATTTCTGTTTTTGTTTGGAGAAAATTGGACCGAAATTGAATGATCTGCAGCAGTTTTAACACTTGCGTTTTTGGCCCCCCGTTTTGGCGTTCGTGAATTTTTTGGGCATGTTCCGATGGTTTTATTTTGACTTATTTTGAATGGTGGTTACTTTGGACTGTTAGGAACAACATATAAAAAAATTAGCTTGCCACCCGACCGATGAAGCAAAATGGCCTATTTGACTTTGATATTCTTCGACTATAAAGTGTGGAGGAAAGCCCGGGTAATCGCACTCCTAAAGCCTGGGAAGGAGCCCGATAATGCTAAAAACTTCAGACCTATATCTCTCTTATGCCACTTGTACAAGTTACTAGAGAGAATTCTTCTCAGCAGGCTTGTGCTTGTGGTCGATCCATTGCTAATACCCCAGCAAGCAGGTTTCCGCCCTGGTAAATCTTGCACTGGTCAAGTTTTGAACCTGGTTCAACACATCGAGAATGGATACGAGAACAGGCTAGTAACAGGGGCCGTTTTCGTTGATCTGTCAGCTGCTTATGACACGGTAAACCACAAGGCTTTACTAATGAAAGTATACAACATCACCCATGATCACGGTTTGACAAGATTTATTGCGACAATGCTCCAGAATCGGAGGTTTTTTGTTGATTTTCAAGATAAACGCAGTCGGTGGAGGATTCAGCGCAATGGTTTGCCTCAAGGAAGTGTACTGGCACCGATTTTGTTCAACATGTATACCAATGATCAGCCTGTCGGTCCTGAAACCTCGTCATTTTTGTATGCAGATGATCTAGCTCTAACTGCGCAAGGAAACGATTTTAAAGTGATTGAGACTAAGCTTACAGCAGCTCTCACAAACCTTTCTTTGTATTATGAAGAGAATCAGCTAAGACCTAACCCATCCAAGACTCAAGTGTGTGCGTTCCACCTTCGGAATTGGGAGGCCAAGCGAAGACTCCAGGTTAGTTGGAAAGGGATCGTGTTAGATCATTGCGACAATCCTCGGTACTTAGGAGTGACTTAAGATCGAGCGCTCACATACAAACAACACTGCCACAATACAAAGCAGAAGGTATCTACCAGAAACAACCTGCTCCGGAAGTTGGCAGGTTCGATGTGGGGAGCTCACCCTCACACGCTTCGGGTGTCTGCACTTTCCCTTTGTTATTCGGCAGGTGAATATGCTAGTCCAGTTTGGGGTCGATCCGCACACGCTAAACAAGTGGACGTAGCGTTAAATGAAACATGCCGAGTTGTTACTGGGTGTTTAAGGCCAACTCCTTTAGACAAGCTACATATCTTGGCAGGGATAGCACCCTTGAGCATCAGAAGAGAGGTGGCAGATCAAACTGAGTTCACCAGGTCACTGCAAGCCCAAACTCATCCATTGTTCGGTCAACAACCAGCAAATAGACGGCTGAAGTCAAGGAATAGTCTCCTGAGTGTTGCCACCGAGCTGTTAGTCTCTCCTGCGCAGGCGAGAATGGAGAGATGGATTGCCCGCTCTCAACACCTGCATGGCTGGATGCGTCCAGCAGAAGAGCTGCAGAGTGGAGCCGAGGAAGGATGGAAGGTGTGGAAATCGTTAAATCGTCTGCGCGGAGGAGTTGCAAGATCCAAAGATAATCTACGTAAGTGGGGGATCCTCCAGGAAGAAGAAGACATCCTTTGCGACTGCGGAGACGACCAAACTACAGCCCACTTCATACGTTGTCCTTTGGGCCCGAACTGTGATGTTGAAGATCTGGTAGCGGGAAATGAAAAAGCTGTTGATGTGGCTCGTTTTTGGGCTGAATTTTTATAGACATTATGTGCCTATTATTGATGTGGCTTGTTTTTAGATCAGTTTGTTTATCAATATTAGTTTTTTTTAAATTGTTATGAGAGTGAAAACTGTATGTTTGTGTTTCTGATACGAATAATAATAATTGGTGTAAATTATAAATAAAAGGGGTCCAAGAACACTGCCTTGCGGCACACCAGATCGTGAGCTCTACAATCTTATCATTTTACTTGAAACACAAAATAATGGAAATGTTTGCATTATACTGCATTAATAAATGAACTACTTAAGGTGCTGCAAGCTCGAGCAATTTTTCTGCTTTTTGTAGACACTTTTTGCGATACGATTGGAGACGAAATGGGTAGACCAAATTATTTGAAATTTTAATCGTGATTAGATAAAAGACAATCTTAGGGTTATCCCTTGGTACATTTTTAATTTTTTGTTTCGTTAATTAGTAGAGATCCGATTATATGGTGATCGCGAAATTTTCGAAGTGTTGTAAATGACTCATATTTCTCAATATAAATGCGTTTCCATATGTTTCTGACCCAAAAACACTGGAATCTAATCGCGACAAAACGCGAAATTTACCCTTAACACCGCTAAACACCACCAAACTGCCTAAATCGCGAAATATATCGCGAAATACCACCAAATTGAATATATTTCCTGTAAATTTGTAAATTTCGCAGTTGCTTTTCTAATTTTTCTCAAAATCACCAAGGTAAAACCCAATATTTAACCTATTATATTTCTAAATACATTAAGTGACCCACCCCTATTCACGTAAATGACAGAAGAGCTCTGACCTTGTAGAAAACTACTTGGGGTTGCTTAGTGACAGGGACAGTGACCTCGCATAATCACGTGAAAATAAAGTTGACATATGTCTTTTACAGTCGCAATACATAAACAAACAGCATGAAACAGCTTATAATAATTTTATTTTTGATTTAGCATTGTAAAAACCAAGGTGGACAGTCACATGCTGCACTGGCTTACCTAAGTTGAAGTGATTTATGAGTTCGAATTCTTTTCATTTAGATAGACCCTCTTCATTTAGATCGAAAGAAAATTTACATACCTAACAACATTGCCCTGGTATATGAATAGAAGAGTAAATGGTGATAATATTATGAAAGTCCCAGCACTTGTTGGTACACTATTTAATTTTTATTATTCTTCAATGGAAATTTTAATATCATAATCTGAAATTTATCTATATTTTTTAAAAACATAAAACGCGAAATTGACAATTCTTAAAACCACAAAACGCGAAATTTCCAATTCCATAAACGAAATTTTGAAGTTTTTAAAACCATATAATCGGATCTCTATTAATTAGTAATAATTAGTGGATTTTTGGTGAAAATTTAGCTATTTTCTCGTCTCCCTGGGCGCCGTATAAAATTAAATTTCAAAAATGTGCCAAGGGATAACCCTAAGTTTGTCTTTCATCTAATCATGATTTAAATTTGAGATCAATTGGTTTACGGGTTTGGTCTCCAATCGTATCGCAAATTTCATCGTTTTGCGCGGTTTTGTTGAATAACCGGCGCCTAATTAACGATGCAATAAGCAAAAATTAAAAAGTGCTACTAATATACAATCAGACTGATCATGTGAACATCCTATAAAAGTTACACTCACTTATGAAACAATTTTTCTCCCTCAATTTTCTAAAACGGCCGAGCGCTAGTATCACCTTAATAAATTATTACCTTTATTATCCAAAGAATCAACAAACTGTGCCGATCATTGCTACATTTTGATTTTGACAGCGGCATTTGACATTTGAAAAAGAAAAACAAAGAAATCTTACGGTATCCACTGCCTTTTTAATTGGTTTTGTTCAATGACAAAAGCTGTAAATACATCGTAGTGTCATGTAGTGTAAACACATTCAATTTTTTGACCCCTGTCAAGCCCAGGGTCCAGGCCCGAGTCGTAAACCCGTGGGTTTGACCCTGGGATTAAGTGGTGTAGTGTGAAAGCAGCTTAGGTGTAAGCTCAGCAAGCTCAGCCATCATGATTCCGCACAAATTCAAAATTCCAAAGTATGATGTTGCTATATTGTATTGTATTGTTAAAATAGTAGAAAAATCTTCAATATCCAATTCAAAACTAACTTCTTTGGGGCAGTAATACTGCTCTAAATAATAAGATAACGTATAAATACCATTTAAATGTTGTCTATTTCAACTACCCAGTATATTATAAAAGTAAATTATGTGCTAAAAGAATTTATTTAAGCGTTTTTTTTTTACACTAAATAAATTAGCGAAAGCTCTCCATACTTCAGAAAACCAATCGATCCAGCCCCCTTAAACATGACAATAAAGTGCTACAGTTGTATTGTACTTGAACTTGATGTTTGATTCCAGGTGTTCGCGCAGCAACAAGTGGTGAGCGTCTCCACGCTTGCGCCGATGATCCGAGTCCGAGACAAGATGAAGTTCCGAACCGCCCTCTGGCAGCCGACACACTTCATCGCCTGGCTCGACCGGCTGCGCGACTTCGATCCCGAGACCGACCGCGTTGAGGAGCTGATGGACGACGAGGACTCGTGGGAAGACGACGATGACCTCTACTCACCAGAGAACAGTCGGATCTCCGTCAACACCAACGACATCCGCAAGCAACTCAACGACAGCATCAACAGTCTTCTCATATCGAATTTAAACGACACAGCGTTGAGCGAGCCGCAGTCTCAATGTGCAGGTAATATCTCATTCACCTACATCTTATCATTTACCAAAGCAATATCATCGCTAACGTCCAAATTACATGAGACAATTTCTATAAGCTCAACTCTTGGCTCAAAATATTTCATTTAAAAGACATTCTCCATTTCCATCAAGAAGTGTGATACTCAAGGTCAACGAGAGATTGTCTCGTGTGGTGTATCCAGGCTGATTTCCATCAATGTGGGCAATAAAAACTCTTGGGAGATAATCCCAAAGATGTTATGAACACTCCCTCATTACATCTGATGATACAGTGCTGGATGAGATAATGCAGTTTTTGTCAAAGTGCTTTGTCAGTTTTGTGTTCACACTAACAGAATTTGAAGACATCAATGAGAAACGCACAATTCGAGGTCACTAGTAAATAATGCCTCACACTGGAGTAGGTACATTCAGATATCTGATTCAACCTCAAAGCCTTAGATATGAATTATTTATGATTATATAAGTATTTTCATTGTTTAGTAGGTAACGCTTTGAGGTAGACTGGCGAGGTAGAATTTTGAGGTAAATTTACCCCGTGTGTGGTGTTATCATAGGCGAGCGCATGGGGGGGGGGGGACGGGGGGGGGGGGGGCTTGGCAACCCCTAATGGGTCAGCATCAACTAAATAATTATAAAATGTTCTCCTCATAAAGTCAAAATTTTGTTTTAAAAGGGTTTTAAACAAAAAAATCTCTCTGCGAGGCAGACTGGAGTTGCTCAAATCACTGGAATCAAGTACTATGTTGATCAAATGTATCAAGACTTGTAATGTGTTGTGTATGTTACTAGTATGTTGATATTTTGGAACAATTCCTATATAAAATACCTTCCAAAAACACAATTTTTTCATGAATTTCTAGGGTTTTCTTCTAAAAATTTATTTTTATTTGCATTAAAACTGCTCTAATATATGTATGACCTTCAGAGAATATTTTCTCGGGGACTTTGCCCCCGAACCCCGTTCCATATCACTTTATTTTTAAATGTCGTGGAAAAATAACGTTTTGGGAACAAAATGCACCTTAAAACGTCTCAAACTCATTTTGAAGTGCCAAAATACTAAAAACGCTCTGCCAGGTCAGGTTTTGGGGCATGCCCCCTCACCTTTTTGTAGTAAAAATGTGTGTAAAATTTAAAAAAAAAATGAATTTGTGAAGAAAATACTTGTCAGAACGTTTAAAAATTGATTTCAAAATGTCAAAAGACCAAAAACCGCCCTGCAGGTCAAGGTGGGGGGCACGCCCTCCACACTGCCCTTCAATGGCATTTTTTTTCCTTGGACTGTACCCCCTGTCATTAATCCTGCCGGCGCCCATGTTGGCCCCCCCCCCCCCCCCCTAATGATTTCTCCTGCGCATGCCTATGTTATTTATGTTATTTATCTTATAGCCAGTTTTTCAATGCTTTGCTAAATCTTTAACTGTTGATTTGAACTAGATTGCCAGGGCAACGTTGACATACCTACCTTAAATGACTGCTTCAACTATACTATTGCTATGTTTGACAGAGCATTGAAGAAATTCTATTAATAGTGTGACCTGTGAAGGCAAAAATAAAATAAATTTTTAGAAAACACGAACGCGATTAACCAAGATAAGATCTCTTTAAACTGCTGTGGGCGAGATAACTCGTTGACAAAATGTTCATCCCACATTTTTTGACGTGGTTCTAGTTGGGTGATGTATGAAATCAAACTATTATATCCAGCTATTTACTGACTGACTTCTGCATTTGGTTAGATTATTTACGAAGTTAAGATTTTCTTCGTTAAAACATAGGTACTTTAGGTACACTTGGCCAAACAAAACTTGAACGTTCAATAAATCTGATAGGCTGATAAATGTAAGATCGCACCATCAGAAGTCAGTCTAAGCGATCTCATTGTCTCACTCTAGTAGGTGACCTCACATTTCAATGATAATAACAAGCTTTGATTGAAATATGGTTTTTACTGATTCCCTCAGTTAGGTGAATGTTAATAATACCAACTGCAATATGAAGTTCCACTGGAGGAAAATCTTTTCATATTGCAGTTGGTATTTATTAAGCTTTGATTGGTTATGGGACATGACCAGCAGTCATTCAAATTTGGTCAACGTTTAAGTTTTGTTTGGTCGAGTGTACCTATTTGGAAATAACTCAGCAGTGAATGGCCGTCTACAATAAAATAACTCAACCGAGTTCTAAATAATTCTGACGCATGACTATAATCTACTCTTTGTAGTGATGTTAAGTTACCGGTTACATTGAAATCGAAAATATTACCGGTAATATTACCAAGCACGGTAATATTGCATTTCTGCACAGTTTTAACTATATGGCGTAAGAAAATTTAATGAAGGCGAATTAATTAATTTTTCATATTTTACTTAAACTAATATTTTACATAGGTTCCTATTGTGTATTTATTGATTGAGGATAGGTTCCCATGTAACATCTCAATTTTACAATATTAATATTAATTGAGCGAGCGTAGCAAGCGACTCCATTCTGCACTTTCGGACTCTCTCTTTTTTTTGTGTTTGTTTGTTTGGCCCGACGCCACAGGTCACTTTTTTTTTCAATCGAGCTGAAATTTTGCACACATAGTCACATACTAATTTCATTCTTACTTATTCTTACTAGGTACCCTTCCTTCAGAATAATAAGGTACCTACCTATTATCATGTAAAAGAAAGAAAATTTAAAAAAATAACCAACGTGGAAAATAATAAATTTTACAATGTTTAGATGTCGGTACAGTATACCTAACTTGTTGATTCATAAAAAAAATAGTCAAATCTCTAATAGGTACATCCTTTTTTTACACCAACACTGTGGTGTACCTACTGTGGCAAATTTGACCACTTCCATTATTTTTTTTCTCTAAAATTACCGAAAGTTACAACATGTTACCAATGATGGTGGTAATATTACCGTTACGGGTAATATTACCGGTTCACATCTCTAACTCTTTGATTTAACTACATATTCTATACAGTTCTATATTTCATTTTATTTATTTGGGTACATTTCATTCAGCAATTATTACAATTGCTGTAGGTATTTGCACAATATCGATTAGGTTCATTTAATCATTTAAATCAGGTTAAAATTGTTTGTTGGATAATTAGTAGGGACAAGAATTATATGCAATATAAAACCCAGGAATATGCAAAATAAAATGCCAAAACATGCAAATATGCAAAAACGTATAAAATTAAGGGCGGTCATACATTTTTTCCCGGCAACGGTCGGTTTGGAGCGGTTTTAGAGAGAAATATGAAATATAAATTGCCATATTTGGCAAACGGGTATGAATATCGAAAAAGCAAGACTTAGGTGACATGTATTGAACCTTTATCTACATTTTGATTTTTTGATATTCATAACCGTTTGCCAAATATGGCAGTTTATATTTCGTATTTCCCTCTAAAACCGCTCCAAACCAACCGTTGGCGGGAAAAAAAGTATGGCCGCCCTTAAACTGTGTTTCATAAAAGTTGATTTTTATGGTTTTTGGTGGTAAAAATGCCAAAATATGCAAAATATGCAGAAAAACCTTAAAACATGCAGAATCACCCTAAAAATACCAAAATATGCAAAATGCATGTCAATAAAATGCATATATTTGGAATCAGGGTGACCTAAACAGGATTTATTACTGTTTTTGCAAGTCTTTTGATGGAATATTTAAAACATGCAATTGCATACAATTCTTGTCTCTAATAATTAGTATTGCATATCATACCTACATACAAGTATAACTTAAGAACAGGCGAAAAGGTATTCTCTCAAATAACATAATAAAAATAATGAATGTGTCATTTGTTTCAGGAAACAACAGCACGTTTCAGTTCCAGCAAGATGAGAAACTATGTTACATCTCCAGCATCGAAGAAGCTTTGCTCGGCCTAAGATGCCTCGGAATTCCGTCGACTTACGACACTTTGGACTCGATGGAAGAAAATATCGAGGAATTGAAGCGATCGCTTAACCTTCCGTCTGGTGAAACCGATCTCGGCGTTGGCAGCAATGCGAGTGGAAGTGTCAACTCGAGCTACTTGAATAACAGTTCTATTCTGCGAAGTGTGCGCGTGTTGAGGGACGAGACACCTTCCAAGCCAATCAAATCCAACTTGAAGAGGTCACATGAAACCGAAACACCTCAAGGTAATAAATCACCGAAAGTAGTTCGGTTCGAAGTGAATAGGTCAAAATAACCGGACAATATAAGAGTAGAGATTTATTCCCAGTGATCCCAACTCAATAGTCTGTGATGTAAAAAATGTATTAATACCTATTAATTTATTGTGGTGTCATTCTGAGATATTTTAAAGATGCTTGAGATTATTTAGTAGCCCATTTATTTTACTACAAACTTCAAACATTTGAAGGTTTAATTGCTCTTAGAGTAAATTGTATCCACACATAATTTTGTACTTGTTGGTTAACGTCTATGTAATATACTTAATGCTTTTTAATTTTATTCATGCATTTTGAAACTTAATTACTGAATTATGATGTATTCTCCTTTCCTATATTTATGAGTGCAATTTTGTGGTAGTTTATAAATGTGTAACAACCCTGGATGGTTGAATTACTATGCAAGCTATTTTTAAATGTACACTCGACGACAATTCATAAAACGGTATTTGAAAGAAATGGATTTTCTGAAAAAAATGTGATGGCATCATCTGATGTAGTCTATGCTTACTCGGCAACTACCTCTAGTAATAACAAGGATTAATTGTCAATGAACCTGACCAGCAGGCAATATCTTTCGTTCAAATACCATTTTATGAATTGTCGAGTGTACTTGCAACATATTTTCGAAATAAACTGCAGTTCAACTTATCTTTGCTCTTTTAAATATTTCTACCTACATTTCCTACAACAAAACGCACAATTCAAGTATCTAGAATTAAAGTAGGTACCTATGATAATGGAAGCAAAATGAATCAATTTGAGTTTGTATTTCATATTTTAATTTATGCATTTGTTGCAGTTTGTTAGCACTAGGTATAAAGGCCTCATGCTCAACAACATTTCTACATTTACCATTCAACAACATAATAGTTTGTATAACATGAGTCACAGAGTCTACTGGATTCCGTCCATAAGATTATTAGCACACGGTCTTGTGGTGTTGAGGACTGACATCTGCAAATGTCTACCTACTTGCGGACGAAATTTTCTTTTCGAGCATGAAGCTGTAAATTAACAAAATAAATACAATTTACGAATGTTTAAATTAGGTAGCATAATTGAAATGACTGGGACATTTGACTATTTCAACTACATCCTCAGGAACTTGTCAATCGAAGTAATCTTCAATGTCGATGTCGGGGTTGAGCAGATCTTCCCCGTAAACTGACAGGTCCAACTGATTCAAGATGAGGTTCTCGCACATTTCCTCCAAATCCGTTTCTCCAATCAGAACGGCGCCCTGCATTTTCCCGTTTTTCAGAACTAGTTTTATGTATTCCATCGACTTGGTCATCCTCAGCAGTATTTCATACTCTCCAAGCGTTTGTCCATTATACAGACCCAACAGAACAACCTTGTATCCAAAAAACTTGGTAACATGAGAGAACATTTCAAAGCAAAAATCTTGTAGGACTGGTTCTTTGGCTAAGGAAGCAGACATGCATTTTGCAGCGTACAATCCCATCTGTCGTGCTTGAGTCCATAGTCTCATCTGGAACCAATGTTGCGCCTTGTTCCACACGGCTGTACACACATCTCCAGCTGCAAACACATCGGAAGCCGACGTTTCCATTCGTTCATTAACAGCAATTCCTCCGTCAGCTGCTGTTTCCAAAACGTCTTGCGCTACGGAGGAGTTGGGGGTTACTCCCGTTGCCGAGACGATGAAGTCAATGCCAACTACTTTCCCATTGGTCAACTCTGCATACACAGGCCAAGATGCGTCGTGCTCTTCCGATTCCTCTTTACTTAATATTCTCTTCACTTCACATTCATACTCAACGGTCACATGGGACTTCGTAACTAAACTACCATGAACGTCTAAGTTTGTGTGCCAATCTGGTCCCATTGCTGCCCCTAGCTTACTATTACTAGCTGAAGAGTTTGGCGATATTGTATATTTCATTCTTTTCGAAGGTACCTTCACTTCCACTTGGGCCTGTTCCTTTGACAACCGGTCTTGGAAAAACTCAGCCGCCCCGGGGTCAACGAATGTCGCCGAGATGTGTTTGTCTTTAATAACCCAGATGATATCAACTCCGTCAATCTCGTGTATTATTTCTGTGGCAATCCCTCCATTGCCCACAACTAACATTTTCCTAGCAGAAGCAATTTTGTTTTGAAATTCTTTTACCGATTCGATATCTCTTAACCCGATGACGTTGGGATTGTCAGCCAGGATCAGCTTCGGTGTTCCTCCGGTGCATATGCAGAGCTTCCTGTACTCGATGAGTGTGTCACTTTCCGTACAGATTGTATGATCGGTTAGGTCAATAGATCGAAGAGAATCATGCACTATCGACAGTGATGGATAGAGGTCACATAAAGTCTCAGCCACTCGTTCTTCCACATCGAATTGACTAAGCATCTTAGTTAAATTCAGGACGTTTGTTACGGCTTTTACGAGAGGAGTTGCGGTCAATAAAATGATGCTATCGTCCGGGCATAAGAAGGATAACCCCTCGATGCATGAAACGCCTGCAATGCCGCCGCCGACAATAACGAAAGTAGCCGAAGTCTTGTTCATGGCTTCAGCTTATCATACCTTGAAATACTGCGAGTAATCGTACTCTCGATATGGCACATCGAACGTAACTAAGCCGACGTCGTAGGCTTTGTGGACCGCGACCAACAATTCTTCGTGACGCTTCTGACAGAGACCAGTTTTCCTGCAATAAAGAGGGACAGATTATTTTATTTGTAATTTTATAATAGGACTGCTCTGTGAAACGCATTGATAAGTGAGCCATTTTTGTGCTTGTATGAAGCTAATATTTATGGGTATTAAATTTTTGTAATTTTGCGTAAAGACAACATTTTTATTGAGCGAGCGACTACTTTTGGAGTTTTGGCATGGACCTCTGTTTTTCTTTGTTTTTTTGTTGTTGTTTTTTTCTGTTACTGAGGCTATTTGCGTTTTCGGAATGACCAGATGGCAGCACTGACCAGCACTGACAATGCGCCTATAACAACCGCGACACGCAATTGTCATGGTTACGCGCATTGGTTTGTTGTTGTTGACTTTGGTTTGGTGTCATGGCCGCTTTGTGCGGAATCGAAGTGTGAGTGAAGTGGAATAACTTGTGAGTAGTGATTAGACTTCAATTTATGTTTTCCACCAGATTCTTTACCATTGTGGTTCATTTCCGAAGATAATAACTAAGTATAGGTAGGTACTGCCTTTCTGATTAAAATGACATAGACATTGCTAACATCAATAAAAATGGCGGCAGTGGCCGAAACGAAAACGATTACTTCTACACGCTTCTACAGCACTTATACTTTCCCTCACTAGAGTGTGCACCCTTTGCTCGAAAACACGAATACAGGTCACAGTTTTGTGATCGTAGGTAATGTCAAAACTTGGATCGATCATAAAATTGAGAAGAACAAAATTTAAAAAGTGGTCAAGATACACAAAGAGCAATTAATAAGGTAACTTCTGTAGCTAGGTAGCCTACTACAAATTTGTCAATTAAAAATTGAAAATATAGTCACGAGATGGTCACATTTTTTAGAACAGTGATTGCTCTCGTTCTTCCATTAACACAAGTTAAAGCCCATCAATTGAAGAAACTGTAGGATTAGAGTTACTTTGAACCTACTTGTAGCTGAGAACTTCTCCGTTGTGAGGCGAAATGAATTGTTTCAAGAGCTCGGTGTTCCTGGCATCAAGCACCAAGTACTCGTCGCGGCAAATGGGGCACGGATTTCCTGTCGAGATTTTACCTTGTCTCTGCAACACAAATAACAATAGATTAATTAACTAGTATCTGATATGTGATACACCTGATAGGCTGACCCTGAGAGGTGGGTAGGTAGGTACACTCCCTATAACAAATCATCCAATAGTTTCATAATTTATTAGGGTTGTGCGAACCTTGATTTTTCAAGTTGAACCGAACCTCGAACCGAACCTTAAAGTTTTCGAACCTTTTCAGGTGTATAATCGATTTTTGCTTTCAGTGCTACCAAACAACTTTCAATGAAATCCAAAGGATGAAAGTGAATGGATACATAACACACATGAATGGATTTATCATACTACTATTTGCATTTCATTTTCAATAGGATGCTGGACAAAATCTTAAAGAAAGTTATGTGTTTAACACGTTCTGGCTGTTTTCAAAATGCTTCCAGATACCTATTGCTGCTGACGGAGACAGGTGTTGTTTAAAATTGTAATGAAGTGTTTTTTTATACTATAAATTGTTGTGTTGCAATTTGTTCTTGTAAGCTTGCACCTTGCCTAAAAACGGTTCTTTGTTTCATCAACTAATTAGGGAGGAAGGTAACGAAAATGATGTCAATAATTTTATGCAAAATGGGCTAATAGTACTCATCATGACGCGAGACAGAAAATAAATATAACTTATTTAGGATCATCAACATCACTAATATTTACATGTATTTATGACATAATAATGTAAATTTCGTGAATAACAAACCTTTGAACTGAAACATAGTTAACTAAAGATTGATTACTACAGAAGAATATACGCGATTTTGCGTGAAAAATGACGCCATTTGAGGTTAAAATCTCGAATTCAGAAGGCCGAGGTGACGCGCGGGAAAAAGGGCGGGAAGGTTCGAAATGGTTCTATTTCGAACTTCTCATAATAATTTTCGAACCTTCAAAACCGGTTCGGTTTTCGAACCGGTTCGCACACCCCTATAATTTATGCCTCCATAAATAATAAAAAATATCAGGGCCTGGAACCGGAACCGAAAAGAACTGTTATTTTTATAGGAACCGGAATCGGAACCCCATTTAATTTTTTAGGTGGAACCCAAACCCTCATTAATATTAAATATTATTTGGGTTACATAAGGGTTCTCTAAAGAATAGCGTAAGTTTGATTAGCCTACATGTGACGCAACAAATACCATAATGTCCGAAAATCGATGCTAAAAAATTAAAAATTACCAATCAAGAAATTAATGTTTGTCCGAAATTTCACTGCACCTTGGAGTTTGCAATCTATTTATAAAATCCAAACTTACGCTATTAATTTAATTGATTTTTTACTTCAATGCCTTTTAAATCTGAAATTATTTTGTACCATTTACATTTTTTTTCAAATAAATGATCACCTAGTCCCCAAAACACGTAGTTTGACACGTACCTAGTTCAAGGAGATCGCTTGGACTCACTTCTGATTAAGCGATCTAATATTTTTCAGTCAATCAGATTTATTGAACGATCAATTTTAGTTGTGCCAATTGTACCTACTAGTATTTATTTACCGAACATCCATTGTATATTGGATACCTTTTGAATTTCAACAGATCACTGAGGTAAAGCAACAATAAGCGCACTCAGTAGTTGGATGGGAGATTGTTAAAGTACACTAGTACTATTCCATATTCTATTATAGTTACTATAGTTCAAGTCTGGGCAAAAATCAAAAAATGGGCCAAGTCAAAACTTAATATTTAAAACCAAAATATACTTGGCGCATCGTTTTTAAGGGCATTATAGGTATACTAGGAAAACGCTCTGTGTAACGCGTTGATGAGCGAGCACGGATACACGCAACACCTCGAACCGAAATTATGTCTATCGAATGTCATTAAAAGCCAACAATTCTTTAGTTTCATCACAGACTTGTATAAAAATCTCCAAAATCTCCACAAATATTGGTGCCAATCCTTGCTAAGTTTTAAGTTGATCGATTAAACCTTTATGATTGAACGGTTCCTTGTTAATTTTCAAAAATCACAGGATCTCGTTCAAAAAATATACCTGGGACCACCCATATGATATGATATGTAGTGTGTGTACACAATATCAGATCAATCTGTTGAACGGTCATTATTAGTTTCATATCGTTTAAAACTTTCTGCTCTAACTACCTTGCCTTGAACTGAAGATTCGAAGTCACCGTGAATTTGACAGCCAACACGCAAAATGTCCCTAAAATGACAAAAACTTTTGAAAATAACGACAGATTAGAGTGAAAATTGGCAAAAATACCTTAAATGTTGGTACAAATGACCATGCGAAGTTTTTAGTTGGTCGGTCAATCGGTTCCAGTTTAAATTTCAAAAATCACAGGAAAAATGGTTTCAAATTTGAACCAATTGGAGGATTTGGCTGAATTTTTTTTTGATTGGGTACAATGTTGGTTGCAATGACTTTGCTAAATTTCAAATTGATCGAACCAACCAATCGAAAGATAATTTTTATAAAATTTGAACCAATCACAGGATCTCGTTCAGAAAAGATCCCAGGGATCGCATAGATTACGTTAGTATGTGTACAAAATTTCAGATCGATTGGTTGTGCGGTTTGACCTGGGCAGTGAACACAAAAAAAAAAAAAAAAAAAAAAAAAAAAACACACAGAGAAAGTGCCATAAGTGTACGGTGGTGACGCTCGCTACGCTCGCTCAATTATACTTAGGGATGGCACTTTTACCGGGTCTGAAAAAATCGGTAAATTTACCGGTCAGCGGTAAATTTTGAAAAATGATGGCAGATACAAATTCAAGACTAGATACCAAATTTACAAAAATGACCCTACTTTATTATTTGACCCATTTACAAAGATTACCGCAGTCAGGACAATAACAATACCTACATCTGTAATCAATGTTAATAATGACAATACTCAATATTGATAAGTAGGGACAAGAATTATATGCAATATAAAACCCAGGAATATGCAAAATAAAATGCCAAAACATGCAAATATGCAAAAACGTATAAAATTAAGGGCGGTCATACATTTTTTCCCGGCAACGGTCGGTTTGGAGCGGTTTTAGAGAGAAATATGAAATATAAATTGCCATATTTGGCAAACGGGTATGAATATCGAAAAAGCAAGACTTAGGTGACATGTATTGAACCTTTATCTACATTTTGATTTTTTGATATTCATAACCGTTTGCCAAATATGGCAGTTTATATTTCGTATTTCCCTCTAAAACCGCTCCAAACCAACCGTTGGCGGGAAAAAAAGTATGGCCGCCCTTAAACTGTGTTTCATAAAAGTTGATTTTTATGGTTTTTGGTGGTAAAAATGCCAAAATATGCAAAATATGCAGAAAAACCTTAAAACATGCAGAATCACCCTAAAAATGCCAAAATATGCAAAATGCATGTCAATAAAATGCATATATTTGGAATCAGGGTGACCTAAACAGGATTTATTACTGTTTTTGAAAGTCATTTGATGGAATATTTAAAACATGCAATTGCATACAATTCTTGTCTCTATTGATAAGGGATGATAATATAGCCGAATCGCATTGATTGACCAATCTAGTGTAGACTATGCCATGCTGCCTGTGCTATTCTCCCATAAGAAGAATTGTCGACCACCAATTTGATCACGTTACAATCTGTGTCTGCTAAACAAGCAAACCTGAAGAGAGATTCCGACATTGGAAGTAATGGTATATGGATGGAGTTATCATTCTGAATGATTGAGGACAACCAAAAATCATCGTAAAATATGCCTAACTGCTAATGTTGTCACACTGATGTTTATACTTATAGTTTTTACTTAAAATTTGATATCTCCATTCATACATTGGAGAGGATCAAAAAAACAAAATTTACCATTTTTTTACCGGTAAATTAATAATTGGTAAATTTACCTTAATTTACCGGTAAATTTTACCGGGTGCCATCCCTAATTATACTTATTTGGGTACATATGATTTTTGGCATATACCTACTTCTATTACTATTTATATACACGATGCGCCAAGTATATTTCGGTTTTAAATATTAAGTTTTGACTTGGCCCATTTTTTGATATCACTACTTTTCAGTGCTTAATTTTTAGATTTCATCAATTTTTTTTATAGTTAAAGAGACTTGGCTGGTATTTTTACAAGGAGTGTTTTTTATGGGTTGCCTTCTTCTTGACACAATGCGCCTAGCTTTATTTTTAATTTTTTTAATTTCAATTTTAAATTTATTTTTTAAGTCGTTTTTAATTTTTATAGGTAATTTTGTTAAAGTTTACAATTATGGTTCACTTAGATTATATTCTTCAAATTTGGACACAACGTTAGGTTTATAGTGTTGTGCTTGGCGGCAGTAACTGGGTGAAATTATTTCACGAATTTTAAGTGCGAAAATGATTAAACAATATATTGCTTGGTCCTTCTTTTAGATCTCAATTGTTTTAAATGGGAAGGTGCTTGGCAGTTTTTTTTACAAGTTTTACAATGTATTTAATGTCATAGGTAAAAACAAGTTTCAAAATTGAGCTTTATACGGGAAAATTATGTAGACCTACCTTTAGGTTGTAACTTTTGAATGTATCTACCTAACCTGCGTGCGTGATTATGATTAGTTATAAAAAACATATTGACGTTTGCCTATTCCATGCATGATAAAAACAACATTATTCTGATGATTTTAATGAGGAGGGTTCGGCTACTTACAATGCAAGTTTTTCTCGTCTTCTGAGGTGCAAATACTCCTTTGTGGTTTCTTCTGTACTGTGTCCAGACTGGGCTGTCACCATACGTTGTTTTGTATGCTGAAACATTGTAAGAAGAGAACAATTAGGAACATAGTTGTTTTACGAGCACACAGGGCAGTTGTGTCTTCTTTCCCTAATTAATTTAAGAGGTAATAATAGCCACAAGTGGAGCTGCAGGTGGAAGAATCAGAGGAGAGTGAAGACGATGAGGAAGAAGACAACGGGGAAGAAGTCGGTCTGACCAACCGGCTGCGGCATCCCAGGCTAACAGCATCATCTGCAAGCAGTTTCCTTTCCTTAACAACACAAGACTGTGCGATAAATAATCTTATGGACGGATTCGAGTAAACTCGAGGCACTTGCGTCGATAAATCTGGAAATTCTTTTGAGCTTGAGGCTTTACCTAGGCATTAGAATACAAATTTTTTTATTTAAAAAAAATGTATACCTTATACGGATTATCTCCAAATGTGGAATTACCTAAATAAGTGGAATTCTTTTAAAATTAAAAGAAACATTTTTAGAACCACCAGTGTTGGGTAAGTTCCTTTTGAAAAGGAACTAGTTCCAGTTCCAACCCTGCTGAAAAATCTTAGCAAGATCTTGCTAAGATCTTGCCAAGATCTTAGCAAGATCTTGCAAGATCTTGCCAAGATCTTAGCAAGATCTTAGCAAGATCTTGTACATTTTGCTGCCAAAAAAACGTTTAAATTTCATAAAAAAATAAAATTTTCTATATTTATGAATACTCATTTGCATTCGGGAAACCTCTTCTGAAGTATTGGACTAGGTTTGATTACACATTTCAATTATAAAATCCCGTGGAACCGCCGTGTTTTGAACCTGCGATCTCGTGGTCCGTAGTCGAGCGTCTTACCGAGTAGGCCACCGGTGCAGACAAGACTTAGCTGCGCTAATAGTGATCATATTGAGTTTTCATATTTAAGTGAACATATTTATATTATTTAGTGGATCATTATATTGTTATTAACATGATAAAATAGGAGAAACGATAAATATTAAGATTTATTTATAAAGTAAATTGATCTGTGATATTTCCCCATAAAATATATCAGCTCACGCTCTGTAGTATAATTACTATAGTTTATTTTACTTGGTGATGTGGTGCAAATTTTCTAAGTCAATGAAGTAAAAATTCTGTAGTTTATATACCTTACTACTACAAATACTGTAGTAAAAAGTCAATGAAGATACTTCAGAATTTACTAAACTACAATATAAATCGGCTATAGTAAACATACTGTAGATTACACTTTTCTTTACTACAGATGAGATACTATAGATTTTCAATGAAGTATATATACTACCTATAGAACTTACTATAGCAAACTTATTCTGTCTGTAGTCAAAGTACTCTAGCTACATACTTCGAATTACTACAGTGAAGTACGTTCCCTATAACTTTACTATAGAAAACTGCAGTATATATCGCAAGTAGTAAAAACACTATAGTACATACTTAGAATTATTATTATTATTTATTTATTAACAATTACTACAGTAGGTCAAGTATATTTACTCCAGAGTAAAAAACAGTCTATTTCAGCGGTAGTAAAAATACTGTAGTTTATACTTTAGTTTACCACCGATACTGTAGAATTTACTTCAGTAATCTATGGTATTATGGAGTAAGTTTTTGCATGTACTTCAAGTACTATAGCACATACTATAGTTTACTACACGTTATTACATAATACTTTGGAATACCTACTTCAAAATATACTATAGGAAATTTTCCTAAGGGCCTTAGCAAGATCTTGAAAAAATCTTGGCAAGATCTTGGCAAGATCTTGGCAAGATCTTGATTAGGTCTTGTCAAGATCTTGATAAAATCTTATTAAGATATTACCAAGATCTTACCAAGATCTTACCAAGATCTTGGTAAGATTTTGGCAAGATCTTGATTAGGTCTTGTCAAGATCTTGATAAGATCTTATCAAGATATTACCAAGATCTTGGTAAGATCTTGGTAAGATCTTAGCAAGATCTTGATTAGGTCTTGTCAAGATCTTGATAAGATCTTATCAAGATATTACCAAGATCTTGGTAAGATCTTAGCAAGATCTTGTTTAATACAAGATCTAGCAAAGACCTTACCAAGATCTTGTCAAGATCTTGGTAAATCCAAGATCTTGATAAGATCTTAGCAAGATCTTGGCAAGATCTTGGTTAATACAAGATCTTGCAAGATCTTGGCAAGAATTTTCAGCAGGGAAGTTCCTCGCCAAAAAAAGGAACTAGTTCCAGTTCCTTCAATAATGAAAGGAACCAGTTATGATTCCAGGCATACCCAAGAGGGGGCAAAGCAACCCCTTGGACCTATCAGTGCCGCCCCCCCCCTTGGAGAGTTTTAAAATTATCTTAAATTATAAAATATTCCGTGAATAAGTGCTTGAATGCGTACATATTTGTCCCTTCTATCCAAATTTTAAAGAAAAACTCCGAAATATCGGTGTTTTGCATTGCTCATGTTTCGTTTTTCAACAAATTAAATAACATTGCTGAGAAGAACTTCAGAAATGCTTCAAATCCCGTAAATCCCATCCAGAAATTCAAAATTTTCCCCGGGCTTTGCGCCCCGGACCCGCATAAGGCCAGTCGCCACATTGTTTTCATGTGTATTTTGTGAATGTGGTAGTACTGTTTGTATATTTTTATAATTTCAGAGAGTTAAGCCGCGTTTACAACAAAATTAACGTTCGAAAATTAAGAAAATTAACGCAATTTCAATTATCAAGCCCATGTAAACTTATGGATTGGTTCACAACGAAATTTTGTAAATTAACGTACGCCAATTTCACCTCAAAGTAGACCTACTTCCTACTTTCAAGTTGAACGTTAAGTGCGTTAAGTGGCGATGTGAAAAGAGCAATCAAAAATTATGAAAACAATATTACGTTCGATACGTCGGCAGTAGTGATGATGTCGTCTGGTTTGTTTACTTCCGCGTAAACAAGTGGATGGCGTTGACTCTTGCGTAGTGTGTCCCGTGAACTCCAGTCCACCAGCAGAATGAAATGACTGGATATGTCACCTCCTTCAGCTGTGATGCGATGATGTTGTCTAATAACCCCTTGGTTACCAGGACGTCCAGCAGTCCGTGCACAAGGAGTGACCTCCTCGAGCAGTAGGATCAAGTTGGCTCAGGCTGATGACGTTCGTGGCTGCAGACTCGTCGGTTTCTCCCGGAGTTGCAATTCACTAACTTTTATACTTTAACATTTACTGACTTTAATGTTGAAACTGTTCAGTTGATCACTTGTAACTTGAAATTGTCTTAATGCGATATTATTTGCCTCAGCATTAGGCTTGAAGTTTGAATTTACTGGGTTGACGTTTATACAAAAATGTTATTTTAATGTTTACCTTCGATCACATCGGCACTGTCTCGCTGAAATTATACTATGTTGCGTGCACAAGGCTTCACGGTTCGCGAGGCAGGTCTCACTGCTCTGAGAAAACTCCGACTGATGAAGTTTGGCTGGTAGCTTGACGTTTTATACCCTCTCACCTCGGTTTACCGCCAAAGAATATGATTGGTTGGTTTTGTACACGTGGTAGCTATTTTTAGGCATTCTGTCATTTCTAAAGCCCGCGAAACGACTTTCTTTCTGCACGTAGGCCCATGCTTTTCTTGGAATCACTGAAAACTAGTCTGGCTGACTGGTTTTGTAGCGTTATCACAATGACTGGTTCACTTGTTATTACGTGGTGACATCACAATTTAGGTGAGGTCACATACTTTTTATATGGATTCACTCACTTTCTTGATATAATTGCACATTGTTAAACTTATTTGATTGCTCGTTATATTTTTGTCTATATTTTGATTGCTGTTGAATTTTAAGATTGTAAGTTTACATAATGATTCTAATTAATTACTTTGTGTTCAGTTAACCTTGACTCTAAGAATGCCATGCTACAAGCTTGTTCATTCTTTAAACCTATTTCAAGCAAACATTATTATTTTTTTTAAAGTTAATTTTCTAACCTAGATAGGCCAACTTGTTACAGAGCCCCCTGAATTCTTGTTGTTCACCTTTTGACTGAAGTAAATTTGAAACACATTGAAATTTTGAATGAGAAAATGGTGATAAAACAAGGATTCACATAGAGACTGGACTATCTAGCAGGAATAATCTCTTCCTTTTGACAAACAAAAAGTTTCCTTGAACAGATGCAAGTTTATTTCCCCTTACAGCTGTCTAATCTAAACCTGAATGAATGAACTCACCCCTCCACCTACCAAAACAAAAACAAACCTCATCCTACTTCCCGGAAACGATGCTCGACTCAACCCTCTTATCACAGTCCCGTTATTGGCCTAGTGACCTACTCTTGCTGGGTCATCATACTGCGACCATAACATCAACATTGTTGTTGTCATCAGTAGGAATCAGCTGCTCGACGTATTGTTTTTCTATCTTCCGTCCACGATCGAATGGGAATGAAACTTTGGCATCTTCTTGAACATCTTGCGTTGGCCCTATTGAAATTACCTCAACTAGGTGTGTCCAGAAGAATTCTTCACGCTTATTCCTTGCAGTGGTCGATGTATAAGTTTAATTTTCTTTCTTGACTACTGTTTCAGTTTCTTCGTTACTTTCTTCGTCTTGAAAGTCTTTATCTTCAATTTGTAGAGATTCTTGCATCAACGGACATGTAATCTTCATCATTTCTTCGTATGCAATTTCTTCGAGCATTTCCATGTTTGATACGTAATCGAAGGGTTGTATTTTCTCGTCATAACTGGTTTCGGTCAACTCGTCGTTCAATGTTATTAATAACTCGTCATTCATTCGTTCAGTAATACTTGCGGCTGGAATCGAACTAAGCTCCGCACAAAAGTTGTAATTTTCGCTCTTCTCAAATTCTTGGACAAAACTAGACTCGGATTTAACTAATTGTTCTTGATCTGCTGCTTTTTCTTCAATAACTATGGTTTCAGTAACCATCTCAATAATCTCAATATTCTCAATATCTTCAAGATTCTCAATAATCTTCAAATCTTCAATAATCTCCAAATCTTCAGTACGACCTTTGCGTCTGAAATCAACAAATTCTTCCTCCTCCAAATTCAATTCAACAACAACATTACAGTCCAGATCCTCCTCACAACAAACAGTCTCCATTTCATCGCCGTCAAACTCAATATTGACCAAGGCTTGTCTAGTCACCTCAAATTCTTCATTTTCATCTCGTGAATTGTTCACGGTTTTCTCTGCAACTCCCTGTACCAAACATTCTGGAATGACTTCATCTTCGAACGATTCGTTTTCTTGACTCTCTGCTTTCTTTACAGCGTCTTCTTTAACACCTTCAATGACAACTTCACATGTCTTCAGCTGGTCTAAATCTTCTTGCTCTTTCGTGATGACGTCGTTGTTCTGCAACTCAACTTTCTCAACTTCAAATTGTTCACTGGTTTCTTCGAAATTATCTTGTGGAAGTATAATCTCGGCATCTTCTTCAATTTTCTCTTGTACTGAAATATCGGCGATTTCAACACGATTCTGACTCTGAATCTTCGTTTCTTCTTCTTCCTTCTTCTGTGTCTTGGGCAGACAAAAATCTTGAACATCTTCTTGTGACGTTGTAACCTCATAAATACTTTCTTCAACTTGGTCAGGCTGCTCACAGCTCTGCTCAGAATTCACATCTGATTGCAACCTATTGCAGACAACTTCTTCTTCTTCTTCTCTCGTTGAAACATCTGCTTCGAATGCAGCGTCTTTCTCCAGTTCATCCTTCCATTTTCTTGAAACTTCACGGACGTATTCTATGAGATTTACGCGTTCCCAATGCCACAATTGCTTCAAATCTTCACTTTCCGAATCTGCATAATCATCATAATATTCTGCTCCGTACACGTGGTCATCATATTCGGGACTTTGCTTGGGATACGTTTCCTCTGCTTCATATTTGTATTCCCAATTTCTTTCCCAATTTTCGTCTTGTTTCTCGTGTCTCCTAAGTAATTCTGCCCTTGCCCTTTTACTAATCTGCGCATTTTCTTCTGTCCTGTCGTGACAAATACTCATCAACTCTTCCTCATCCAATGTAGCAAATTCTTTCATCGTCCATTTTTCTTCTCTTCTTCTTTCAAATTCTATATAGATTCTTCTTGACAATTCATCAATTCGTTCTGTTCTCATTAAATGGTATAAATCCCGATTACTAAACTCGCAGAATTCTAATTTGACACTTCTATTTTCTTCTTGTTCTTCATATTCCTTCTTATTTAGCTCGACCCAGGATTTCCAATATTCTTCATCTTTTTCATCCATCGTAAAAGTTCTTTACGACTTATTCTTCAATTTTCTGAATCTTTACATCTTCTTCAGACGACTTCCGTCAACAATCATCAGCGACTGGGTCAGGTCATTTCTGTCGATGCCTAATCTGGTTCCCACGCTATCAATAACAACAAACTTGTTCCCATGACAATTAACTACACAGTTGATGTTTCTGCCCCCCTCTATCACCTGAATACTCGTGACCTCTGACTCACTAAGCTCTGCCCCCTCTACAGTATCATCTAAATTCACAGTTGACGATAAACTTGCATCTCGATCTGCCATCGTAACAGATGTAATGAACTAACATGCACAAATCTACAGTTGGCTTTATCTTTACGTTAACGGGTTGATTCTATGTAAAATTTCCAAATACATGAAAATTTTACACAATGCCTGTGTCCACAAGTTTCAGAACAACTGAGTACTCTTTCACAATCAAGAAAACAATTATTTCTTTCAAAACAATTGCTCCCAGGAATGTTATTCGAGCCCCACGTTGGGCGCCACTGAAACCTGCGGGATTTGGCTCAGAGGGTAGAACACAAAGAATCAGCAATATTATAATTTGTTTATTACAGAGAAAATAAATGTTCATTGATGTAAAAAGAGCAATCAAAAATTATGAAAACAATATTACGTTCGATACGTCGGCAGTAGTGATGATGTCGTCTGGTTTGTTTACTTCCGCGTAAACAAGTGGATGGCGTTGACTCTTGCGTAGTGTGTCCCGTGAACTCCAGTCCACCAGCAGAATGAAATGACTGGATATGTCACCTCCTTCAGCTGTGATGCGATGATGTTGTCTAATAACCCCTTGGTTACCAGGACGTCCAGCAGTCCGTGCACAAGGAGTGACCTCCTCGAGCAGTAGGATCAAGTTGGCTCAGGCTGATGACGTTCGTGGCTGCAGACTCGTCGGTTTCTCCCGGAGTTGCAATTCACTAACTTTTATACTTTAACATTTACTGACTTTAATGTTGAAACTGTTCAGTTGATCACTTGTAACTTGAAATTGTCTTAATGCGATATTATTTGCCTCAGCATTAGGCTTGAAGTTTGAATTTACTGGGTTGACGTTTATACAAAAATGTTATTTTAATGTTTACCTTCGATCACATCGGCACTGTCTCGCTGAAATTATACTATGTTGCGTGCACAAGGCTTCACGGTTCGCGAGGCAGGTCTCACTGCTCTGAGAAAACTCCGACTGATGAAGTTTGGCTGGTAGCTTGACGTTTTATACCCTCTCACCTCGGTTTACCGCCAAAGAATATGATTGGTTGGTTTTGTACACGTGGTAGCTATTTTTAGGCATTCTGTCATTTCTAAAGCCCGCGAAACGACTTTCTTTCTGCACGTAGGCCCATGCTTTTCTTGGAATCACTGAAAACTAGTCTGGCTGACTGGTTTTGTAGCGTTATCACAATGACTGGTTCACTTGTTATTACGTGGTGACATCACAATTTAGGTGAGGTCACATACTTTTTATATGGATTCACTCACTTTCTTGATATAATTGCACATTGTTAAACTTATTTGATTGCTCGTTATATTTTTGTCTATATTTTGATTGCTGTTGAATTTTAAGATTGTAAGTTTACATAATGATTCTAATTAATTACTTTGTGTTCAGTTAACCTTGACTCTAAGAATGCCATGCTACAAGCTTGTTCATTCTTTAAACCTATTTCAAGCAAACATTATTATTTTTTTTAAAGTTAATTTTCTAACCTAGATAGGCCAACTTGTTACAGCATCTACTGAGGTGATGACTTAACTCGGAAGGTCGCACAATAATTGCTCTTAACTGAAAACTGTTGGTCGCAGGAAAATTTTGTAAAATGCATATTGTTCACAATGAAATTGCCTACAATTTTGAATTCCACATATTTTAGTGTAAGTCCACGCGTTTCGTAATAAATTGAGAGCAAAAAAACACAGAAACGTGATTGGTCAATTCCAACAATGAAAAAATAAAAATTCGTTCACGGCGTATTTTTTTTTCAAGTCCCCATATTTGAGTTAGTTTTAGTGAATTATTTCATAATTTTTCAACCTTTCCTCTACCAACAGTTAAATAATTTGTAAAATTTACGTTTTCCGCCATATTTTCCAAGATGGCCACCAAAAAAATTGAAGGCACGTCAGGTAATATTAAGAATGATGTAAACAATCGATAATTATGAAAAAATCAATTTCGGCACTCCAATCGAGCGGAAAGCATTTTTTCTACATTTGAACCTGCACTAATACCAAATACAAAAATGACCCTACTTAATTATTTGACCCATTTACAAAGATTACCGCAGTCAGGACAATAACAAATAACAATACCTACATCTAATCAATGTTAATAATGACAATACTCCATATTGATAAGGGATGATATAGCCGAATAGCATTGATTGACCAATCTAGTGTAGGCTATGCCATGCTGCCTGTGCTATTCTCCCATAAGAGGAATTGTCGACCACCAATTTGATCAAGTTACAATCTGTGTCTGCTAAACAAGCAAACCTGAAGAGAGATTCCGACATTGGAAGTAATGGTATATGGATGGAGTTATCATTCTGAATGATTGAGGACAACCAAAAATCAACGTAAAATATGCCTAACTGCTAATGTTGTCACACTGATGTTTACTTATAGTTTTTACTTAAAATTTGATATCTCCATTCATACATTGGAGAGGATCAAAAAAACAAAATTTACCATTTTTTTTACCGGTAAATTAATAATCGGTAAATTTACCGGTAAATTTACCTTAATTTACCGGTAAATTTTACCGGGTGCCATCCCTACGTGTGTGTTATTTTTCCTAAGTGGTTGTGAACGAAAGTGGAATTGCGTTAATTTTGCTATGTTAATTTTCAAACGTTAAGTTGTTGTAAACGCGGCTTTATGCTTATAAGAATTACCTGTTTGAATAAGTTGTTGTGCCCACCCTAAAATTTGGTTTGCCCCTTCTTGTGAAAATGTCTGAAATCATCACTGAAAGGAACTATTCCGTTTAGTTCCATCATAAAAGCCTTTATTTCCTTTATTTGTTTTTGTTCCTTTTTAAAGAAAGGTGTAATTTGATTGGAACATTAAAAATTGCAAAGAGAGATAAGAAGATTCGTAAAAACTAAAAATTCAGTGGCGATGTGATGTGTCCTACACAGTGATCGGAAAGGAAATGTGAGGAAGGAAACAAAGTAATTTAGCTAAAAAGACGATGATCTTAAATCTGAAATCTGTGTGGCTGCGCACTGCACTTGTTCACGAGTCATTGACTAGGAATGGAGTTCTTTGGTCTGAAGGGTTGGCCACGCGACTACAGGTAGATAGATGTCCATTGTGTTAGGGTATGTGACAACTGGTTTGAGTTATTTTTAGATGCCAAATAGCTAGGGGGACATCTGAGTTCTGAGAGAATTAAACAAATATGTGGCTTCTAGACGAGTGCAGTTTTTCAGAGTAAAAGTACAGCAAAAGGAACTTAGCAAAAATCGTTACAGTTCCTCAAAAAAAGGAACTAAACCGTTCCCATAGTTTCTCACTAGAAAAAAGGAACTAAGACATTCATAGTTCCGGAACGGAACTATTTCGTTCCGTTCCTACCGAACACTGAGAACCACAAACCAGTGGCGGCTGGTTCATTGGGGCTCCACCTAAAATATCTGGTTATACTACCTTAAAAAATATTATTTAATTTCTTATTGATTATTATAATATTCTGCAAAAAACATCCAATAATTATTTCTAGAACAATTAAATGTTCATATATAATGTAAAATGTTGACACTCCCATCCATACGCTCTCCAAATCAATGAAATTATTGTATATTACGTCGCCCGCTTGATATCTTAGCGGCGCCTGGCTGTGTAGGCAACCAGGGGCACTGCTAATACCGTGCCCCATTCGTGACGTCATTCTATAAGTTAACGCATGCGCTCATGTGTTCTCGCCATAGCAGAGTTCGAGCCGAACCGCGGGTTTTGGGGCACAGAATCTTCGTGCCGACGGCATTCGGCAATCACCAATGATTAAAAACTAAATTTGGACATTTTAATTGTCAAGGTGTGACGCGTGATTTTTGTCTGAAAGTAGGGACTGTCCCTCCAAAAACGTGACGGTTGGCAACCCTAAATGCGTACCGTCACTCTGCAGATACCGATCACTTGTTTCAACAGGTATCTGCTTGGTTCTGTCTCCCTTCAATGGCTCCTCAGTAGTTGTTCCGTCTCCCTTCAATGCCTCCCCCGTAGGCAATGGATCCTGTTGCTCAGCACGTGAAGGACAACCCAGGTAAAGTAGACGTGAAGATGGTTTCTGGAACACAAAATGATGGAAACAAATTTTAAACAGATTCCAAATCGTGATAAACTGACTGTGATAACTAATGGAGCAGCTATGATGTAAGTGAGTATCATTGTTTCGGCCAAGACTTAATTTTCTAAATTATTATACAATTAATAGTACCTACCTAGGTAGGACCAAAACAACAAGACAATCATCAGTTTCCGAATAGGGAAATCGGTAGTAACTAGGTACCTAGGTACCTACCTACTACCTAGGTACCTACCTAGGTACCTAGGTACCTAGTAGGTAGGTACCTACCTAGGTACCTAGTACTAAGGAAGTAGGTAGGTACCTAGGTAGATTTAATTTATCATGTTCCCATGCGAAATCTACATTCTACAGTTTTTGGGTTAGAGGATAACAAATAGTTCAATCACTTGCCAAAGCTTACTAGTTAATATGAACTTATTAATGTTACCTGAAGAGCAAAATGTTTTTCTATATTATTGACGAAAATAGCACGTTGAGAAATATTATTACACTTGTAAAATTGCAAAAAACTAGAACGAATTAGTATACTTTTAAGAGCAACACTGGTGAGCGCCATCTTTGAGTACATTACTAGGACTACTCCAGTCAAAGCAAGACTGTAAGACAAAGAGAAGGTGTTATGATTAGCATGTTCGATTTAACTGTGCTCTTAACTATAAATGCTCGTATAACTACGAATTAAAATATAGTTATTAATAAACAATTAACAATATTAATTATCATCCATTATTGTTTACTCACGATAACGACAAGACAAATACCAGCGGACTGCTGTAGTCAAAATTCTCTTCATCTTGTTAAATTCTAGATGGGTGGGTTCGTTCGATTCACGTTAATATCATTGGATTTCTAAATAAATACTAGCATTTGGTTGTGTTTGTAGTTGAATGGTAAGTGAAAGAATTTAAGATGCATTTCAATACACTTTTAATACCTAAATACTAGGTAGGTATACAGTATTTTAATAAATGTTTTTTTAATTTTCAGATAGAGAATTTTTGGTGATGACCTTCTCCTCGAGCTTACATTCATAGGAGTCAAAAGGCACTCGCACTCGCATATGTTTTTCAGCCCTTGGATATAGACGAAGTTTTCAAATAATAATAATATTATGTACTACTGTTTTTATTCTGGGCTCACATGAATATTAATATAATGTAAGTTCGAATCTGGAGTCAAACCTAGCCCTTTTTAAGAAAGCCATTTTATATAATAGAAATGGCGTCTTCCTATTGAGATAGTGTTCATACCGTGTTAAATTAAGTTTATATTTTAATGGTGGTTCGTAGATTTCGGGTTGTTTCATCATGGTTTCATGAAAATTGAGATTGTGTATTTTATTTACCAGATTATCCATTACTAAAAAAATATCATTGCAATATCTTACGAAAGGTAATGAAATATTTGATGACGTCATTGGCACTTTGACCGGAAGTCATTTACTGTATGCGCAGTGTGTACTGCGCATCATTGTCTCCAGCCAGCTCGATCTCGCGCAAGCTGACATCTGCCTGATTTTGTGTAGTTCGAAGGATGGGATGTAATTTTAGATATAAATAGTTCGTTTTGGGCATAGAATTTGCTTTAATATATTGTAGTCTTGGTCATACTATAGTTTACAAAGATTGTCTTAAAGCGACGATTCTATAATTGCTGCATTTTAATAAATTTCATTCTTGCTGATCAATCGATGGCCAACTAGTAGGTAGGGTGACCTATTTCGAGGTCACACGACGGCCTAACCTCTACCTAAGAATCTAATGGGATTTGAATGATTTCTACAGCACAATCCTTGTTTCAAGAGACAAATAATATAGCTGCAGTTTTCTCAGTTCTATACGTATTGCATAATCTCGGACATGGATTAAGTTCGTGCGTTTCTTGAAGTTCGCATCGATTATTTCAGATAAGTGGGAGCTGCAAGATAGAAGATCAAAACCAGCTTATTGGAATACCTAGGTCAAGATGGTAAGTCCATGCTTTAACATACCTACATACCTATATTTATAAATTTGGGAAAATTTCTTTTATGGTAGGCCATGTGAGATTTTGTTTACGTGTTTCTTCATTCCTCCTCGCCACGCCATTGAAATAGTCTCTTTCCAAAATGGCTACCAAATGGAGAAGAATCAGGTTAGTTCGTTTCGTCGCGGGAAGTGGGCGCTTGAGTGGCTCTCTAGGAAAATTGCGCGGCATTTAAAATAAGGGGGGCAAAATAATTTATGTAGGTCACTAATTACTCTCTAGGTTAAAGTACCTCGGTACTTCCACCATTAGTCCGTGTTAAATAATAATGCTTCAAATTTTCCTCAAATATGCCTCGAGCAATAGGTAGGTAAGGTACTAGGTACCCCCCAAATAATAAACGGTACTTGGTACAAAACGTATTGGCTGCTGGGCCGGTTCCTTGACAATCAATCCTTGTTATTATCAATGAAATCAGAGCTCACCTAAAAGAGTTAGATAATGCGTTAGCACTGACTTCATGAGATGATGCCATCAAACCCAGTGAATTAATTTTCTTTCGAGTACCGTTTATTATTTGTTCGAGTGTACCTACCATTTGCAAATACGAAAAGAAAACATGTGTCATGGGTTTAATAGACCAAAACATAAACTAAACGCGCATGTCCAATCCGCCATTTTCTCTTCCAGCTATGTGTGACATGTGTGACAAAAAGCCAAAATTCGTTTTCAACTTTCTGAAAGTGGTGAATTGGTGGTGATAATTATGTTAATTTTCGCGATTCGTGGTGAAATAGAAAAAAATATGGTTTTTGTAAGTTAATAAGTGTGAAATATGACGCGCGAGCGAGCCGCAATACTACCAACCCCCCTCTCACTAGTGAGACTCAGAGTGTGCGCGTGCGCATGGGCACCCCTGTTCAAGGTCATATAGATGCGTCATTCCATGCTCAGCAGCCAACCAGCTGGCACCCCATACACTCTTTGGCTGGCATTGACAGCTGGCTTCTGAAGAAAACTGTGATTCTTTCTATTTCGTGGTACTTGAGACACAGATCGAAGAAATTTTCGTAAAATATATACTCGGAATCGGGAAATGTTGCGAAACACGTAGGTTTGGGACAAAATCGCGTGAAATCGCGAGAATTCGTCAATATCGCATCAAAACACAATTTTCGCGAAAATTCGCGAGAAAAAGATACATATATTTGGAATCAGGAGTGTATGAAACGTAAAGATATGACAGAAAATTCATGTTTCTAAACATTTCGCGTTTATCGTGGAAACCATAAACAACTGGCCCTGGAGATAATCAAGAATAATACCTACCCTAATTTAGCCAGTATCTACTAGAAACTGCTTTAAAATCATATCAAGCAGGTATAGGGATGGCACCCGGTAAAATTTACCGGTAAATTAAGGTAAATTTACCGGTAAAAAAAAATGTAAATTTTGTTTTTTTGATCCACTCCAATGTATGAATGGAGATATCAAATTTTAAGTAAAAACTATAAGTAAACATCAGTGTGACAACATTAGCAGTTAGGCATATTTTACGTGATCTCATTTTCATTAAAGTTACAAAAGAAGGCAAATTCTACCTACGATCACCACACTTTACAGGGATTGGAAACCGTCTGCGAATTGTGACGTCGCTCCCATAAGACCAATGCTAAATGAAGGCGTCCCAGAGTCTGGTCCGCCGATTTCCACCCAATTACTTCCTGCACCCGTTTACTTCCGGGCGGTGACCCTCGAAATTTAAAAAAAAAGTACGCTTTTGGAGCTTGGCGTACCTAGGTGCTTAAATATGATTCACACAATTGCCGCCAGGTTTGAAAGAGCTTCTCAAACTTGCCGTTGCTAAAGATGAGAGCACATTGTCGAATATTTGAATTCTGTTCTGGCGGGAGATAAAGACATGTGTAACGAGATTGACATCACAGCCGCTTGTTCTATGCTTGTTGTGTTAAAGGGGACCAGACCCATGGCCAGCTAGTCAGACGGTTTCCAATCCCTGTAAAGTGTGGTGATCGTAGATTCTACTTTCTACAATTTTTATAACCGTCAGTCATTCATCATTTCAGACTAATGTCCACTGTTCTACCCACCTACAAATGCCATCTAAAAATAACAAATTCTACCAAGTACCTACCTTACCACAATCATTTATTGGTTTTGTATCCTGTATACCTTGGAGTAGGTTTGCTCTTTTCATTTTATACCAGAACCTGGCCATTTAAGAAAGTCAGTGCGCATGCGATAAAGCCTGACTGGTCCACAGCTGTCTAGTGTGTAGTGTATGTTTGGCGTACCTACCTGTCATAAATGTACGAGCAAGGTCCACTAAGTCTCCGCTCCTACTAGCGCGCAGCACCTACGGTGCTAATTAGGTCGTTGCACTCACTTCCACTATGTTTATTCAAAAGTGTCCATCATTGGGGTGCAAAACGACATTGACGACGTCACGCATGGCTGTCTTACGCATGTGTGACGTCATCTGAACTGTCAATGCAGTGTCCGTCAATAAGTCGACATTTCCACAAAATAGTATAAATTGATGCTTACCTTTTGTTTGATATTGATATCAGTTTCAATTGTTATTCAACAAAATTTAGTTTATACAAGTCCAAGCGTGTATTGACTCGGGCAGTGGATTTTGCTCCATAATGGCGTCACAGAATAACCTAATTTGGCGGTTTGCCTATTCTCCACTAGGAGAAGATTTAGTGGACCTTGTGTACACGTGTATTCGAGAAGGCTGAGGGTGGGCTGTCAACACAACACCAAAAATAGGGGTCTGCGCATGCGTTAAGCCTGACAAGATAAGTAGTACTTCACCTCACCAACAGATGGCTCTTTACTTTCTTAAATGGCCTAATGAGAGTTTAATAACGGGCTGATCTGATCATAAAGTAAAGTGACCAGCAGCCGATCGGTGGATTGGAAAAGGGTAATTTTATTTTCCCATCCCCTACTTGACCTGCATGCGCACTATGCCCCATTGTTTATGCCAAACGTTCTCTGTGGGTGAGCTTAGAGTAGGTATGTCGAGCAATATGCCACTTTTTACCCCCCCCCCCCCCCCCCCCCCTTCCCCTTATCCATTTTTTACAACCCCCCTAAAAAGTATGTCTCACCTGGATCGCCCCCACGCGCGCGCACACACACACACACACACAAGAAAAAAATGCATACTAGAGGTACTACGTAGGTACTGATTTATTGCAATGAAAAAATACATTGAAATAATGAGAAAACAGAGCTTTTTATTGATTTATTGCGAAATATTACATTCTGATTTAAGAATGAGAAAACCAAAAAAAAAAATAGAATTATATTAGGTATAACTAGTGATGGCACCATTGAAAATTTTCATTTGAAAATTTTCAGAAAATTTTCAGAGACCATTGAAAATTTGAAATTTTCTTAAAAATGCATAAATTCAATTATATTTTATTAAATACATTTATTTGTAATTATGTGCCTAGTTGGGATGCATACTGATCTCTTGTATGATGTGTGATTGATGCGTGTTGTTGTCTGAGTGGTAAATGTGCAAAATGATCATTAATACACCATTCAAATTTCCCGCCTATGTAGAAATTACAGTCTGGCCAAAATTACAATGAAGAAAAACTGAGATTTGGGCTTATATTTGGCTTTCATTTTGATTTTGATTTTACGCTTTTTTCAGATATATTATTAACAATTGTGTGCAATAAAGCAATAAAAAAAGTAAATAAATAATAATCTTCTTCTAAAAAAAGCTATTTAAAAAATTTTCAACGCATTGAAAATTTTCATGAAAATTTTCATGAAAACTTTCATGAAAACTTTCATCAAAAATTTTTTTTCAGAAAATTGCCATCACTAGGTATAACCTTCTTCCTACTTGTATTACCTACTTATCCTAAAGAAAGGGAAAATTCAAATCTCAGTTGTAGGTAATAGTAGGGATGGCACTTTTACCGGTTCTGGAAAAATCGGTAAATTTACCGGTCAGCGGTAAATTTTGAAAAATGATGGTAGATACCAAATCATGATTATACCAAATACAAAAATGACCCTACTTTATTATTTGACTCATTTACAAAGATTACCGCAGTCAGAACAATAAGTACTCCATATTGATAAGGGATGATATAACCGAATATCATTGACTCGACCAATCTAGTGTAGGCTATGCCATGCCTGTGTTATTCTCCCATAAGAGGAATTGTCGACCACCAATTTGATCAAGTTACAATCTGTGTCTGCTAAACAAGCAAACCTGAAGAGAGATTCCGACATTGGAAGTAATCCTATATGGATGGAGTTATCATTCTAAATGATTGAAGACAACCAAAAATCAACATAAAATATGCCTAACTGCTAATGTTGTCACACTGAAGTTTACTTATAGTTTTTACTTAAAATTTGATATCTCCATTCATACATTGGAAAGGATCAAAAAAACAAAATTTATTATTTTTTACCGGTAAATTATTAATTGGTAAATTTACCGGTAAATTTACCTTAATTTACCGGTAAATTTTACCAGGTGCCATCCCTAGGTAATAGTAAATGTGATATTTCTTTTTGCTGAAACATGTAGACTTACAAATTATCATTTAAGGTACAACAAACAATGACTCTTGTCCGCGCTCCCCCCCCCCCCCCCCCCCTCCCCCCATCGCAGATTGTCTCAGTACTACAGACCCCTCCTCCCCTGAGCCTGAGGCATGACATACTTTCTGAACAGCCACACACACACAGAATTTAATTTAATGGTGGTGAGGAAACATAATGTAGAATTTTTAATTCTGAATTGTATCACATCAAGAGCACTGAAACACCAGATTTGATGCAATTGTTCTCTGGGGAGAGAAACGAAGACATTGATTCAACTGCAGATGTGCCCTAAAGGGTAGACTACATTTACAGTTTAACAACAGACGCACTGGCGTACAGTTGCTGGCCAATGCTGGCACACCATTTAGTAAATACTACGTAAAAAAACAGTCACTGATGTAGGACCATCAAATAATCCACACATCCAGAATGGAATGTGGAGAGACTTTGGACACTGCCTTCTAAACAGCACATTTAACAAAATAATCATAATAGGTATGAACTTCTTCACTGAATGATACAGTCTCTACACACGGTTTAGGTTATTTAAACAGCATTAAGGATTCAAATGTATTACCTAGGTACTTTGTAATACAGACTTAGGTACTCTACCTACAACAGATCTAGATGAAAATTCGGAACTAAAGAGTGCTATAGTGTTTCCTTAACACAGACATAGCTGTAAACATTTTAGCGTCTGAACTCTGAACTGAGCTAATCATGGCAAGGAATGTAAAATACCAGAATTCACGACGCTTAGAGGTTCGGGCAACCTCTATCTTTGACTCTGTGAGTACTACATTACTTTATCAAGCCAGCGGAGAGCTTTTCATTTCATGAGATAAACAAGCATTGAAGTACCTACTGTTCGACCAAGCTCCGACAAGATAGTAGAACAACCCGATATAATGACCTGCCACCCCCTCACACTTACACTATTGCCATTTTAGACAGCTTTGTTTAAATTTTGCAAGTCTGACTGCATTAAGAAACATCCTATAGACAATGTGATATTTGGCACCGCAACCCTTTCTCGATGGTTAGAGAGATTTACAAACTGACAGGCATCTAAGCAGTAGGCTATGCTTAGAAATACAAGCAGAGTCTAATTGTTAAATTTTTCACAGCATTTACTGAATGTCTACACGCTTGCTTTCCAAACTATAGGAATCCTGCTCGTGACGTCACAGTGGTAGAAAAATGGAGGATGCTCTGGTAGGGGAAATGTGTCAAAAGCTATAAATAATAGCTATAAATCATGTTTCTCAGATGAATATTTAACTTGAATATGTGTATGGATAAATATTGCGTATTATTATTAACTTGTACTTACTTAAATATCTTTCTTTCACAAGTAATCACTCTAATGAGATTTGGATTGCCGCTGTCAGATTTGTTATTCCCTATACTTTTATGCAGGTTGCTATGGCAACCTTTTCTCACGCAGGATGCCTATACCGAACTGATGTTGTTTCATATTTTTAAAATGGTTGCAATTGGCAATGCGGCATAGGTACCTAACGTTAGAATGCAATTCTAGCGCTTAAAAATGGCAAACTGTTGTGCTCAGATTTCATTCAACTTGAACAACAAAAGAGTGTAATTTCGAGGGGAAATAAGGTACTAAGGTCGGGTAGGACCAACTTTGGATTAACTAACTATCGATAGTTAGTGGCCAGTTAACCAATGAATCCATTTGGCACGAATTCCACAGCCAATAAGATTCACTAACTTCCACTAACTATCGATAGTTAACTTTATCCAAAGTTGGTCCTACCCGGCTAAGTGGGGCCAGTCTTTCAATACTCTGCTGACTTTTAAACTGTTGATTATGACTGCATTGTCATGGCAACAAAACAACCAATTGAAAAGCAGAGTTTTGTAGTTCTAACGAACTGTTAACAGCTAATTGAGTCTTTAGCAGTGTATTGAAAGACTGGCCCTTAATGACATACCTAGTAGTACTTTAGCCAAACTCTTTGTTTGATGCCTTTTATTTGACATATTCATCTGAATCTAAAAAGTAGGTAATATTATCTAGGCTCGGTTTCCGGCAATCACAGCGGCGAAAACAAGAGCTCTGTAGGATACCTATTCCTAAACGAAGTTACAGCGCAGCGAAAATGGTTGGGGGTGGGGCAACGCGTCATTCACACCCAACTCGGCCGCAAAAGCCGGCAAAGGTTGGGTGGGACCTTCGTCGTTACAACAACCAGCTGTATTCCAAATTAGCGGGGCTCTAGCGCCTGAACCAAACATCGCATTTGCGTTTTCAACATTCTACTTCTGGTTGCAATATACAATATTTTCTACTTGTTGACCATGACAGCCCGCCTTTATTAAGCGGTCTAGATGGTGTAGTCAAGGTTCACTGATTTAAAGTGGCGCGAGCACTCGATGGCAAATTTTTATTTATTTTTGAAATTACCATTTCAGTAATCTTTTACAACAGTTCAACTATAGTTTAGTTTAGTTTATTTTCCTTTACACAAGGTATACCTACATAAATACACAAGCAGTGACCCATAGGCTTTATGCCTTGTTTGGGTATTAGGAAACATTTACAATATTAATAGATAAATAATAAAATAACTAAGTAGATACATGGAATAACAAAGTAGAATAACTTAGTAAAACTAAGTAAACTAATATTGGGATATGCTTAGTTTGATTGAAGTCTATCATGATTCACTTTTACTATAGTTTAGAACTTTAGACACTCTTCTACCTATTGAAGTAAAATTAAAGTAAAGACTCATTTACCTAATGTCCTGTGGTTTGCAACTCCCGCCCAATAATGAGTTTTCAATTATTTTGAGAATGAACAAAACTTTAACATCTAGGAGGTTCAGCACTAAAAGTTGCAATGCCACCTAGCGTAAAAAAATTATCATCTCTGCAGTGAGTGGCTGCAGTACGCATGCGGGCAGTCACTTTCATGTCAATCGTATAACGATAAGGTAACGATTTTTCAAGATAAATGTGTGCTCAGAAGGCCGTTATTATTCTTAACCTTATTAATACTTAATTCAACCTCCACAAACTACTACCTACCTATATTTATTTAGCCAACCAGATGGTTTACACTCAAATATTTTCAAAATGCACCTATTAGTGAAAAAAAATGCATAGGATTATTGGTTGAAGCTACAAAATGTTCCGATCAAGTTGAACTTTTGCAAGGTCAAACCAAGTCACCCATTGCGGTCTAGATGTTTTTTTAACATTTAAAAAAAAATGAAAGTTACGAAAACAGGAACTGGCGACATATCCTTGTCAAAATATCCCTTGGGTTAAACTTAAGATACATGTACCTACCTATCATTTATGTTAGCTGCTGATAATTTAAAATGTAGAAGATTTCTCATTGGTTGTAGTACCTAATCTAAATTGTTCCCAATATTGAAATTTTGTATGGTCATCAAGATTCAAGATCAACATTTTATACAAAAATTCAGAAAAATCAAAAAGTATAATAAAAGTATGCACATGACTGCTGCTTCCATCGATGCATGTGGGATATTTCTCTGAGTCTATGGATGATGGCTATCATCAGTAATCAGGGAAGAAGCAATAGATTTATTCGTTGACACTGCCAAAACCTGCCACATTGTTTGTTTGGACTTTTGGTAACTTGTAGCAGCACACAGCCAAAACCAGCCACTTTCTTCACATCATGATGATCCTGATCATGAATGTGTAAGATGTAGCAAGTTAGTATGTAATTACGTAAATAAATTTATTTATGTGCAGTAATATTGTTTACTTTTTTTATTGATCTTACTGGTCATCAGAAAATGCCTTTGTTTTTGTGACTATTTTTGATTTTATTCTTTGTGGTAACTTCTCCTACTTTTGGCTCTACCACATATACATTTCGTTTTTCCTATGTTTGAACTAAGGAGTCTAGATCTTGTTGCGCGCGCCGCCCTGGTAAGGAGAGTAAACTGCCCATGCTCTCTGGGTTAATTTCTAGCACCAAAACATGCTAAAAAAAAGTCTGCCTACTGCCCAAGTTGTCTTCCTAGCGGGGGAATTTGGAATCATTTACTTACGTCGATGGCTCAGCCGATAGCTGTTAATAGTTGTGGAAATCAAGAACGGTACAATTTTCGATTTAGAAGGCGCAGCTCACAATTCAAACAATTGAGGTAAACATTCTGTAATTCCGATGTTTGGGATGGATGGTTAATTAAACTTCATTTAATTACAATAATATACATATAATTATAAATATAATACATAAATATCGGTATTTAAAATGCCCCAAAGGTGTTTTATGCCAAAGTGTGATTTAGTTAATAGGAAAGTGAAGAGATCCACTTTCAGTGCACCAAAGGTCTGCTGATTTATATGAGATTCATCATCATTTTATCATTGTATTCATTATTTATTAACAATAATATTCCTACTGCTCAGATAAAAATTGTGCACGTCAGTTATTGGAGTTAATTACGAAATAATTACATACAAAAAGTGTCAATCCCTTCAAATGTCAACAAAACATGTTAGGTTAGTGTTTCGTTTCCACTTCACAGTGATTCAAGTATACATGTTCAGCTAGAATCGTTGCTGTTTTACTGACTGAGCCGTAGTAGCCGTCAATTGAACAAGCACACATATGTATCCAAGTGGCAGTATTTTTTCTTTGTTTTCGAAGATTCTGGGTGTTTAAATTTTCAAAGGTTTGCACTCCATACCAGGGCGGCGCGCGCAACCAGATCTAGACTCCTTAGTTTGAACTCTCAGTCTCACCAGATGGAGCCACAGTCAGTTGTTCGGTGTTCCGCTAGGCCGTGGAAGACTTCATTGCGCACTCACCTTGCATGTTGTCTTTCTCGGCTTTACAGAACAACTTACGGTGGCTCCGTCTGTTGAGAGTTCAAACAAAGGAAAAACGAACTGTAGACTACCAAAAGCTACCATTTAGCAGGTTCTGACAGCGTAAACGAACATAGGGTAAAGAAAAGCAGGTGTTAAAATGACGCTTTTCATTGATTGTTTTCCTAGTCTAAATGAATGGAATGCATGAATTTTTAAATATTGTAATGTCTTTTCACCTGATGTCCAAGGTGTACGATCAGATACAGAATAATGTGTAGTAGGTAGCTGATTTTTTAAGATAGTTTAAAATGATTTTCAATAGTGAACGATTAATAAGCTGAATCTTGAACTCATATTACTAGGAAAACGCTCAGTGAACTGAAACATGTTGTGAACAGTGGTGTAGTCCTAAAAAATGTATGGGTACGTAGGTACGCCAAAAGAAAATGACACGCGAAGGAAAATAGAGGGGTTTGGGGGGCAAAGCCCACAAGAAAATTTTCCTTAAGGTCATTTGTTTTGGTGCATTGTAATGATTTCTTGAAACACTCTGTTGCTGTAATGAAAGGCATGATGAAAAGCATTGAGCCTTCAATACAATTCAAATTTCTAAATTTTAAATTTAGAGGCATGATTTATAGACGAAAAATGGTGTATACGTTCGTTACATCGTATACCCCAACAATTATTTTATGTAGGGATGGAGCAAACTTGGATTTTGATATCGACTATCGATATCATTTACCTATAGGCTATATATCGATATACGATATATTGAAATACCTATCGATCGATATATTGATGGAAATAATATTTATGGGTCATTCTCAATGGGATTGACTATTTGCTGTCCGCAGTGTTTAGTAATTTTTATTTGGAAATTTTGCACTCATATTCACATTCTTCTTGTTGAATATATTAGTTTGAACAATTGGGAAGTGGTTGCCAAAATTTTGAGGTAATTAAATACCTCACGCAGATTTTGTAGGACTTTGAAACTCTGAAAATCCTGAAAATAGGCTGTCCCACACCATGATATTCATTATATTTCATGATATTTTTCACATTTGCAGTTTTTTATTATGGATAAGCAATAATTATTAATGATCTATGAAACACACTTCTTCAGACTACTAAAGAAAATGTAGCATTAGTTAGTGGTTTTCATTTTTAATCTTATAATAACTTTTGTCCCACACTACTAGTCATGAATGTTACTTTTTGAATGTTACCGTTTTAAAATGAAGATAAGACTACTCAAGAAGGATGTGACTTAGGCTGCAGTGATTCTTGTTTTGGTGCCTGTCGAGTCAATATTTTTTGGCGATTTCTTTTGCAAAGAAAATGGTACTTTGCCTCATCTGAAGACTGTTCCAATGTGCGTATTTTAATTCAAAGTCATGAATGTTACCTCTTAAAAATAACTAATTGCATTAGCAATGTTAATTAAAGTATCTTACATTGAAAGTGTTCTATAACCTCATGTTGGTAGGCATAAACAAACTTTGAACAGTTTTATACAAACTGATATTCTGATTTTTAAAGCCAAGATTATCATGAATGTTACCTGGTCATGAATGTTACTTTAAAAAGTAACATTCAAATATACTTTAAATATATTCAAATATAACATGTATTTGAGTAGTATATAAAGTATCCAATCAGAAAATGTATCATAAATGTTTAATTTATCTATTAGTAAGGAGACTCAGGTCATGAATGTTGGTAACATTCATGACCTTCATGATTGGTACCCTGAGTCAAGATTATTTCTTTTAAGATTTTGTTAATGTGAAACTACACAATAATTATATAATTTTGTATGTGCCTTTCAATGATGTATCTAAATCAGTGCTAGTTTTACTGATAAAATATTAATTTAATCATATTTGAGCCAAATGTAAAAGTAACATTCATGACCATTTTCTAAATTGTGCCATAAAATGCACCCAAATTTAAAACTGCATAAACCCTTTCTATGTAATGTATAAAACATAATCCTTGATCATTCCACATAACATTTTCTCGGATTAAAAATATTTTTTTTTAATTTAGTGCATTTTACCAAATCATCAATCCCATTGAGAATGACCCATATGGGTGATTCTCCCGAAACGTGCAAATCCTTGTCACAAGCCAAAATAATGGCTCAATGTTTTGTTTTTTCCCCCCATTTTTTGGCATATGATAGTTATTTACTTTGTTTATCTTTCTCATCATCAATATATTCAAAAAATGTATTTGGTCCATTCCTAAATAATCAAAATATACCTTAAAAATCATTACCAAGGCGTGTCACACCACGGGTTTTTAGGTCTTTACTATAATTTATTTACCAAATCTATGCCTTTTTTAAATTCTGAGATGTTGTGTATTGATGCAAATTCATAAGAGAATAAGAATATAATATTGACATAATTTATAATTGAAACGAAGAGGGACATATAGGGCCGTTAAGGGCTGTCACATGGAGTTGGCATCATTACCAAGGCGTCAATTAAATAGGGATTTTTCAGGGGGTAGGTTGGCATTATTGTAAATGACCTTGGTGTAGCAATGTTTAGAAGGCGCCAATCTACTCAGTGAAAATCAACATGGCAGCTTTTTGACAATCATGTTGACTAAAACATACAAAAAGCAAGCAAATTTTCGGAAATATTTTAATTCAAATCATTACCAAAGCGCAAGAATTTTAGGGTTCTGCATGTAATTTAAAAAAAATCGCCTGCAATGTAATAGCTTCAATGGACATCATAACAAATACCGAACCTCAAATTGCTGATACTATCTAAAATGTGCTTGTGATTTTAAAAAAAGGCATGAAATCGTCATTACCACAACTCATCATTACCACAACACACACAATGCACAATGTATACAAAAATATAAATTTGGGGAAACGATCTCGGCTGATATTTTTACCTTTTTGCACATGACTTCAAATACAATTTAAGTTTTTACATTTTTAAATTCGGACGAAAAATTTCTGAATTATTTTCATTTTTATTTTTGCACGTTTCGGGAGAATGACCCGTATATTAGATGTATAGGAATGGAAATATTGAGACCTATATCAAATGAATGTAATAAATTGATCCTAAAACTGCTATGAATTACAAAAGAAAATGTACACAGCCGTTACAAAATATATGGTCACTAGCCAGATAAGAAAGAAAAGTGAATAATCGGAGAAATTGTACATACCTACATCTGGTAAACGCTGCACTGCAAATATGAATTATTTTGCCATGTAGTAGGTATACACTTCAATTAAGAACATAATTGTATCATGCGGAAAGGCTTCAATATATCGATTTCAATATTTCGATATTTCTATATAGCTACATATATATATCGATATTTCAATATATCGATATATTTATATATCGCGACCCTGCTTCCAACTATTGTCGGGTCAGGGGGTGGGATGATCCCACCAATGTTCTAGGGCACTTGTGTTCTCAGAGCCAACTTGCCAAGTCCGACACTCCACACTTCTTCAATCTCTTCTTCCACTTCTTCAGCCTTCTCTCTTTCCACCAGTTCCCTCCATCTCTCTCTGTCTTCCCACCACTTCTCTGTTGTAATTACTCCCCAACACTCTCCTCTTTCTTCTGCGGCTGCCTCTATTCCGTTGATCCATTTAGTTCTAGGTCTTCCTGCCTTTCTTCTGCCACCCCTTGCAGAATATCGATATTTCAATATATCGATATTCAATATATTCAGGTAGAGGTATCAATATTTCGATATTTTTTTTATATTGATATACCTACCTATATCGATACGCACAGTTTAAAAACAATTTTTAGGTATATGATGGCATGGCACATATCCGCGTACATACCCTCGACTTCACCACTGGTTGTGATTTGTGAAACATTATGTGCAAACACCTGCTTGCCTGATTAACAATCATCCCTAGATAGAAGTGAGGAATTTCTGAGTACCTATATTAATATCTGTTCGGCATCTCTTAATATGGCATGTGAAAAGCGAAACAACCAGCAGATGGCAGCACATGCATTTTGAGGGCAAAAGCAAGTTCGTAAGATTAGCGGGCTGTTGTCAGTCAACTATAGGCGGCGGTGCCTTTTATTTTAAAAATGGCGGCTTCAGTCTAATAACCATACCATTTCCTTGTTAATAATAGTTTTCTACTCACACTGATGATTTCCAATGACTTTAGGGTAACAATGGAACTTTAAATGAATATTTACTACGCGTGGAATTACTTTTGAACGACTATTTTTAACTACACAGGTCTGAATTGTCAGCTGTCAAGCTGTCAACAAAATCAGCTGTTGTGAAATTCCAAAGATACTGACACCAAAGAATTTCAGTAAAGATGAAACACTTGCCCATCAAAACGATTGTGGCGCTTACGGCGGACAAAATTATCGTCCTATCTTTGGCGCGCCCTATAGACTTAAAGTGGTCCCACTGCTCCAGCCAAGGTGCTTAGAATTCGCCGTAATTCATACAAATCTCTGATGAAATAATACCTCAATAAAACAATTATATCTTACCGTGTGCTCCAATTATATGTTTTTAATTGAAGTTCCAATTAAACTAGACCAAAATAATTCATATTTGTAGTGCAATGTTGCCAGATTTATGGTAAATTTCACACATTGTACACATTTTCTTTCTTATTTGGCCCGTGACCCCATATTTTCAAACGGCAGTCTTATTCTAAAAATTATTATCTTTAATTTGAGACTATTTTCAATAATTTGTCATTCCTCTTGCGGTTTTAGGAGCAATTTAAGGCCAATTTTCCGGGACGATTTCATGTTTCCCTGTGTTATCTTATGGGGGAAAAGATGATCTTCAATCAAGAATATCTAATTATTTCATACCGTAAGGGGCAAATATTTTTTGCTAGTTGTATGTAATATGGTTTTATTAATCTTTGGTGTGAATTACAGCAAATTCTCATTCCTATGCCGTAACCGTGGAACCCCCTTAAGTATTTTATTTCATTGTTGTACAAATTGCAATGGCTAACTAATCACATTTTCAAGCCTTTAACAGTCGTAAAATTCAATGATTGTTAATTACACCTATAAAAAAGTGAAACTTATACCTATGATCTTTATCTGATTAAAAATAGAGTTGATCCAGTATTCACATTTTCAAGCCATTGTGTAATTTAATCGTAAAGTAAAACTATGTAATGATTAGGGTTGTTGATTAGGTAGGTACCTAATAAAAAAGTAGGTACCTAAAACTTATGATCTTTATCTGATTAAAAATATAGGTAGTACTTTAAATAAAGAGGTGATCCCGAATATGCCTTCTGACAGGACTGTCATAAAGGCCGGCATGATAAATCTGTTATCTGAGAAACGATCAACATAATTCTTGAATAAACCTATGACTCGTTGTACAAAACCTCCGTTGGTTGAAAAATTCAATTTGGCTCCGACAAGACACCAATGAAATTTAAACTAGGGTGCTAACAACATGTAGGACCAACATCAACATATTACCTATGTACCAACATGTGTGGGGCTATAGGAAATCTCTCGGTAGGTATGTATAACGCTTTGATGAGCCGTAAATCTAGAACCAGAATTTTCTAACGTAGTGAAAACAACCATCTCATTGGAACTAAGAATTTCTATGAGGTTAAATTTATTTTAATTTTAACCAATCAACAGATTTCTATAAAATTTAACTTTTTATTTTTCAACCAATCATAGGGCAACTTGGTTAAAAACTATACAATTATAAGTAGGTACCTATTAAGAGTGATATTAGTAGTACCTACCTACTAATAATACCAATAGTAATACTAATAGTACCCTTCGAGCATATATAGTTGGGTAGAGTTAGCACGACGGTAAAAACTTGAGGCAAACATCTCGGCTGGGTTTATTATTAGTATTTATCAACATAAATATCTACCTACATTTCTAGAAACATTATATATCTATTGTCTAATAATAATGAATATTGAACACAACATTTGATTTGAGTTGAAAAGTTACACTGACGAGATATTGTAATTTTTAGCGCTGGCTATACACAAGTCACGCGACATTTCCTCCCCTCAATCACTGCAGCGCTTATGGACGTCACGTGACAGGTGTGTCGATATGTTTGCCTCAACTCGCACAGTGGCAGGATAGGTCAATGCTTTCTCTACCCAACTATTAATGCTCGAAGATAGTACCTACTAATAATAGTACCTACTGGTACTACTACTAAAAGTGGCTAGTGAGCACAGTTGAACTGTTGGTAATGGAACCTGCTGTTGTAAGCTTTCAGTTCGATTGGAAAAAAACAGTGTGATTTGTGGCGTCCAAAACCAAAAAATAATCTAGATAAAGTGTCTAGAAGTACTACTAAATGGACGCTCACTCAATTACTAGGTAAAACCTTCGAGGTACCTACCTTATATTCTTCTTAATTCTTTCTATCCACAGTCTAGGAAGTTCTTTTCATTCTCTGTAGTACCTATTAAAGAGTCCATCGAAGAAGTGTTCGAATAGAAATTAGAATCCACATAAAAATGCTCTTTTTGTTGGATATTCATGCTTTTCTAAAGCTTTTGTTGTTAAGAGGGCTTGGTAGTGAGCATGGCATTGACAAGTTTTTTAATCGATTTTTATCAATATCTTTTACCAATGTAATTGTTAACAAAATAGGGCTATGTACGTGTATATTCAGAACAGATCAATGAAAATAATTCTATAGCTTGTAATGGTTTATTAAATTTACTTTGTCCAACAGATGTTTAGTACCCGAAAATTAGTAAAATTATGGCACTAGAAACATCTGTTGGACAAAATAAAACTACTAACTTATTCCAAACTATGATATTATTTTCATTGGACAGTTCTGAATACGCATACATAGCCCTATTTTGTTAACAATTACATTGGTAAAAGATAATGATAAAAATCGATAAAAAAACTCTTCAAGGTCAAACTCAGTACCCAGCCGTCTTAAAAGTCCACTTTTAAAGTCGGAAGGACTGAAATTTTGATAATTTAAAGCTGTGTATGTAGGTACAGGCAGGTATCTTTATTGCATCCTATTTGCAGCGCAGATATAAATCTTTATGCCCGCTTTGCAATCCTGTAATAAAAGTCCAGTAACAATTTAGTCATATACACGGGTAGTTGACACCCCGACCGCAGACCCCATGTCACCATTAGCCTCGCTGCAGAACAGTGCGACGTTAAGCCCCAGAAAAAAATAATAATAAATAAATAATTTAGTGTACTTCCTATAGTAGGTATAGTCACTGGCAATGAATGTATCCTATAATCTTCACTCCTATGGCCATTTACTCTCTAAGGGTGCCATAACGTTGACTTCGTAGAGAATAGTAGCAACTTCTTCTTTGGCCTTGTTTGGGTGCCCCAGCCCAGACCTAACCCAAACTATTAGTCCATCGCCTGACAAGGGTGAAATCCCCCTTTTGCGTACTTGTGGTGACGGTATATTTTTAATTATTTGAAGTGAATATCACTGACTGCACTCTGGCACCTGGTGCACATGGGTACAGGGGTGTTTACAAGTTAGTTAAAATAGAAGATTTTGATTATTGTGAGTATAATGAATTAATTTTGGCTAGGGTTCCAAAATTTCCGAACCAAAAAATCTTGAGGAAAAACGGGCATTTTGGGAAAAATTGATTTTAGAGCATATTTCGCATATTTTTGTTTATTACCTACATGACCAATTACATTTTTCGGTAGTACTGTGCAAAAAAAGTATTTCACCAAAATGTAGATTTGTTCTAACCTAAAAGTCCTTTTCCAATCTAAAATAAAATGCAAAAAGCCATTGAGTTGATGTTTTCAAATCTCCCACTCCACCTTTTGCAAAGCAGCGAGAGTGTCTTCTTAGGAGTTCTATCTCCTATAGTTCTTAATTTACAATGATCTCATTCATATCAATAATCAATATTGTATTTCGAAAATATCAATAAAGTGGGTATCACACTGGGTTGCAACCCGTCCATGGCTTCAATATGGGCATGCAAAGACTAAAATTGCTCGGTGCTTGTGTGCAGAACGATCACATGACCCATACGCTGGTTCCAGCTACGGTTTGCAACCCAGTGTGATACCCACTTAATTCAATTGTGACAAAACTGTAGCACTGTGGGGCTCGTGACCCAAAAGTGAGGAGGTGCACAATTTTCAAATTTCGCTGAGTACAATGGGAGATTTGGGGGGAGGGGCCCCAAGCGCATGTGGGTCTGGGGCGTAGAGTCCCTGGGGGGAAAAAAATTATATTTTGGATTGTATTTGACGCATTTTTATGCATTCTGAACACCTCTAGGTATACATCTATTTTTATTTCTGATTCATCCCGAATGTACACATTTATTTACATGCATGTCGCAGTTCATGTGTGCAGACGATTCCTCATGCTGCAGTTTAATTTTATGAGATAAAATCCGAAACACCAATTTTAACCCAGTTGTCAAGTCGTTGACTCGTTTAAAACACTAGACACAGAAAACATAACAGTCTATTAAGTTTTTCACTTCCACACAAGTACAACCAATTTTTCTTCTTGCACCACTCCGAATTAAATTTTCTCACAACTGTACGGTTATTTTTTACCACTGTTTGAAGTATTGGTTGATGTGGACCCACACGCCTCACGGTGTTTTGATCGAATCATCAATCATTGATTACTACTTAGTTATTATAAATAAAATGTACTACAAAAATAATACAAACAACACTTTTAGTACAAAAATCACTGGATTCACTAACACGCAATATCACGCAATCCACTTGACATCACAGTACCTTGGTAAGCATGCTGCTGACGAATCTAATGCTACAGCGACTGCGTGAAGTGTACAGACCGTCGTTTGCTGAAAACATCGACCGTTTTGTTCAAGTGAGGATAAGCGCATGCTATGCGTGTGTTCAAGTCAGAAAGTGGACTCAGTCGAGCTTATGGGAAGGCGCCTAAAGCGTATGACGGGTAGTAGAGTTTTGAATGTGAAATCCAGACCTGGCTGGTCTCCCATATACAATACATGCTCGGCAATCGAGTCACTTTTGAATGTAATGCTATTTGATAGGACATCGTTGAGCGCGCTGTAAGGCGGGGGCTCGGGCGGGGGAGAATGAGAGTCTACGAACGAAGCGCGCGAAAACACAATAATTCAAACAAATTAAATTGAATAAGAGGAAGAAATCAAAACTATTTTTATTTGTTCAAAAATAAGTTTTTTGGGGAGAAATACAGGCGGTGCAGTGCACCGTGTGCTCCTATGGACGAGCCGCCACTGCTGTAACAGATAGAGATTGCATTTTAAAATAAGACAAAACGACACAAGAGGCAAAGCTTTGTCCCTTCAGTCAAAAAAAGAAAATTGAAAGTTTCTCAAAATCTCAAAATATGGAATATTAAAATTATTTGGCTCAATAAATAGAAAGTTACTAGGAAGGTCATAAAACAGGGTTTAAGGCCCTAATCAGTACATATGTACTTAGCTCCCAAATAACCAAGAATTCAAACTCTGGGTTAATTTCTAAAATTATATAATTTTTAACAAAACATTGATATTAGAGAATTTTGTGTGTTCATCACGTTCGTGAGGGGTAGGTAGTCTAAGTCCGTAAACGAGGTAGTCTTTAAAAAATATGTCTTGTGATGTGGCATGTGCCCCCCAAACCAAATGTCGATTTCTTCCACTTTTGGGGGGTTCTTACATGTGTATGGCGGTTTCCCTTAACGTTTTTGATAGTGTCATATTTGAAGTGAAAAGTCACTTGTAGATAAGCACTTTAGCGCCTGGGGGGTGTGCTGTATAGGAGGGTTTTAATTCGAGACATCTTGGAGACTTCATACAGACCTAATCAGGGTTCACAGTTACACTATAATTCCTATATTTTGGGAAATAGTGAATTATAGCCGGGCTATATTTCCTATTTTTTTGTCCTTGTCCTATATTTCTAAGCAAATTGGTAGTTGAATGTACTATATTTTCTTATTTTGTTCATTTTAGAGTCGCCGAATAACTTTTAAATTGCTAAATAACGAAAAAATGCCCTGCGGGGCAACGATCGGACAGTTATTTTATTCAGTTTGTTCATTTTAGAGTCCCAGAATCACTTTTAAATTGTTGAAATTCTTTTAAAGAAAACGCAATATCAAAATAAACTGTAATTCAATTTATTATTTTCGGTGTATTATATTGGATTGCCTCTACTGCGGCTCCCATTATAATCTAATTAATTATTTTTTGGAAAATAATTCCAGGTCATCTACATGACCTAACTTTTAAAAGTGAAAAGTTTTGTCTAATAGTGAAGATATTCAACAAATAGTGAAAACACAAAGCTGCATAATGAAAGAAAAATCTTAGCAAGGAAGTGTTACACCAATTTCTTCAATGGAACGGGGTAACTAAAACACGATTGTATGATCCCAAATGGGATGAAATGCACATAGAATTTTTGTTGATTTTTTTCCTCCGATCGGTTGTCAGAAAACCCCCGTGACCCACTATATACCGCTTTCCCCTACAGTTCGTTTGATTGATACGCAGACATACTCATATTTCTCGTTTTATAATGTAGCGTAAAATCATTTGCTCTCATTGTATCCTCGACCATATTATTGCCATCCCTTGTTCGAGGTTGTTTACAACCTTTTAGCTCTTAGCTCTCTAAGGGTTACAAAGATTAGTTCCGAAAAAATGGACCTTGATTGGGTGAATAAGTAGACAAATTTGGGGGTCTATTGGCTCTGCGGCAGATCTGATTCAGAGAGCTTTCCACAGCTGGGGTATGTTTTGACACTTTTAGGTTTTTTTACGATAGGGTGAGGTCCATTGTAAGTGAGAACAATGAGTGTGTCTGCGTATCAAACAGACCATAATCTGTCGTTATTTTCAAAAGTTATTGTCATGGACATTTTCTTGCAATTTTCATCCCTGCCTTGATGCTTCAATTCCAAGTCCTGTATAAACCTTTATGTAGCGCATAAACCAAACTATACTGAAAAAATCGTGACACAATCGTGAAGTTGACCTTGCTTGAAAAATCTACTGCGAGTGTTGTGACCTTGGTTGCAGTTGGTTGCAGTGTTGCAAACTCGGAAAAATTTTAAGTCATGGCTGGGCTGTGATAGGTTTTCAGGTGTCATCTAATCACAGTTCATTTGTAAACTACTTTATAGACTGATGAACAGTTTCGAGATACTTTACCGACAATAATACAGGAAATTTGAAGTTTCGAATAGGTATTAGTTTGTCAGAAAATCACTATTCTGACAAATACTTCGACTTAGACCAAATACTTCGCCTGAATCGTCAATTCTCACACCCTTAGTTAGTTCAATACTACTCTATCTGCAAATAACACGGTATAGCGTAAGTTTGGATTCTATAAATAGATTGCAAACTCCAAGATGCAGTGAAATTTCGGACAAGCATTAATATCTTGATTGGTTATTTTTAATTTTTTAGCATCGGTTTTCGGACATTGTGGTATTTGTTGCGTCACAGGAAGGCTAATCAAAACTTACGCTATTAAACCAAGTTTTTACCTCTTAATATTAATTAATGTTGCCAATTATAATAATTATTAATCCAATCAATATTTTGAAAAGTACTACATAAATAATAAGTGTTTCTGTTAGGGATGGCACCTGGTAAAATTTACTGGTTAATTAAGGTAAATTTACCGGTAAATTTACCAATTAATAATTTACCGGTAAAAAAAATGGTAAATTTTGTTTTTTTGATCCTTTCCAATGTATGAATGGAGATATCAAATTTTAAGTAAAAACTATAAGTAAACTTCAGTGTGACAACATTAGCAGTTCGGCATATTTTACGTTGATTTTTGGTTGTCTTCAATCATTCAGAATGATAACTCCATCCATATAGGATTACTTCCAATGTCGGAATCTCTCTTCAGGTTTGCTTGTTTAGCAGACACAGATTGTAACTTGATCAAATTGGTGGTCGACAATTCCTCTTATGGGAGAATAACACAGGCATGGCAGGCATAGCCTACACTAGATTGGTCGAGTCAATGATATTCGGTTATATCATCCCTTATCAAAATGGAGTACCTATTGTTCTGACTGCGGTAATCTTTGTAAATGAGTCAAATAATAAAGTAGGGTCATTTTTGTATTTGGTATAATCATGATTTGGTATCTACCATCATTTTTAAAAATTTACCGCTGACTGGTAAATTTACCGGTAAAATTTACCGATTTTTCCAGAACCGGTAAAAGTGCCATCCCTAGTTTCTGTTGAGACATCACTAAAAATAATGATACCATTTAACAATTATTCTGATTTGGTATGTGATTTTGAAACATTAAAAAATGCTGTCCCTCAGCAATGAAGTTTTGCAGATAACAAACCTACCTATACATTTTTAGTTAAAAATTGACCAGTCATAGACTTTTCATTGACTCTTAATTGACTATTTGTAAAACTTTGAGTTCTTGAAAAATTATTCATTATCCACGGTGCCCAGGAAGCTACGTATTGTCATATTATCTTATGGAAGTATCTCACAGCTATACGTGGACGTGGATGTACACTTCACCAAAGTAAAAACGTTTCGAACGAAGTGGCTTGGCTGCTGGCCAGATTCCTTGATAAATCCTTCAATGAAATCAGAGCTCACCTACTAGAGCTAGATGATGAGTTTTAAAATACCGTTGTTAGTTTGTCAAGTGTACAAACATCTTATGAAACAAAAGATTGGGCAGTAGCTTAAGGCGGCTGGGTATTGAGTTTGACCTTAAATAATTTTTTAATCGATTTTTATCAATATCTTTTACCAATGTAATTGTTAACAAAATAAGGCTTGTACGCGTCTTCAGAACTGTTCAATGAAAATAATTTCAATTCATAGATTGGAATGGTTTATTAGATTTACTTTGTCCTACAGATGTTTAGTGCCCGAAAATTAGTAAAATTATGGTACTAAACATCTGTTGACAAAATAAAACTAATAACTTATTTCAAGCTATGAAATTATTTTCATTGAACAGTTCTGAAGACAAAGCCTTATTTTGTTAACAATGGACCACTAGTCATTATCTTGCTATGTGACATCACGAATAAAACAGATGACAGAAGGATGTGGGCTGTGACCGACAAGAAGGCTGTGACAGCACAGTAATCAATAGTAATCAAATAGCAAAGAAATTCAACTGTCTTTTCCACACACGTTTGATTGGCTGTTTCTCCCACTATATGGACAGTGCTGCTCTAGTGTGTGTAAAGAGAACTATTATTCTACATTGACTCCTCCCATCACCATTGGTCCATTACATTGGTAAAAGATATTGATAAAAATCAATTAAAAAGCTCTTCAAGGCCACGCTCACTACTCAGCCCTCTTAATTCCTCCAGTGAATGTAGAGGGAAGTCTACTTTTTCTTTCATTTAACTGAATGGTAATAATAGACCACATTTTAAATTATCTAGTTAGCACTGCTTTTCAAAAAATGTCATGCATGCAGTACCGTGATCCTCATATCTATTAATGTTTTTCAACAATGGATCATAACATGAATACGTATATGAGGATCACATTCATGGTACTGCATATGAAATTTTTTGAAAAGCAGAGCTAACTAGATAATTTAAAATGTGGTCTATTAAATAGGCGTACCTTAAGCTTGATTTACACAGGTCAATGTATTGATCAATACATTGAATTCAAGAGGCTGTGCACATGAGCAGAGTCACTTTATCATATCAAAAGTGACTCTCTCATGTGCACAGCCTCTTGAATTCAATATATTGATCAATACATTGACCCGTGTAAATCAAGCTTTATAGGTAGTTAAATGCAAAATTGCATCTATGTAATTTTTATCACTGCAACCATTAACTCATTTTGAGGTACCTACCCTGGTTTCAATAGGTTTGATTTTCTATTCCTACATATTTGGAGGAAACTGCATTGTGCTAACCAAAAGTTCTTCCAAAATGGCAATATAATAAATCTTTCAGCCGTACCTCCTAGATTCACTGTCTTATTTGAAGAACCCAGGCTCAACTTGTGGCATGATTATGAACAACAGAAATATTTGTGTTTTTTCACTTGTTCTATTTTAGCATCGTTCGCGATGGTGCTTTTATCTTTTCTATCGTGTAAAAGCAATGTCATTTAAGACCGGAATTCCATCTATTGGAACAGAACATGAATAAGTTGCAGGGGGTGAGTTTGTGCGAATAGGGGTGATGAGGTAGGTTTGCAGTGGCGTGCTGACCTCTAAATTTGACGCAAATGCGCCGGTATTTTTGGGGGTGGGTGGGTACCTGACGGGGTGGTGGTGCTGAAGGTGGTTTGTAGGATCACAGTCGGACTAACATGAAATTGCTTGACAGGTTCAAGCCTAGCGCCTGGGAGGGAAGGGTGGGTCCCTGTAGACCGAAATGCGCCGATTGTTTTAGATGTTCAGCACGCCACTGTTGGTTTGTCATGTTTTTGGAAGCCAGGAATCGGCGAACTTGTTTGAAGTGTGCGCGGACGCTTGCCATGGTTACGAACCCAGTCGTTGCTCTTTCTCTTGTCCGAACATTTATGCCGAATTATCTCCAACAGCCATTTAAAAACTTCATAGAAAATCTAGTGTTGACATTTTAACTAGTGGAAAGGAATTCCATGTGGACGATTCCTTACTTTTCAAAAAAAGCAAACAACATGCACGTTATAAATGTGATTGACCCACATCAGTCATTGTTCAGCAGTTCGTAGCTTTCACAGTCACTCATTTAAATTACCTACCTGACTCCCTTTGACTTGTTTCCCAATATGAAGTTTCGGCTGAACGATCTTCTTGTTGAGATCCCACATGTCAATTGTTGTTCAGCGTTGGAGAGATGCGGACATTATCGCGAAAAGTACTCGACATAGTCGCACTTTATGATGTCTAGGGATGCATGGAATAATTGAGATAACTCTAAAATTGCTGTATACATGCCGTAAGGAACTGTTTCGAAATATACTGTGGAATCTAGTAGGAGTTCCGTGAAGTTGTTTATATTTTTTGGTCATTTTGAACGAACTTTGAATGGTATCTCGTATAGCATTTCCTTGCATATTGTGCTTTTTAGAACATTCTTGCGTGATCATTATTTTTTCAAAATGTACTTCTCACTCACAAATTACTATTTAAAATCCGTTCATCCCTGCAAGAGAAAATGCCTCGTTGAACTTTCTGTCAAGACAGAACACCTGTCATGTAAGATGACCTCCCATTGGGTAGTTCACGAATTGCATCTCCAGTCATCCACACGATCATTCAGCCAAAAAAGAGAGGTCATGCAGAGGTCATGCAGAGGTCATGCAGAGGTCATGCAGAGGTCATGCAGAGTTCTAGTCGAGTTGCTAGTATTTATTGTGTGTATCCTATTATTTGCTCTTCATGCATTTTAAAATTATGGCGCTATTTCTTCAGTTGGCACTTCATGTTGTTTTCGTTGGACTTGATATTTCATCAGGTGTGTCTTTACTATCTTCATATCTTCATCCCTGCAATTAGTTTAACAGACATGGTGACAGCATCGTCACCAGTGGTAGGACAGCTCGTAGTGACCTTCATTCCATTCCGCTCGGAGATCTCTAACCCTCATCAGTGTGTTGTGTCTAATGTCCGTCTGTCCGACCAGGTAGCTCAGTTCGTAGAGCTCTAACTTAGCAAGTGTGAGGTCCCGGGTTCGAACCCCGGTTCGGTCGGATATTTTTCACAACGCACATAATATAATTGAGATAATTATTTAGATATATGCACCGTAGCATATATTGGGAACTGTTTATTGTGCTTGATCAATGATCATGATCAGTATACTAAGTTCAAGTTATACAATGTCCCGATAAGAAAGATAAAGTTAACTTTAGCCTAAACTGAACTTGAGCAGTCTAGATGGCTGAGTTTCATTGGCTGTTGCCAAGGTTTGAACCCAGTCTTTCAATACTCTGCTAACTTTTAAACGGTTGCTTAAGACTGTATTGTCATGGCAACAATCAATTGAAAGACAGAGTTTTGTACTAACTAACTGTTAAAAGCTAATTGAGACTTCAGCAGAGTATTGAAAGATCGGGTCTAAAGCTACTAAATACTTCCAGGATAGAATTACTAAAACATAACTTCGACATAAAACCTGAAACCCTATTTTTGAAAAAAAAATAGTGAAATAAATTAGCCAATATGAGAGAGAGAGGCAGGATAGGTTTGAGATTTGAACACAATCTTCTTGTTCATACTTCAAATGTTTGAATTATCACAAATTCAACTACTACCTACTAACTTCTTCAATATCAAATCAAATACCTAGGTAGGTACTTGGTGCAAATATTTTTGAATATCACTAATTTTTTAATAGTACTTGCACACCTCTAGTTGAATGTAAGGGATCGATTGCTTTTGCTCAGACATTATATTCTCAAGCAATATTCTCATTGTCTCTACATCATAGAAGATGCCAAAGACACCGCGGCTCAGTTTTCTAGTATTACGTGTTATTGTATCGGTCCCACTGTATAGTGGTAGGTACCCACTATAACATCCCTTTTGCTTCTGATAACTGCGGTCGATATGACCGGGAAAGGAAATGTCAAGAAATGATGAGATCTTTGATAGAGCTCTCAAAATCGAGTGGTCCAAATAACCCAAAAGCTTTTCTCCACTACCAACTGATTTTGCACAGTACTGAATGCACCTACCTATGTTTTTAAGGCGGCTGAGTAGGTACTAGGTAGTGAGTTTGACCTTGAAGAGTTTCATAATGATTTTTATTATTGCAAGATACTCCTTTTCAAAAGCTATTTCCTGCCAATACTCACCTACGGTTCCTTAACGTGGGCGATTGGAGGAAAGAAGGAGAGCCAGTTGCAGGTGGCAGAAATGAAGTTTTTACGAAGCATACAAGGAGTAACTAAGATGGACAAGATCAGGAGTGAAAAGATTAGAGGAGACTTGAAGGTAGAGAGGTTGGCATTTAAAATGGGGAGAGAGCGGCTACGGTGGTTTGGCCACATGAAGAGAATGCAGAGGGAGAGAATACCGCGTTGGGAGTTCGAAGCTGCGAGAAGTGATGAAAGGAGAGTGGGAAGACCGAGGGAAAAGTGGAGAGAGCTGGTAGCAGAAGAGTACAAGAGAGACTGGAGAAGTGAGAAGAAGTGGAAGAAGGAAGGTGGTGGGAAGACAGGAAGAAGTGGAAAAAACTGGTAGAGAAGAAGAACGAAGAGGAAGAGCCAAGCCTGGCCAGCTAGCTTAGGAGTCCGGGCCCTAGTAAATGGTGGCCTCGCCACCCCCCGACCCGACTCTTGGAACCGGGAGGAAGATTATTATTATTATTATTATCTTTTACCATTGTAATTGTTAATAAAATAAGGCAACGCACGAGTCATCCAAACTGTTCAATGAAAATAGTTTCATAGTTTGGAAACTTACAGACGTTTATTTAGTGCCATATTTTTACTAATTTTCAGGCACTGAATGTCTGTAGGACAAAATAAAACTAATAATCCTTTCCAAAATATGAATTTATTGTCATTGAACAGTTCTGAAGATGCGTATGTTGCCTTATTTTATTAACAATTACCTACATTGGCCAAAGATTTGATAAAATGGATTAAAAGACTTCCAGGTCCTCGGGCATAACCTGTGTGAGTGAATTGCGTTGTCTAACAGACTGTCTCCTGTTGTTTCAGCCGCGAATTGACCCGCTGCAGCTGCTCAAGTGCCTGAGTGTGCTGCTGAGTCCGGTGGGCGGCATCAAGAGCAAGGACGAGGTGCACAGGCTGGCGAGGTAAGACTCTCATCTCCTCGGCCACCCGGCTCGTAGCATTCCACGCTACTTGCTAATAATGTCAAAGACCGTGACATCAAATCGAAAAAATTTATCTTTGAAGGATTCCCTGTATTTGCTCGTTTCCGATGGCGTCGTAATCAACTTTTTATGTATGTACCAGCCGGTGCTGTTCAGAACTGAACTGACACATGTTCTGTATTGTCAGACAAGCAGGAGAGCTGATCAAACAAGCTGTAGAATATTACCAGATCAATACAGTCAATCAATAGTGAACGATGAAAAAAAATCTTAAAAATGGACCGTGATAAATGAATGCAATTTACTTACTACCTCTTCGAATTGGAACTCGGTATTTAATTTTACCATTGACAAACTGCAAACACTCGTTGATGTTTAAAAGCAAAGCTATTAGCTATTAAGCTATTCTGTCTCTTGTGCATTATGAATTGTTTTGTTTTTTCTCTTTAAAGTCTGCCGCGAGCAGTTTCTGGACTAGCGATTGGTTGTATGAAAATTAATGTTTACTGCTCTAGATATGAACAGCCTTTTATATTTTACCAGATTGCAGGGACACAGATGGTACCTACAGCAATATTCTTATTTTAAATAGTATACCTAGAGACATTATCATATCTTAAATGGAATGAAACGCCAGAATCTAGTGGAGCGGTCGCTCCACGCCAGCCAAGTCGTACGGCGCGCGCACACTCTCATTTAAAAAGGCTGGAGCAACCCACTTTTACTGTAAGCATCAAAGTGGCATTTTCGGCCTACTGGATCTTAAAAATGGGAAATCTCACATTGTTGCGAAATATTTTAATTTAGAGCTATGGCCCACCCTACCATATATTCCAAGTTTGGCAATAATACGTTATGCAGTTTGCGAGCTGGAGGACAGTGAAAATCGTGAAATTGTACGGCTTTCAGATAATGATTATGATTATAATTCATCTTCCAATAATTCCGCGGTCTCCGCCACAGGCTAAACGGCAGGGTCGATTGACCCGAAATTTTCACCACATATAAAGCTCGTCTGCCTGATGATACCTTGCCCTTATGAATTTTTTGTGCCGCCATTTTGAAACCGGAAGTGACGTCATATCTCAAAAACGGCTTGACCGATCGGAACGAAATTTGCGCCAATCGGTTCAGACTGTCCTCTATATGAAATATCAATAGTGAAACAAAAGTTATCTAATTACTGAAACCGGAAATGACGTAATAGTTTAGCGAAATCTGCCTAAATTCACTTCCCCTTTATATAAAAACCAACTACATATTCAGAAGGCTTATAATGAAATATTAGTATTTATATACATATTAATACAAAGTGTAAAGGTGGATTCACACGGCCGTTCCAAACTTCGAGTTTGGAACTCAAGTTTGCCAAAGTTTCGAATCGCCGTTCCAAAAACTCCCGTGTGAACTATGAAAGTTTGAAACTCAATCCTCACAGTTCGAATCTTTTCATAGTTCACACGAAGGTTTTTGGAACGGTGATTCGGAACTTCGGCAAACTTGAGTTTCAAACTCGAAGTTTGGAACGGCCGTGTGAATCCACCTTAAGAGCTTTCAGCCGCCATTTTAAAAACCGGAAGTGATGCCATATCTCGAAAACGGCTAGACCTATTGGAACGATGCTTTCGCAATTCTTCATGGCATATCACTTTAAGTTTATATTTAGCTCCAAACAATATTTTTCTTAGTAACTAATTCGGAAATAGCGTATTTTTTTAAAGGAATTAGTCATTGTTGCCCCAATAAGTTTTACAAGTTGTGTAAATAAACTAAAATAATAAGTGATATCCCCATAAAAAACACTCCGTGTAAAAAAAACAGCCAAGTCTCTTCAACTAATAAAAAATTATGAAATCTAAAAATTCTGCACTGAAACGTAGTGATATCAAAAAATGAGCCAAGTCAAAACTTTATTTGAAAATTAAAAAATACTTGGCGCATCGTTTTTTTAGGGCATTGTAGGTATACTATAAGTATATGTATTTATATCTAGCCTATACTTCTTAGCTATTTATTTACACGATGCGCCAAGTATTTTTTAATTTTCAAATAAAGTTTTGACTTGGCTCATTTTTTGATATCACTACGTTTCAGTGCAGAATTTTTAGATTTCATAATTTTTTATTAGTTGAAGAGACTTGGCGGTTTTTTTTACACTGAGTGTTTTTTATGGGTATAATATAATTGAAGTGCGCTGTCCTTGGCCACCCCCCGACCCAACTATGGAACCAGGCAAAGGATTATTATTAGGGGTGTTCACGATTACAATTTAATCGATTATGACATTCAAAACGATTAATCGATGTTAGAAAGAATAATCGAATTACATCAATTTGAATTTCAGCCTTGAAAATGAGTCTTTGAAGTAAAAATGAATTGACGACACATTTCATTGTTGAGGACGAGGTTAATATTGCCGTAAGAGTGATAATATGATGACCACCCTGAACATGATGACATATCGATACCAAAACTGCAAAACCTCGTAACTACATCTTTTTCAACAATGTTTTTATTACACCAAAAAATTTGAAAAAAATTTGTTCTTCCCGCCTACAAAACCTCGTATCTGCGCAACCAATGAAATGCAGTCATTTCACTGCCTTCTAAAGCAGATACGAGGCTTTTCATTATTGCTTAGAAAATCAACCATGCAAAACCTTGTATCTACCATGCAAAACCTCGTATCTACCATGCAAAACCTCGTATCTATGAGCTCATAATGCAATATGAGCATGACTTTGAAAGGAAAAAACTCGTATCTGACAATAATTTAAAAAATTATGCAATAAATGTTGTAAATTAAGAGGTACATAATACCATTGTACTATTTGAGAGGCAATAAAAATAAATAAGTTTTTTATACCAAAAACTGTAATAAACATGGTGTTTTTTTCCTTCTCCTGAACATTTTTGTAATCTGCAGTTACGAGGTTTTGCAGTTTTGGTATCGATATAGTTATATATCAATACGATTTAATTCGATTATTTAATCGATTTAAATTAGTACGAAAATCGAATTATTAATCGATTTAAATAAAATAATCGTTGAACACCCCTAATTATTATTATTATTATTATTATTAAAGTGAGCCTTGAACATGGACGAAGTCGAAAACATTCAGAGTTCTGGCTATCAGCAGGCAGATTGCTAACATAGCTAATGTCAATGATTAGACATCAATGTTGCATCCCCATCCAAATCAATCACAACTCTGAGCATCTTTCTCACAAGAGATGCGAGTCATATGTCCGGAAAATTGTCTTATCTCTTTTATTTTTTTTTAATAAACAATTAAACATGATGCAAGTTAATTTGGTAGGTACTGTAATTTGTAGGACTGTAACTGAGTGTTTATCATGGTGTGCAGAAACCAGCAGAATTATCATTTTTTTAATAATGGTGTTTCCTGCCAATACTGTTCAAGGGCAAGCTGTGATGTACTATATTATGACCTTTCAATCATTAAATCCTATGTTATGCATGAAGCATGAGTAATGTCAAATAATTAGTGTAGAACTGACTATATGGACCAGCAGCGCGATTGTGCAACCATTTACGGAGTTTGTAAGGAAATAAATGTACGTCGATAGCAACTCAGGGAAACACGTCACTTCCGGCAAAAGGGAAGTCAAATATTGTTCATAAAGCTATGTTTGTTATTATAAATCTTACCAAATTATATCTCAATAATATTTAAAACTTCCTACTATAATAACAAGTAAATAATATAACATTTTATACTTAAAGTTCGTTCACGATAAGAATTTCACTGACGTTTTAGTCGATCACGTCGTTCATTGGTCAGTCACTTGAACACTGCCCTGTCAATGGCAAGACTTTCTTCTTTGAATTATTGAAATTGTATAAATTATGTCAAATACACTATTTTTATTATTAGAAAATATTAGAAAAATTCAATCGAACTGATTTATTTCCATCTACAGTCGTATTATACATAGTTTTGGATTATTCTATTGATATTTTCATATGTAGGTATACAATTGTTCATTTGACTACAGTAGTATCTACACGGCCGCCATTACGGCTTGCAATTCTAATCGTGAATGAACTTTACCCATAATTATTAAATAAACATCGTATGACCTTCAACAACATTGTTTGACACGTGAGTCAGGGGGACCGTGGAAGAAACTGTGGAGGAAGAAAATTGTCGTACTGGTCAAGATGTATGGTATACAACACCATAATTAAGATATATTTCGAATACGGAGCACTACATGTAAATAAAAATCACTTGGATAGATTACAAATATTACAAAATAAGGCCATGAGAACGATCATCAGATGTAATGTGGTAGAGAAACACCTATCTTGACAATGTTAGACATGCTAGAGTGGCTGATAGCGTTTTCCTCTGGCATGCACTGAATGAGAGCAAATAATTGCTCTGTGACGTCATGCTCTGCACTAGTGCGGCAAAAAAAGCAACCACAGTGGAAAACAAAGATATTTCCAGTGCTAACATAACCTAAAAATAGCAATGAATTTCATAGAGTTCGTTTTAGATCATTCATTATTGATCAATTAAACTATCACTGTTATTTAAAGATTCAAATAGGTTATAAACAGCAACCATTTTTCAAGCGTCCATCTTGGAATATTCGAGAGCACTCGATTGCCCTGAGAATTTTCTCAGAGCAAGAAATGTGCCCTCAGAGCGTGCAATTTTGCCAGTGGAAAACGAAAAAACCACTCCAGTGCACACTGGATTTCCTAGTGGAAAACGATACCCGCTCTCAGTGCAGCACCAGTGCAGTCAGAGGAAAACGCTATGAGTATTAAGGAGGGACAATCGATATAATCACGGTCTTCTTGAAATTTCCACTAATTTGCAAAAAATGCGAATTTCTAGTAGACCTTTCACCATGGCAACACAATTTTATCAGTAAAACTGCAATTTTTATTAGGAAAATCGTCGAAATAAAGTAGTAAAACCCTCATACCTCAGTAAATCATCCAGGAATGTGTACATTTAAAACTGTTAAAATTAAATAGTGTACTTGTGATACACGATATAGTGGTTTTTTAAAGAAATCTTAGGGTGGGAAAGCAGCTTAAAATACACTTTTGAAAAGATCAGCATGCCATTTCCTGTATGGTTGCAATGTTAAATTGAAAGAAAAACTGTAACTTTGAAGTGATATATCTCGGAAATTAGTTCAGCTAAGTGCCTACTTTTTCTTGGCCATATTATGGTGCAGAATGCAATTTTCTATATATATGCAGAATTTCGACGATTTCTTAAGAAAGGGGAAATTTAAGCAATCTGTGTTACTATTAGTCCTTATATTTATGTTTAAAATTAGTATTGGCCTTATGCCACAATACATCTTAGATAAATTAGATAATGTTAAAACAATTCATAATATTAGTACTAGAGCAGCCAGCAGTGAAATGTGGTTTAAGAAACACTGTTATAGTAAGAAATGGTATGCATCAATTTTTAACACTGGAAGCAAAATTTATGACAGGTTACCTGTAGACATTAGAAATCAAAAACATGTATGAACATGTGTGTGTGGATAAAACAACAATCAATTAATGATATATTCTAAATGTAATGTATCCTGGTAGTAACAAATGTATCTGTAATGTTACTGGCTTAGTAAGCTACCTAAATAAATTCTATAAATGCAAAATACAAAAAACAAATTAATTCAACTTGTCACCTGACTATTTTGAACATATGTTTTGACGTAATTAATAAACACACGCTTGTCAAATATAAAATAACTATGTAATAAACTAAACATGTCAACACATGAAAAAGTGAGTAGGTTTACAATTATTATCTTATTATATTGCAAATATGAGTCTCAAATAGTTAGATGCTGCATGCGTGTCTAACGCTAGAAGATGGTAGATGTAGTCCGTCTAACTTTGGCTAGAGATGTAGGTACTCCATCTCTACAGTGAGTTACACACTCAGCGTCAAGGAGATAGACGACTACATGTTTGAGATGTCCTCGTCTAATTCGGAAGTGAAGCTGACACAATCGCGCTGCAGGACAATAATAGTACAAAGTATTAAAAATGCGGAAAATTAACATTCCTTGCTGGTTTAATTACCGTGGAATGAGGAATGCGCAGGTGGAGCAGACACAAAGAATATTTTTCAATGTAATGTAATTTCTATTCCTAGTCTCATTCCTTGACAGTAAATTGGTGTTTGATGAATGATGAATACTCAACTTCTATGCTACCTAACAATTGTACCTAGACAAAAGAGTGCAACCAAATTAATTGAAATTTTAGCCATGGTTAGAAAAAGACAGAGTTGGTGCTTGATACACTAGTATTATTTCTTCGTTAAATAGTGATTAATTCATAGGTAGGTAGGTAGGTATTACTTGATTTTAGGTGAAACATGTCTATTTTGTATTTCTCGCTGGGTGTGACATATAGAAATTAATTTAAAAATATTCCGAGTAATTACCACCAAACCAATCCAACAATTAATTCATCAGTTAGCACATCAATGAAAAACACGCTTGTAAGCTGTGACTTCAAGGTGAGTGACGGGTTTGGTCTCCAATAGAATACACAATTCAGCGTAGATATCCATGGGTTTGTTCAAAACCTGCGACTATTGAACAAGTCACGAAGCAAAAATAGAAAAATACTTCTAATTTGAGATGTTCTGTAAAATTAGTTCAAAGGCTAATTGTCCATTTCAATGATTCTTGAGGTGAGCTCAAAAACCAGTAATTCTGCATCATTCAGTCACTAATTTGTAATGTTGACATGAACCATTTCATTGTAAGATTGTTCAATTCAATATAAATGTATCTTTTGACATCAGTCATGGCAATTTTGATAGAGCTTGATTACCTACATAATTTACATCAATACAAAAGTGTTCAGTTGCAAAATCAAGAAAATGGAACACCTGTACCTATGAGGTATCTACAGAAATATTCTGGCATACCATACTGCCACTTTCCCACTAATTATTTGAAGCCATACGCTTTACATGGCTGATTCAATCTTTGAAAGGTCATAAAAAGTAGGTACTTAGTAATAACTTGCGTCGGGATTTTTCAGGCAAACACCTATTTCTGTTCTGTATGCTTCTGAGGACCGGCAAAATCAGGAATTTCTGACATGAAGGGATGTGCGTTGTGAAAAATATCCGTCCGAACCGGGGCTCGAACCCGGGACCTCTCACTTACCGGGCGAGAGCTCTACCATCTGAGCTACCCGGTCGGACGGGCAGACATTAGACACAACGCACTGATGAGGGTTAGAGATCTCCGAGGAGAATGGAATGAATGAAAGTAGAGAATGATCACTATGAACTGCACGCAATTGCAAAGAGACAGGGTGACAGCATCGTCACCGGTGGTATGACAGTTCGTAGTGATCATTCTCTACCTTCATTCCATTCTCCTCGGAGATCTCTAACCCTCATGCGTTGTGTCTAATGTCCGTCCGACCGGGTAGCTCAGTTGGTAAAGCTCTCGCCCGGCAAGTGAGAGGTCCCGAGTTCGAGCCCCGGTTCGGTCGGATATTTTTCACAACGCACATCCCTTCATATCATCCTGACTCCATGGAAGTTTTCCACAGAAACCTACATTCCCAATTTCTGACATGCCAATTCCAAATATACCCAATTGATATTAAATTTGTTTGCTTTTTTGTGTTGATGGTGCTTCTTTTAGTATTTTGTAAAGTGACCCGTGTTGGGTAGGAACGGAACGAAATAGTTCTGTTCCTAGGAACTATGGAATGTCTTAGTTAGGAACTATGGAACGTCTTAGTTCCTTTTTTCTAGGCAGGAACTATGGAACGGTTTAGTTCCTTTTTTTGAGGAACTGTAACGATTTTTGCTAAGTTCCTTTTTTTTAAACTTGACTGTACTTTTACTCCGAAAAACTGTACTCGTCTAGAACTAGAAGCCACATATTTGTTTAATTCTGTCAAAAGTCAGATGTCCCCCTAGCTATTTGGCACCTAAAAATAACTCAAACCAGTCGTCACCTACCCTCACACAATGGCCATCTATCTACCTGTAGGCACTTGGCCAACCCTTCGGACCAAAGAACTCCATTCCTAGTAATGACAATTACACTTTCCGAATTTCCAAAATTCCTAATAGTAATTCCAAATTTCTTAGTTTTTGATTTTTAATTAAGTAGTCTTCACTGATTTTTATGCCTTGATTTTTAAAATTACAAAAAATTAGTCCCAATTTTACGGGAAATGTTTTTTTCCCAAATAATAAAATACAAAAATAGATTTCAATTTTTAATTTGCAGATTGCAATTTTTAATGTTCCAATTAAAATTACACCTTTCTTTAAAAAGGAACTAAAAGGAACTAGGAACGGAATAGTTACTTTCATTATTGAAGGAAATAAAACTAGGTATTTCCTTTTTTTGGCGAGGAACTTGGAACTGGAACTAGTTCCTTTTCAAAAGGAACTTACCCAACACTGAAAATGACACTACCTTTTTGAGCATTTATTGCTGCTCCTTTTGCCCAAATTGCTATTTTTATACTGTTTTCACTATTCAAGCTCACTTTTCATCTATACTCGGTACGTGGTTGTTGTATCCCTGACTAACAATCGTCCAGGAACTCCGCATCTCCTATGTTCGATTCTTTGTAAATTCCAAAGAATGTCTTGTCATGGGAGTGAATATTTGAATTTTAATGAAAATCACATGGACATAACATGAGATTTTTAACTTCTCCAACTTCACATTTTTTCACATTTTTTGCGGCGTACAGTTTATTCCATTTCAAAAGGGGAATGGGAACCACGCCCATTCCTACCACATCTACCACGCTATTGGTTGGTTGGAAATGGGAAACAAATTCACAGAAGACAAGAGAAAAAAATGTCTGCCAACTTAGCTGAGAAAGTACTAACATATTACAACTAGGGATGGCACCCGGTAAATTAAGGTAAATTTACCAATTATTAATTTACCGGTTAAAAAAATTGTAATTTTGTTTTTTTGATCCTCTACAATGTATGAATGGAGATATCAAATTTTTAAGTAAAAACTATAAGTAAACTTCAGTGTGACAACATTAGCAGTTAGGCATATTTTAGGTTGATTTTTGGTTGTCCTCAATCATTCAGAATTAACTCCATCCATATACGATTACTTCCAATGTCGGAATCTCTCTTCAGGTTTGCTTGTTTAGCAGACACAGATTGTAACTTGATCAAATTGGTGGTTGACATTTCCTCTTATGGGAGAATAGCACAGGCAGCATGGCATAGCCTATACACTAGATTGGTCAATCAATGCTATTCGGCTATATCATCCCTTATCAATATGGAGTATTGTCATTATTAACATTGATTATAGATATTGTTATTGTCCTGACTGCGGTAATCTTTGTAAATGGGTCAAATAATAAAGTAGAGCCATTTTTGTATTTTGTATAGTCATGATTTGGTATCTGCTATCATTTTTCAAAATTTACCGCTGACCGGTAAATTTACCGATTTTTTCAGAACCGGTAATAGTGCCATCCCTAATTACAACAGATTTAAATTCCTTTTTAAATGTATTTTCTAATAGAGGATTTTATGGCAACAGTGATACATTATTTATTTTATAACTGATTTGACAGCACATGAGTGATAATCATTAATCACCAAAGCAAAATTTTTAAGGTAGTGGTACTGCAAACTATGCCATCTGTGGGAGAATTGCGAACTTCTTGGAACTTCCATCATTCCCCTTTTGAAATGGAATAAACTGTATAGTTCGTTTGCAGATGATACTGCCTTGTTTTGCTGAGTGAAACTGCCTATTTTGAGGGTTTTGATACTGCCTTTTGTGGCAGGCTTTTTTGCATTTCATTTTGCCTTTTAAATCCTGATACACCACTTGCCCTAAAACAGTAAACAGGATTTTTTTATTTTAAAAAGTAATATAAATTTCAAATTTGTTGTTTTTTTCTCATTTTTGACTCCATTTTACTCCGTTACAGTCCTCCAAAATGTCGTACCTACATAATTAAAACTTCTCTAACTTTTCTTTCAAAAATAATTCAATTCAATGGACATCGTTTTGAGGGGAATACCAAATCCACATAATGAGTAGGTACCTATGGTCGGTGACAGGCAAAGATAAACCCGCGCTAGCATGGGCCACCCTACACCTGGCAATGCTAAACTGGGTTCTTCTTTGCCTGTCCCCGACCTTAGTCAATTCTCTAACTCCACAAGGTGTGGGCGTGGCCCAGCCCACCTCACACCGACATCCTTCGAAATTCCTTTTAATAATGCTTGCTGGAAATTGGTCGTACAGGTGTTTTTGTAGCGTCATGAAAGCCAAGCTTTTTAACAAAATTAATGGAATCTTAATTTCACCCGTCTAATTTTCAAATTAAACTTGTATGTATGCTGTATTTAAATCATTTGAATTTATTTTAAATTTAAATTAATATTTATAGAAGCACATTCCGCCCTTGCTATCATATGAGTGAAATCCCCAATATTTGTACCATTACCTATTTGTTCTTCACGGCTTTCTTGGATGGGACGAGATGAAGAGAGCAAGGGCTGTCATGTCACATGGCCCCACCCAGTAGAAGTGCTTGAATGGGTTGTTTCTCTTGTTTCAGTTTAATGACAAAGTTCTCTAAGAAGCTGGTGAGCAAATGCATCTACGTGCAGATCCTGCGCACCACAGAGACGGAGCTGCTTGGAATGTAAGTTGCCGTGAGACATACGAGAGAGTCAGATTACCACATAGCAACACACTTGCATCACTTGATGGCCATTTTACATTCTACTGTTGCAAATTGAGATCTGATATTATTTTATTACCAATTTTCTTGGAATACGTACCTAGAAACCAATTTTAAAGAAAAATAATTTTTCTTTTTTCACACAACAAACTTTAATGTATTAATTAATTTTTGTCTTCTGATTTTAAGTTTGGATGTTACTTTGAACCGTTCACAAACTTTATTTTATAAAAGAAGAAATATGAGGGAAAACTTTTACCTTAATTGTTTTATGCAATGCAATTGTTAATGAGTAGGTATTAAAGAATTTAAAGCTACTTCCTTAAGTTGAAATTCAGTAGAATGAAAATTAAGACTTGAAGTTCGTTTAGGGGAAATGTGACTCTCTTCCCGTCTCTGGCATTGTAATAAAGTAGGCAATAAGTTTTTTCAGTCTGCAAATGAATAATTGTGTACTTAATATCGAGTGTATTGTTTGCAGGTTCATGGGTGCTGGAGGATGGAACTTGGCGCACCAATGGCTGTCCGATGCAATCCTCGCTCAAAACCTCCCCTTCATTAGAGAGCTCTTGGAACTTCTGATAATGTGCCCAGTAGATGTAGAGCGATTAAAAGCCAACAACTTTCCCAAACTTATCAAGAATCTGACCAAGGAATCCAGCAATGAAAGTAAGTTGACCTGCTAAATCACCTCTTGAATTACAATTACCTGTGACTATAGAGTGAGCCAATAAAAATCAAGAGTCACTCGTCACTTTCAGAATACAAAATATATGGTTAAAGCTGTTTTATATAATATTTGAAGATAAAAGAGTTATGGAATGGATTGGTTTCTTGGTAAGAAATCTTTCAATTGTGAAGGGTCATTAAATTTGATTATATTTGTAAGTAAGTAATCAACCGAAACTACTCTTTTTAGTAGAATGAATGAATATAGCCTACTTTGAATAAATGTAAATGTAATAATACCAGCCCTAAAATCCTTCCATATTTTAATTACTTAAGGTTCTCTGAAGGCCGCCATTTTGAAAATAACGGTGAATTTCGGGTTTTGCATTTAGTCCGGCTCAGACCGTCTTAGAGAGTGGTCATGTTTCTCATCGCTCTGACCAGTTTATCAACCCCGTAAATGCAAGTTTTGCATAGAATCAGAGATTAAGATCTCGTCGCCCCTCCTCTCGACCTGTCAGCGCGAGCGACGGAAGTCAAACAATGTATGATTAGTCCCTCTTCTACCCTCTCTCTGAAAAGGTATGGGTCTGTCAAATAGCTGACCATAAGTTTCTGATATTATTGTTACACAAGTGCATCTCAGAATATGCGAAAAATATTTATGAATTGGTAATTAGAAATGCGATTGTGACATATGTTCGTTTTTTAATTTTTCTTTAGCGCAACTTTTGAGGGACCTATTATTAGAGATCCGATTATACCGGGTGGCGCCAAAAATATCACCCTGTTTGAGAGTTCACTATATCGAGACTATTATAGATAGGATTCTGAAGTTTATACACCCATTAGAAAACATACCAATATTTCATATGTGCAAATTTCAAAAACATTACTATTGTAGGAAAAAAGTTACGGCTGTTCAAATTTGGTTGTCAAAAAATTGATTATACGGAGATCAAATAGCGCGCGTCCAGAAAACTCCAATGGCCGGGACGCTGTTTCTTCAAAACTATGTATGATCAAGCTGAAAATTTCAAATTATATTGAAAATAGATTAAGGTCGATTGTGTAAATATTTCAATCAATATCAAAATATGGAACGAAAGTTATTGAATCTTGAAGTTGATCTTGAAAACAGAATAGTGCACGGGAAATAATTCACTTTTATAACGTGTGTAATAAAAGTTTAGAAATAATCTACATTCTGATTTTACGCTCGACTTCAAGATTCCATAAATTTCGTTCCATTCATTCAAATTGATTGACATTTTTACACACTTGATCTTAATATATTTTCAATATAATTTGAAATTTTCAGATTGATATCGTACAGGTATAGTTTTGAAGAAACAGCGTCCCGACCATTGGAAGTTTTCTGGATCAATTTTTTGACAACCAAATTTGAACAGCTGTAACTTTTTTCCTACAATAGTAATGTTTTTGAAACTTGCACATATGAAAATTTGGTATGTTTTCTAATATGTGTACAAATTTCAGAATCCTATCTATGAAAGTTTCGATATATCTAGTGACCTCTCAAACAGGGTGATTTTTTTGCGCCACCCGGTATGGTGATCGCGAAATTTTCAACGTGTTGTAAATGAAGATAAATGCAATTCCACATGTTTCTGGCCCAAAAACTCTGGAATCTAGTTGCGACAAAACGCGAAATTTACCCTTAGCTTAACACCACCAAACTGACTAAATCGCGAAATATCACCAAATTGAATATATTATTTCCTGTTATTTTGTAAATTTCGCAGTTACTTTTCTAATTTTTCTCAGGATCACCAAGGTAAACCCCAATATTCAACTTTTTTATTTCTATAATCAGTCAGTGACCCCCCCCCCCCCCCTTTTAGCGTAATTGACAGAAGAGCTCTGACCTTGTAGAAAACTACTTGGGGAATGTGAGTGGCAGTGACCTCGCATTATCACGTGAAAATAAGTTGACATTATGTCTTTTTACAGTCGCAATACATAAACAAACATCATGAAACAGCTAATCATACCTAATTTTATTTCTGATTTTGCATTGTGAAAAACCAAAGTGAACAGTCACATACAGCACTGGACCTAGGAGTTCTAATACTCATAATCTGAAGTTTATCTGTATTTTTTAAAAACAAACACGAAATTGAACCACAAAACGCGAAATTTCCAATTCTAAAAACGAAATGTTGAAGTTTTTAAAACCATAATCGGTTCTCTACCTATTATTTATTATTGGTCAATAAAATACCTTTGGAAACAATTTATTTTATTGATATTTTAACTGTCAGAATTATAGTTTAAATACGTTTAAATAGATTAAATACGGAAATTAATGAAAATAAGTCTTAGTCATAGTCTTAGTCCTGATTTGATAATTTAAAAAATTATTGACAATACGAAATAATTTATTTTTGAATAGAAAGTAATTTAATTAACATTTACAGAATACTTACCTTATCTAAAACCTTCTAAAACTCAGAAAAGATACCATCCTCAAGCAAGATTGTAATCTTAGAAACAGGTTGTCACTGGCTGACAGGTATAATTGCCGAGCGACATTCTCACCCCATTCTCGTCCCCTTCAACGCGACGAAAATATACCTGAATTCGGCTGACGTGATTTTAGCATGTTTAGTGGGCCGCCTGAATTGATACTACTTGCATTACACCTTACTAATCAATTATTATATTAATATCTAATAATGTTATCGATATGAAACTCTTTTATATCCAGTAGACTATCATAATGCATCTTCAAAAAAAAAATCAGCCCTTTCGAGCCACAGGATTCTGTTAAAATGCGTTTTCATTGAAAAATCGTCAAATTTGTGTCGATTTAATACGCATTTTCTCCAAAATTTGAGGTAATACAATTTTGAAAATTATTCCATTTAAAAGCCAGTAAAATTCCGCTGGATATAACACATTGTGTAAGTTCATCAGGCTTCTGAATGTGTAGCAACAAATGTTTAAAGTTGATATTTCCATTCATTGGGTTGACCTATTCAAACCACCTTAAATACTTGACCTCTCTTTGGAAAGTTTGCACGCATCTTGTAAACAAAGAAATGTGTAGAATTAAACTTATTAAATAAGTTCAAACAAGTGTAATAAGTAATAAGTTTGTAAGTTCTTCAGTCTCTTAATGTTGAGGGTTAAGTCTCCAGGGGCAGAGTATATTCAGGACCCCTTCCTACAGGAGGCCTCTTAGTCCCAAGTTGTGATGATAAACCCTAAGCCTTACTAGGTTGCTGGATGATTTTGACCCCTTCCTACAGGAGGCCTCTTAGTCCCAAGTTGTGGTGATAAACCCTAAGCCTAACTAGGTTGCTGGATGATTTTGACCCCTTCCTACAGGAGGCCTCTTAGTCCCAAGTTGTGATGATACACCCCAGGGCCAGTTGTTTATGGTTTCCGTGATGAACGCGAAATGTTTAGAAACATGAATTTTCTGTCATATCTTTGCGTTTCATACACTCCTGATTCCAAATATATGTATCTTTTTCTCGCGAATTTTCGCGAAATTTGTGTTTTGTTGCGATATTGACGAATTCTCGCGATTTCACGCGTTTTTGTCCCAAACCTACGTGTTTTGCAACATTTCCCGATTCCGAGTATATATTTTACGCAAATTTCCTCGATCTGTGTCTAAAGTACCACGAAATGGAAAGAATCACACTGTTTTCTTCGTAAGCCAGCTGTCAGTGCCAGCCAAAGAGTGTATGGGGGTGCCAGCTGATTGGCTGCTGAGCATGGAATGACGCATCTACATGACCTTGAACAGGGGTTCGCATGCGCTCGCGCCAAGTCTCGCTAGTGAGAAGTCGCTCGCGCGTCATATTTCACACTTATTCTTACAAAAATCATATTTTTCCATTTCAATACCAATCGCGAAAATTAACATAATTATCACCACCAATTCACCACTTTCAGAATGTTGAAAACGAATTTTGGCTTTTTTTATCACCACAAACAACTGGCTCTGATACCCTAAGCCTAACTAGGTTGCTGGATGATTTTGACCCCTTCCTACAGGAGGCCTCTTAGTCCCAACTTGTGGTGATAAACCCTAAGCCTAAGGTTGCAGGATGATTTTGAGCCTCATGAGTCATGTGGATATTTTAAGCAAATGCAAATTCAATACAGAAAAGTATGTATACATTTTAAATGGGCGGTGCAAGCGTCTCCAATATCCATTCAACACTTCTGCAGCGCGATTGTGTAAGCTTCACTTCCGAGTTAGACGAGGACATCTCAAACTTGTAGTCGTCTATTTCCTAGACGCTGAGTGTGTAACTTGACATCTACCACCTTCTAGCGTTAGAAACGCATGCAGCATCTAACTATTTGACCCTCATATTTGCGATATAATCAGACAATAATTGTAAACATACTCACTTTTTCATCTTTTGACATGTTGAGTTTATTAGTTATATTTGACAAGAATTACGTCAAAACATATGTTCAAAATAGCCAGGTGACAAGTTGAATTATTTGTTTTCTTCCACGGTCCCCTTTGACTCAAGTGTGAAACAAAGTTGTTGAAGTCACACAATGTTTATTCTAATAATCAAGGGAATAGAACGTTATATTATTTACTTGTTATTATGGTAGGAAGTTTTAAATTTATTGAGACGTTATTCGGTAAGTTTTATAATAAAAAATAAATCTATTATGTAGAATATTTTATTAACTTTTGGCGGAAGTGACATATTTCCCTGCATGCTAAAGACGTACATTTATTTCCTTACAAACTCGCACTCTAACTATGACTGAGATGTACGTCATTAGGAAAATTAATATTAGACATATACTCATCTACCTCGGAAATAGTTACACAATCGCACTGCAGGTCTGTTTTGCTGCCCATCTGTGGCTCCAAGACAGAGCAGACAATATTTCCCATCAATCTTGCAACTCAATGCACTTTTATTAAACTTATTTCTAAACAAATCCTCTGATTGGCTAAACTCTCATCTGACCATGAATATCGGTTCGAATAATGCACACTTATTGGGATCTACATTGGCTGTCTTGTCATATTATTAGAGATCAATGACTCAAAAAGAGCTATTGTTGTACTTGTAGGTACCAAAGAAAGTTGTGTTCTTTTTCAGAACGTCTATTGTCTGGACAGTAAGTTATTTTGTTTCTTGCTTGGTTTTAGATGTGCGACAACTGGCCAGTCAACTGGTTGACCAATGGCTGCGGGTTGTGAAGGGATTGCCTGCCGTAACCGTAGCGGTTCCTAGCAATGATTTGATTCCACTGCAAGCCAGCATCCTCTACACGCAAGAAGTTCCGGCTCAGTCGTCGTTCGACAGCGTGGCGGCCGTGGAGCCGTGCGAACCCATGCAAGACATCGAGAGCTACTCGGAGGAGTTTGTGCCTGAAGCGAGCGACACGAACGAGGTCACTATGCCGGCCATGGAGAGCGAAGCAGTGGAAGACGACGAGACGGACGGCAAAGTCTCGGAAGAAGACACGAGTGCGTGGGATGGTCCGCCGGGGATCTTGCCCGTCTATAAGATAACAATCCGCGATGGTAAACAAGTGTTAGCGAAAGTGAACACCGGTGAACGCGCACCGAGGAAACAGACCTTTTCAAGTGCGACGCTCAAGCAAGACATTCCGCGGATAAGTACCAACATTATACCTAAGCGGTCCGCAGAAGCTCACATGAAGAAGAAGGGCAGTGCCGTCGATGCGAGCTCTGCGAAAACAAAAAGTGTTAAATCTGAAGCTAATGTAGATGTTAAGAAAATTACTAAAGACATACAGAAGAAACTGCTGGAAAAGTCACTAACGGAGAAAAAGATGAAATTGATTGAACCCAGTAAGGAGAAGCCTAGCGATGCTTTCACTGATAAAGAAAGAGCTAAAGAAAGGAAAGAACGAGAACTAAATAAATTGAAGGACAAGAAAGTGGAGAAGACGGTCAGTATTGCAGAGAAGGTAGCAGCACAGGCTGAGAAGGACAAAGCCACATTAGCCAAGCTGATTCCACCTCCCATTAGCAAGCTCGGGAAAATCCCCAAGAAACCTCGAGTAGACGAAGACTCAAAATCCGGTGACGCGAAGAAAACTGGAAGTGATGACAAGAAATCATCGGACCACAAGAAGTCGTCGCCTCAATCAAATGATAGTAAAAAGTCCTCTTCCAGTTCAAGCTCGCAGGATGGTCGTAAATCTTCTAGTAGTCACGGCCGCCCGAAGACTGTCAAATCATTCAACTCAAAGTTCCGCTCGACAGGCTTGGAAGAGGATATTAAACCTCCTTCGAAACCTTCCAGGCGGTCGAATTCATCTTCTAGCTCTGAGAAGAAATCATCGAAACCGGATCTGAAGCGATCGTCTCCGGTGAAAGATGGCTTCCCACCTGAGAAGAAGCCCAAGGTGGAGAAGGTGGAGCCACCTGCAGAGGAAGTGAAGAAAGTTGAAAAGCCGCCGCCAGCCAAACCTAAACGTAAGTATGGTTGCAAGTAGGTTGATGAATTTGTATTTTTAATTAAACTACTTACATTTCACAATGTGTTTGCTAGTTTTATTTGCAGGTACTGATCTCATCGTTGGCTGTTCTTATTGGGGTTTGTTTTTACCATGTTGGGCGACTTCTCTTTCCTTGAAGTTGGTCATTGCATTAAATTGATCATAATTTTGTATTGATAATATGTTTATATGAGTTTGACTGCCTACTATTTGAACAGACTACTGCATAGGTAACTAAATCTCACTATTTGTACACATCGTAACTAGCTAGGTTGTGTTTCCAAAATATTATCACAGTGGTACTCCCAAGACTCCTACAGCAAGACAGAAGTTTAAAGTTGACGAATCAAGATGTGGATCAAGATACCTACTGTGATAAATCTCTATGTTGAACATTTAAATTTGTCCTCGCATCAAGATAAAATCAAAATCTGTTCTATTTCTCTTTTTTTAAATACTGTGAAATGCTTGTTGAAATACTGCTTTAATAATGGCATTGATGTTGGGACTTGTGTCAATGTCTGCTGGGGTGAAGCATTATTTTGTCAGGTGAAAGAATGTCATGTAGTTGTTTGTGGTGAAATGCCACATCTAGAAGCCTCGTTAGTAATTCCCAACCCCGAGAAGGAAGGATGTATGACTCGGCAGCAGCCGCCCTCGACAGAGAAGTAATCTAATCGTTGAGCACCTCGAGGTAAGATGGGACTACTGTTTAAAACTCAATTGTAAACAGTGCCAATAATTCTAATAAATTATTTCTGCAGCTTAATTTAAAAACATGTCAATTGTTTCTATATTATAACTAGCTGAGGTAGACATTTACCAAACAAATTGGTCAAAACCACCGAGATGTTGGACAGAAACACTTCCTGGATTCCATTCCATTTCAATTGTAGAACTTCATTTCAGATGTGGCATTCAGTTACGAGATTTAGATCAATGAAACTGGAATGGATTCACATTTTATTTGTACTGCTTGAAGATTGTGTCATCTGAAGGAAGTTCACAATTCCATATAATCCGTCCTTGGTGTCCAGTAGTTGAGCAGGGAAGAAACAAGAATATGCTGGATATCTTTGGGTTAGAACCAACTGGACAGCTAACTACTGGCTTGTCTACAATCCTGCGCCGTGGGGCACTGCGTCGTCAGATAATGATGCCACCTGCTGTAGAAAATAGTCTAAAGAGCTAGGAGCTTTCAAAATCAAACTGGTAGCTGAATTGCTATGGAATGGTTAAATATTGTAGATCTAAGTCACTAGTAAATCAGTTTTGCACATTAAATAGCAAAT